>CM067321.1:58774050-59374050 GCA_034231615.1 Meghimatium bilineatum | reverse complement strand
GCACTTACATGCATAGCTGGTATATCCTGGCAGATGTGGGTTAGTGTCTTTGTGTATAGTCTTCTATAAGACGGCCATGTATCTTGTGAATGTAGTAAATTAGCAAGTTCTAGTGGGTTTTTTTCTTATACCACAGATGTTTAATTGTAGAATGTTACGTGAAGACTTGGTTTTATGACAATCCTGACTGCTGATTCTCCCTCCAAGGTTTACTTGGTCTAGTATTTTGGTGCTAGTATGTTGCAGATGTTGTGTTGTATATTGTGCATGTCTGTGTTTGTGTTGTTGCTCTTGATGCATTCCAGTAGTCCATCTCAACAAAAGCAGCCTGGTTACCCACTTGATAACTAAAGTGATGTCCGGTCTCATTTTTAATTTACTTAATGAAGACATTATTGTGCTGGGAAATTTGTGAACTTTCTACCCACCCCCAGACCAGAGCCAGAAAATAACTGCTATACATCCAGGAAGTAAGGTTTACATCTACGTACTACTATTGCAGTTAAGATAGGGTTCACTGCTCAGTCCTCGCCACCAATTGTCTACCGGGTATGCCGAACTTCATTATGGCTCCAGAAATGTAATCAAGTTTTCAAAGCAAAATGCTAGTTCTTATTCACTGTGCCTTTATGATGGGCCCCAGCCAAAGGAAAACAGTGTAGCTAGTCTTTTCCTCGCCTATGATATGCAGTATATTTCTGACTCCTTTCCAAGCATAGATGGTGCATGCATCCTATCCTATAATCCATCAGGCTCATAGGGAACCACATTGGATACTTCCACACAGAGTCCTCCACAATTTCTGTCCTTAACAATGCGGATGGATGAGGAAAAATCTTGTCCTGAAATATCCAAATACATTATGAAACACAAATATCAAAGCATTAAAAAAAATAAGAGAAAGCAAGAAAAACATATATCTATTGGCCATACCCTTTGTTGCATTTCAGCGTAGGGGTAGAAGAGTTGGAGATGGCCCTCATGTGTGCTGAGTATATTGTGGAATTTGTCGCCTCTTTTATTTCGGTGGTCCATCATTTTCATGGTTGGCCTCTAGGTCTGCCTTCACTGTATCTGTGTAGCATAGCTTGCTATGGTATGTCGTAAATCTGATGGTAGTCTGCTGATTTGTGCAAACCATTTGATTTTTTGTCTCTTAATATATTCCAAGATTGGAGTTTCTTTGTCTAATATCCTCACTCTATCTCTTAGCGATATTCCTAGGATTCTGTATAAGCATGCCATTTCAGCTGTTGCAAGTTTACGTTTTCATGTGCTGTCGTTATCCATGTTTTCAAGAAATACATGAAAAACATGGATGATGTGCTACTAAGCTTCCATAAAAGGAAAGTCTCAATATACAGGCATGCCACTAAGATTTTCTGTTGCATGGGTGGTTTGTCTAAGTCTAGTGGATCATTGTGTTACAGATATTCTGCGTGCAGGTCTTCTTGAGGAATGAAGTACACATAGCTCAAAGGGAGATTTTTATCTTTGTGTGATGAGATAAATAAATTTTAATCATATCTCAAGTAATTTCTATTTTTATTTTCTTGAGATAAACTGTTTTCAACCATTTCTCAATGAGTAACTCATAAATCTTCTTGTGAAGAGATAAACCAATTTTTACCCATAGCTCAGTGAGTCATTC
This sequence comes from Meghimatium bilineatum, assembly GCA_034231615.1. Classification (NCBI taxonomy): domain Eukaryota; kingdom Metazoa; phylum Mollusca; class Gastropoda; order Stylommatophora; family Philomycidae; genus Meghimatium; species Meghimatium bilineatum. The sequence continues at coordinate 59,372,399 of CM067321.1, read as the reverse complement.
GTAAATCTTCTTGTGATGAGATCATATTTACCCATAGCTCAATAATAACTCATAAATCTTCTTGTGATGAGATCATATTTACCCATAGCTCAATAATAACTTATAAATCTTCTTGTGATGAGATCATATTTACCCATAGCTCAATAATAACTCATAAATCTTCTTGTGATGAGATCAATTTACCCATAGCTCAATAATAACTCATAAATCTTCTTGTGATGAGATCATATTTACCCATAGCTCAGTGAGTAACTCATAAATCTTCTTGTGATGAGATCATATTTACCCATAGCTCAATAATGACTTGCAAGTCTTCTTGTCATGAGATAAACCATTTATAACCATCGCTTAATGAGTAGTGTCCGTCTTCTATTGATGAATAAACAATATGCTAGCTCAAGAATTTACTCAAAATTTTATTATACTGAGATAAATAACTTTGAAAGAATCATATTGCACATCCCATAGAGTCTAAGAATACAAAACCCATTTCCCTTAAATTTTTGGTCAACCTCATCAACTAGTAGCCACTTTCTGTGAACTTTAGTGTCAAAATAGATATGATATGATGACTCCATTAGCAACTGTACAAGATCTAAGGCCTACCAATTATCAGAAATATGTAGCAGGAAATATTCAGACTTTTAATATTATGCATAGTTTCATTCAGCTTTTGTGACGTCACTGAACAGCAGAACGGTTAATGTAATCGGAGATTAAAAAGTTGCTATGTCTGCTGATGGATAATCAGTCTGTATGCTACACACTGAGAGACCACCCTTTCCTCCCATGGTCATCCAAGGGAGCAGGAGTGAGGTTCGCAGTACGTAGCGTAGAGATCGAGTACACATGTATTACATTGTTATCGGTAGATAGACATTTTGTAACTAGAGATGAACTTACTAAATATTAAAGACCGGAGCAGATTTCTTAAAAACTGTGAACGGTAAGTACGAGGAAGGCCCTAGATCTTTTACAGTTTCAGTTATATTATAATTTTACCTCTGACTGTTTTATTTTCTACTCCAAGAATTGAAATAAGTTCTTGTTTTATTTTCTGCTTCAAGAATTGAAATAAGTTATTATTTTATTTTCTGCTCCAAGAATTGAAATAAGTTATTATTTTATTTTCTGCTCCAAGAATTGAAATAAGTTATTATTTTATTTTCTGCTCCAAGAATTGAAATAAGTTCTTGTTTTATTTTCTGCTCCAAGAATTGAAATAAGTTATTATTTTATTTTCTGCTCCAAGAATTGAAATAAGTTCTTGTTTTTTTTTCTACTCCAAGAATTGAAATAAGTTATTATTTTATTTTATGCTCCAAGAATTAAAATAAGTTATTATTTTATTTTCTGCTCCAAGAATTGAAATAAGTTATTATTTTATTTTCTGCTCCAAGAATTGAAATAAGTTATTATTTTATTTCTGCTCCAAGAATTGAAATAAGTTATTATTTTTTTTTCTGCTTCAAGAATGGTAATGGGTTATTGTTTTTATTTTTGCTCCAGAATCCCAGAACGAGTGTCAATATTTAACACTTAGTAGACTGACCGATAATCTATTAGTCATTTCTGTATTTCAGCCACAGTTCACAACTAATGACAATCTATTTGTCCAATGTGTTTTTAGTAGTTAAAATGCTCTCTGTAAGCATGTATTTGATTCCAGTGTTTCAAACTCAGTTTCCTCTGTATTCTTTATCATTTCCATTCATTTTAAATATATTCTTGATGCAAATCACGTATTTGTGGTTCTAAAATATGATAAAAATGCTGGAAAATCTAAAGATGATTTTACATTTCTGAAATTTTCTAATGGCTTCCTCATCTATCTTTCAAAAAGACAAGTATATAAACACTATAAATTATGTTTTTGTGCTTTCAATGTGATAACATTTTTGTGGATTATGTGCATAATGATGTGTTCAGTTTTGTGAGCTGCATGTGTGTGGGAATATTATTTGCATTGAGTGGTAAGTGGAAATTTTAGAATTTTTCTTCTTTTACTTCCGCCACTGTTATCCATTCTATATATAACTAGTGACAATGTTATTATGTTAAACAAATGTAAATCAGTGGAATATTGAGTCACTGAAGGTTTAATTTAATGGATTCTGTTCTGAGAATAATATCTGAGCAATCTTTGAAACATTTAATGACAAGATGATAGTACTGCATAATATTTTATGATTATAAATGGTCAGAAAAACATTATGGCATGATGACTAGGAAGTTTCAAAAAAATGTAGGCCTATTTGTCATGAAAACTCTTTATGTCCACTCAGCCGCTAATATCTACATTTTGGAGACCCACTATGCCGAAAAGCCGCTCAAATCTACATTTTAACATGAATTTACTATCGTGTTCGGCATAGCATGAAAACCATACGGAGACAAAGAGTATAAAAAGTCTAGTGAAACTTTCCTGAAAAATGTATATATGGGTATAACAATAATATAGCAGTTTGGCAACCTTCAAATGCATAGAATGAATATAATTAAAGTTTTTTGAGTTAAATTTGTATTCTGATCTTATTAAATAATCTTTGTTACCATTTACTTCATCCTAATTTAATTTTAAAAACAATTATCAGATATATGTTTAATTATTATGAATATATAGAGAACTCATTGCTGAACATTTGCGTATATAATGAATATTGTTGGAAATATATTCTTATCCCCATGTTATGAGACAAGGAGGTTTGGAGAACATAGTCACAATGGGCAAGATTGAAGGCAACAGAGACAGAGGGTTGCAACGTGAGAAAATATTAGACAGTTTTAACATCCTGGCATGACAGGGAAACAACAACGATGTTGATACATAATACTGGAGATAGAGATGTGGAGGCCATGATCACCTATGCCAGCCAACATTGCACCTAATGAATGAATCTATCTATCTTTCCTTCCTCTTTTACCCTTTACAGGTGTCAAGAATGTTCTTGTTCTTGATGTTCTGGCAGCTTCAGATAATGTCATTTGGTGTTCATTTAATGTATCTTTGATGTTGTCAATCCAGCGTACTCAAGGTCTACCCCTGGCTCTTCTTTCTGCTTCTCCTCTTTTCATATATGATACTAATGGTAATGAATCACATAGCATTCTTTCCAGATGACCAAACCATTGCATTTGTTGATTTTGTATGTATTGTAGAATTGATATGACACCCAATCTTTCTCTTATGACCTCGTTTCTAATTCTGTCTTCTTGTCACTCATATGGCTTTTCTCAGACATCTCATCTCTGTTGTAACCAGCTGTAACTATGTTTGACATTGGTAGCACAGAGTTGGAATTAAGATACTTTGGATAAGATGTTTTTTGTTGTCATTGGTAACATTTTGTGTTGCAATACAGGGGATAATTGTCCCAATATTTGATACGAATGTCTATTTTGGTGTCCATCTTGCCATCTGAAGAGAATATTGCGCCTAAGTATTTTTAAGGTGTTGGTTTGTTTTGACTTGATTTTCTACTGTTATATTTAGATTTTGTGTATCCCTTCCTATTGCCATGGATTCTATTTTATCTATGCTTATCTTCATGTTGTTGTTCTTGCACTCAATTTCCATGGATGTTAGATGACGTTGAAGTTCAGTTTCTTCATTTGCCATTATAGCCTAATCGTCGGCAAAGAGTAGCTCTTTGGTATTTTCATTTTGCAGCTTGGCTTTTTTTCGTAATGCTATCCATATAAGTGATAAACATAAGTGGTGATAAAACACACCCTTGCCTAACTCCAGATGTGACTTTAAATGGTTTTGTTGTTCCCTTATTCGTTTGAATTACACTCTCATAGTTCACATATAAGCTTTGACATACTTTAATAAGGTGATTGTTGACTCCATAGATAGCCAGTGTCAGCTATCTATGGTACCAGCTATCTGTGGAGTCAACAATCATCTTATTATGAATGAGGAAGTATAATTAAACAATTTATAATATAATAAAATGAATGACATCTGTCATAGATACAAATTCGAGTGGAAAAACAGTCTCATAACACTGTGAAATTGCTCAAAATCTACTGTTGAAACTCTTGTTGGTCTATTACTATGTTTACTGCTGAATAATATTTTCATGTTTGATTTGTAAGCATGTATTTTGTTGTAATGTATTCTTTCATTTTATTTACATTAAAGCTCTACAGGAGGAGGAACTAGCAGGAAGTTTCTGCATTACCTAAACAAAATCACTCAATCTAGGTACTTCCAGCAGGCCACAGAATACAAAGTGATTAAGCGTGCCATGGAAAATGTTTCAAACACACCTTTAACCCTGACAGTTACAGTCATAAGTCTTGTTGGCAAATTGGCTCTTAACATCCCACCTCCTCCATCAGATAGACTATGGTAAGCAAGGTGATAGATTTTTCAGGTGTATTTGCATTGTTTGTGTGACTTCTGTTTTTGAATATTGTATGTAAGGGCAATAAAGAAAACTTAATATTATATGTAGGTACATGTTGTTGATATTATAAACACACTGAATATTCCAGAGTGTTGGTTACTAAACACAATAACAAAAAGAAAACTACGCCTGTTTGGTCATATAAAGAGACATAACTGTTTAGAAAGACAAATAATGGAGGGAAGAGTACCTGGGAAGAGGAGAAGAGGCAGACCAAGAAGACGATTGACTGACGACATTAAAGATAACATGAATACATCGCTAGAAAATACAAGCCACATCGCCCAAGACAGAGAGAGGTTCAGAGAGTTTATTGGGAAGACAACGTTCTGGAAGGAATACGTCACATGACACATGTTGTTTTCTGTTGTTTATTATCTAGAGCTGTTGGTTGGTTCCAGTAGTTCATGGGTTCCCTATGACCCATCTAGAGTTGCTAAATTTTAAACTGTTTAGCAGCCAATTAAGATTAAGATGGTTTAATCTCCCAGAATGCAATGAAGTTTCTGTGATAATTATTGGTCAGGAGCATGGTAAAAGAGAAATTGTTCTTGCAAGCAGAGACCATACACTACGGTTCATAGTTTAAACCTATAGATCATATGATGAATTGAACAATCCTTTGCTATTCATCTCTTGTGAAGATGTTCAGGAATCAACAAGTGTTTGTGCTTAACTGATGTGTTGGGCTGTAAAAAGAGTTACTGATTTGGAGGGTCTAGTAACAATATAAAGAAAACTGTATAATTTTATACATCATCATAATCAATGATTCGGCCAAAGTATTTGACATGAAGATTAATAGTAGTAACACAAAAGTGATGGCAATTTAAGTGATTGTTGTTTCCTAATACAAAGATACAATGGTGGAACTGCAGTGGCAGTGAAAGATGAGGTGTTCGAATGGAAAGGGAAACTATTGAGTACTCAATTTATATCTTCAGAACTAAAAGTTAATGCTATTAGGTAGTGGACTTTACATCTTCAGAACTAAAGGTCAATGCTATTAGGTAGTGGAATTTAATTACTTTCAACTATAATCCACAATGCCACTAAGCATCTGATACATCTCTGGCCATTGGATGAATGCCGACATTCAAATTTAAGAGTCAAATGTACCATAGAATTTAGTTCGTTGCGACCATTGCATAATACTGTTCCAAAATACCTTCAGATATATTTCAAGCAAATAGATGTTGCATAAATCCAACTACAAAATTGAAAGTAATTTTAAATCTTCAATAAATCTTCAATCACACACATAATAATTACATTAAATATGCACGGGAAAGATTTCATATAGCCGAATACCATATTGTAATTGATGCAGACATGAGGCCACTTTCTGTAATATGCAAGGTGGTTTAATCTCCCAGAATGCAATGAAGCTTCTGTGATAATTACAGGTCAGGAGCATAGTAAAAGAAATTGTTCTTACAAGCAGAGACTACACACTACGGCTCATAGATGAAACCCATAGATCATATGATGCATTGAACTGTCCTTTGATATTTATCTCTTGTGAAGATGGATTCCACCAAAACAGTGTCCTGCATGGACTTTTATGCTTTAAAATTTATGGTTCTTAGCAACTGTTCAAATCACTGTATGTTGTCTAGAAATCTTTACCATCAGTTTACTGTTGACATGTATTCATAAAGAGAGTCAGAAAGGTTACGGTGCATTACAGCTCATCAAAAAAAATATGTATATTCATAAATTAGAGTATACAGTAATAATACACTCAAATTGTTGAATGTGAGAATGCTGTGGGCATTTTGGTTAGGGGGCAAAAATTGTTACAACCCTTAAAATTTTCCAGCACAGCAGTGCCGATATAGATCAGTGGTACATTGAGTTACTGAAAGTTTTAATTTATGGATCACTTTCTAGAGTGATATTTGAGCAGTTTTTGAAACATTTAGTGACAATAGTACATAACATTATATGATTATAAAATAGGAAAAAAAGATTCAGTAAAAATGTACAGTATTTTTTAAATGTATTTGTATTAAACATTAATTAAACTTTCCTGAAGTACATATGTATATAGATTTAGATATAGCAATAAATATAGCATTTTGGCAACCTACAAGTGCACAGAATGAGTTTAAATAACATTTTAAGTGTAATTTATATTTTGATTTCACACAGTGTATGTTGTGGCGACACTAAGGGAATGTGGCTTTTATCACACAGCTACTTGTACTACCTCCCTGCCACTCCCTAATAGGAATCATTCAGTATTTACAGTCTTTTCTCTTAAATTTAGGTATGGCTTTCGAGGCAATCCCCACCTCCGTCTTTCAGTGAAGCCACAAGTGGGTGAACGAGCTGTTACAATTACCCATATAGTAGAGTGGATTGAGAAAAAGTTGGCTATCGAGTTTCAGGTACGTTATTGGTGCATGTGTGTGTGTGAAAAGAAATCAGGTTAGTTGGAAACTCTGCTAAAGTGCAGGGCATGATTCTTGTCACGCAGAGTGGATCAGAGAAGTTGTATCCACCAAAGACGGATGAGTCTGGTCATTGATGCAAAGAAAACTATGACACAGCGTATTTCCATTCTCTTGACTACATCCTACTGGAAATGTAAGACCATTGTCCTGCAATAAGAAAGACCCAGCGGGAGTTTGAGAATGAACGCTGAAGAAGACGAACAGTCATATCTGGAATGAGGATGAATATTGAGAGCTCTGCAGTAGCTGTGTTGACTTTCTGAGCAGCAACAGTGTTTGACTTCAGTCCCTGCTTAGCAAAGTATAAAAATTATGGTTTTGAAATAATGTATCACATCGAAATCAGTGTAAAATGTCTCCACGACCGTGTGAATATATTATTCTGGACATACAATAGTTCACTTTCATTACAAGCTGTATTTGAATATATATGTTAAATTTGAGGGATAGAGTGACTCATAGAAATCTCTATAAAATCATGATTTTCATGAAACCATTTTCAACAATGATGAATTGGCCATCAGCGACAATGCTATCTCAAGACTGGAGGAATCTGGCATCTAAAATGTTCATGAGTCTATGCTGACCATTGGAAAGATTGATATGTTTGCATAACCAATGAACTATAGAAACTAAAAGCAATTGTTTTCACCAATGACCCTCCCTTCCCTTCTTCCCCCCCCCCCCATCCTTAAACAATTTCCTACGTGTGTAGACCAAACAATTGTTTAGGCAGCCTTTCAGGTCATAAACATGACTTACTACTAAACTTACAAAAAAAAGCGGTACAATATAAGAATCAGTGGACAAATCACGTGACAGCATACAAACTTTTTAATTTCATGTTATTGCACTATTGCGGAAACTTAACTAGTCGTAACTTAAAATATCGATATAGCAATTTGCACGCAATAAACTGCCCATCCACCTCCCACTCAGTGTGCAGTGCACATGCCAAGTGATCAGGGGCTCTCATCACACAACATACCGGTATTTTGAATATTGGAAGAGTCAGTATATTCGTCTTTATCGGAATTTCGTTCCATTTAATCATGTTAGCTATTTGTTCCATAGAAACCTGTCCACTGATTCTTGCGCTGTACCAAAAAAACTTTCATTACAGCATGTTTTCTTGTGAAGAGTCAGGGAGGCTTTCTATGGGCTTTGCCATAGCAGCTGCTGCGACGTGTATAGGAAGGATTTTGATTGTACTTCCGAAAGGAAAACAATTCTGTCCCAACCATGAATTGAACATGGGACCTCAGGGTGCTGAGAACAACGTTCTAATCACACTGCCATGCGCTCCACAATTACTACTAATGGAGCTAAACTTGAAGACTTTATTTTTCCTTTCTTTTTTATTTTAGTGGGCAGTGTTTAATTATGGTGGGATACAAGTGGGAGTAACATTGCGAGATGGACAGGTTACAGTCTAGCAGAGTGCACCACCAAAGCAAGAGATGGGATGTTCGAGGACTGTTGCCGCCAACCTTTGTTGCAAAGACGGCACTGATGATGATGGCGTTTAATTATGGGGATTTAAAATAATCAAGTCAACTATTCATACAGATTGTTTATAACAAGTTATAATACTGCTTTTACTGATTTTTCTCAATTTTAATGGAAATTTTGACACAAGTAGCTCATAATCTGAATCATAGTCCACTCCTGACAGTGATTTACTTGCCAAAATGCATGGTATCCATCTTTGTTGTATGAGTACATAGTTTATTTGGATCTTACTTGCTTCATCAGGTGACTTCCATGTATATATTGTTCTAGGATGTTGTGTGAAGATGTTTGTAATACCAAGTTTGTTCTCAAAGCAAAATGTTATTGAGAATTATCTGCTGTTCTTGTTTCCTAGCACACAACTTTTATGCCCAAGTTTTCCTTCAACAACTTTGGCTTTGAAATCCTCCACTATTATCCTGATGTCCTGCTTGCTTTTTTTTGTCTATTTTAGATTGTAATTGCTCTTAGAACTCTTTTATTTCTTTATAAGAGTTACATATTAAGGTCCATCCAATATTGCCTTTTTTTATGCATATGGTTTGTTGTAATGGCATTATAATGCTTGGAAGTCTGTGGATTTTTTACCATTACAACCTAGAGCCAGATAATAATTATGACATCTTCATGAAGATAAGTTTCTACCTATGCACTGTTCCGAGCCACTGCAGCCAAGATATGGTTCACTGTGCTCATTCCCCGCCGCCAAATGTCTTTTGGTTATGCCAAATTTCTCAATGGCTCCAGGCATGCGACTAAATGTTCAAGACAAAAGGATTGTCATGTCCTGAGTTATTTCCTGACCCTATTATGGGCTTCAACCATTGGAAAAAAAGTTCAGTCAGTTTCCTCCTTCCCAGTGCTGCACAGTAGATCTCTGGCTCCCTTCCAACCACAGAGGGTGCATGCATATATACTAACCTACAGCCACCCGTCAACAGCATTAGTCACATATTTCCTGTCCTGATAGCAACCCAACGGCGGCATATTTCACATTCCAATTAGCCATCTTTTCTCATGGTAAACAGTCTCATATGATCTTTTCCAGTTATTATTTTGTAATAGCATTTTCATAGAGTGATTGTCCCTTAATTTTGCAGCAGGATTTGAAAGACCCGCACATTATATTTGGTCTATTGATGTAAGGAAGCCACATTCTTTATTTTGCTTTGGAAAACTATTGTACGTGTAGGCCTATTATTCTTAAATGCTGATTCCATCAAAAGAATTTTTGAAGGCTTCAGTATGTTAGTTACTGTAGATAAAGGTATAATCATGGAAATGTTGGTAATATACAATACTAATAGTGATGTAAATGATGTCAGTAGTCCGGGTTTTCTGGCGATCATCCTTGGCTCTGTAAGTGGACACGGTCTAGTCTAGGCCTATCAGGAAACTGTAAGTCTTTATGTGCGTGTATTTTTGTTATTGTCTATGTTTGTAGTCCCACTGACACACAAACAAACAACACCACCATATCCAGCATCCATTTATCTCTATTGTCTCCAAATTTGAAATCAATTAACTCAATAAATAAAAATGGTTTGCCAAAAAAAGTAAACATGCAGAAAAACCAGAAGTCATAAAAAATGGATGGATGCCAGAGGAAGTAGGTATGCATTGTTTTTCTCTGTATTGTTATAGGCTAATAACAATGCAAAAAAAAAAAAATTAATAACACACACACTCACAAAACACAAAAATGAAAGAAAAGCAGGAAATTCATAATTGTATAGATGACATGCTACAAAGCTTCCATAAAAGAGCCTCAATATAATGGCATGTTATTAACTAAGGTTTTCTGTTGCATGGGTGGTTTGTCTAGTGGGCTATTGATGGGACCCACAGATGCAACCACATGCAGTTCGATGCTCATCATGATGATAATGATTGTGGCACTAGACCATTGACAATGATGTGATCCAGAAAAATACATATAAAATGGGACATTAGTCTTCATGGATCCCAGTCAACATAGATAAAAAATAAAAGTTGTATATAATCAACACTGTACACGAACTACAGATCTTACTGACTTGTGGGCTTGGTTTTGTTAATAAATTACCCTCCTTATAACACATGAACGTGTACTTTGTGTTTAAATTTGTTAATTGTCCTTTGTGTATTTGTTACCTCCACAGCGAGTGTTTGTGATTCCAAACATGGATGATCTGATCATTCCTATACTCGTGCCTGGTGAAACCAAGGGTTCAGCAATGACTCGCTCTGCCACATTATGACTATGTATCCTGACTGTCGTGTGTTCTAGGAGGCATGCTGCATGCTGTAGTTGCTTAGACTGAAAAGTGACATGTAAAGACATAAAATTAAGTGAAAAATAAAATATATTGAGACAAAGCTGGAAGGTAAGAACTAAACAATATCCTTCCCCCAACTGGTAAAAATTTGAAAGTGTTGTTAATGGAGAAGGAATCAGGACCCGTTTTACTGCATTATGACAAACATAGTGTTCATTCTGTTTTTCAGAATATGAAAAAGGGTATACGTGCAGATAGTTCCCATAGCATTTGATACTAATTTGAGATTAGACTGTCATCTAATCAATCCCAAATATGGATCAATGTTGACATGCATTGTTTGATGTCAAATTCCTCTATCGTAAATCTCATGATTAAATCTCATGAATGACTGAGTCGTAATCATGACAGAAAATTTCAGCCTGGAGAGACTTTATGTTAACTGGCATACAGAAATTGAGATTTATATCAAATGTGTTTACCCATGTGGTAATTGGATCTGAACTTCTAATTCAGGGTGCAAAGAATGGGGACACTGTATTCTTTCCATACATGTGATAGGAGACGACTAAGGAAAGTTTAGGAATAAGCTGACAACCTGACATCTGTGAAAATATTATTATTGTCACACCTTGTTTAAATTTCTTACATTTGTCTTCTATCAAATAATCCCCATGCATAACAAGGATAAGCAGGTCAATGGATATTGTACCTTTGTCCTTTTGTGGCAGACACCTAGGTGACAGGTAATGCTAGATATGCCATAACTGCCATAGGCCAACACATCTGACAGAAGAATGATGATATAATTGAATCAGGAGTGTCCTGTGCTCCTGGCAGGACATAGTAATTCTGGGATACAGATGCACTGCAATGCATCCCATCAGGAACTACAGCCATACATTCCTATTACATAGCCATGAATTTGAGACAACCTTACATGAGTCAAAGGTGTCTCCTCAGTTACGCAACTGTTAAGAATCTGTTCTTTTGTCAAAGAATATGGGCTGTCAAGAGCTCATAGCTGATAAAAGGGATCACTTCATCATCAAATACGTTGCTGGTAAGCACTTCTGTAAGCTGAATTCCAGCTGGCATGCAGAAATCAAATATGTTGCTGGTAAGCACTTATGTAAGCTGAATGCCAGCTGGCATGCAGAAATCGAGATCAATATCAAATATATTCCTGGTAAGCACTTCTGTAAGCTGAACTCCAGCTGTTATGCAGAAATCAAATGTTGCTGGTAAGCACTTATGTAAGCTGAATGCCAGCTGACATGCAGAAATCGAGATCAATATCAAATATGTTGCTGGTAAGCACTTCTGTAAACTGAACTCCAGTTGTTATGCAGAAATCAAATATATTCCTGGTAAGCACTTCTGTAAACTGAACTCCAGCTGTTATGCAGAAATCAAATATATTCCTGGTAAGCACTTATGTAAGCTGAATGCCAGCTGGCATGCAGAAATCAAATATATTCCTGGTAAGCACTTATGTAAGCTGAATGCCAGCTGGCATGCAGAAATTGAGATCAGTATCAAATATGTTCCTGGTAAGCATTTTTATACACTGGAGGTCAGCTGACTTACATAAAATTTAATAAATATTAAATGTGTTGCTGGTAATCACTCTTGTCAGCTGACATACAGAAATTGAGACTAATATCAAATATGTTCCTGGTAAGCATAACATCAACTCACATGGAGAGAAACAGAGTTGTGTTTACATTTGAGTATTTATTTCTTTGTTAACATTTACATAATCCATCGTTTACTGAACTCTGTGATGTACACATACTAATTTTATAATAATTATCTTATGGCTGTGAAAATACATTTGACATATAACATGATAATTTATCAATTTTTGATGATGAATTTACAACCAATATAATCTTTAATATGATAACTTTTGACATTGCTCATACTATTGTTAAATGTTAGCTGTTATCATTTTTACATTTTAGCTATTATACAATGTTTACTGATGACCATTCCAGCTGCCTTAAATTACATATGTTCTTGATGGTGGTGAGTAGGGGATTAAAGACTTTTTTATGATCCCTGGTCTTTCAGCTATGGATGTGAGTTTACTTGATTATATTAGTGTTTATGATTAAGAAAATAGAGGATGTTGTATACAGATTATCCTCAGAATAATATCTACATATGTTAATACTGACTTTAAGTTACTCATATTCCCTCTTCACATAGACATACGGTATATTTCTGAATATAAGCTAATAATTTTTGTATTCTTTTCTGCTTTTGATGTAGAAAGCTCTGCTTATATACGAGTACAATATAATTTAAAAATAGTTAGTGGTAAAAAGACAAAAACAACACAGAATAATGTCAAATACTGGTAATAAAGGGAAAAGCTTACTAGTATCAACAATATTTAATCCTTCGAAGTCAGAATCACTGTCTGAATTCTGAAATATTTCACAAATTTCATCCTGTCATGGAAACATCAGGGTGGATATCATCAGTTTCTGGTACATTGCTGTTGTCAGCATCATCCACACTTCCATCCATTGCATTACTAATGGAGCACTATTTGAACAATCGGTAGATAATTTCAGAAGAAATGATTCTTTGACCCATTTAGCGATTGTGATGATGTCAACTTTTTTTATGTTGCCATCCTTTGTCACAGCTTAATCGGATGATGCCATCCAGTCATTCCATTTTGCTTGGAGTCTGTCTTTCAATGGTTTGTTAAGAGAGACATCAAGTGATTGCAAGAGGGAAGGTAAGATCCTAAGGAATTACAGATACAGACAATCCTATCTCACAGCAATGTTGTTCCACTTTCTCAGCGAGATGTGTCCGAAACGAGTCCCAGACTGGTGGATGGATTGGTTTTTTTTTTCTTATAGCAACCTTCTTCCTGTACCCCCATACCTTTTCCAGCCATTCCAGTGTGCCACTTTCGTTCATCCAACCTTTCATGTGGACACGCACAATTATGCCACTATAGAATTTTGTCCCCTTAGCCAGAGTCTTGTATTTTAAAATAATCATGGGGGACAAACTTACCCCATCTACCATGCAACCAAAAACAACAGTGATATGTGTCTTCTCATGCCCAGTTGTCTTTCCAAAAACTGTCTTCACACATTTTCATTCCACTATGCGATTTTAAGGCAAATAAAGCAGTCAGGGGTCTTGTCCATATTTATATTTGCGATAAGTTAAAGTTGAACCTCTGCCGCAGGTTGATGAAACTTTTAAACAAATCAGTTTTTGTTTCTAGCTCTCAGAAACTTCTTGTGGGAACTTAGTGTGAGTTCATAGATACAAGTGATATCTGTTTACAAAATGATTGCACATCCCATTGAAGAAGCAAAGTCCACAGATTTTTGTGATTGGCATGCAGGATCTTTTAATATGGTGAGAGCCCAATCCAAATATTTGTGCAAGTTACATTTAATCCATTCTTCCTTGACTATATTACCCATTTGAATGATTTCTCCTCCAGCGCAGGGAATGAGGCTATCGGCCACATGATGCTTTCTTTGCCCTTCACATAAGAGACAATTATATCTTTTTTTTCTCCATTCTTGTACTTGCTTTTCATTCACAATGAAGTAATGTTCAGCCATGAAATTGTTGGATTTCTCAGCTAAAGCGATAACATCCAACTTAAACCTAGCCGCATACAATGTTCTTTTCTATCCAGGCATCCGTCTTATAAACACACAACTAAAATCACACACTGGCAATGCACATTTAGGAAATAGAAGGTTAAACTACTTATGCAGTATTCTTATATACACTGTAGGCATTACCCTATTATACAGCAAGATGCTACTTGGAGTACCACTGTAATAGATTCACTTATAAGTGGGTAAGACTATAAATCTATTATAATGGCTGGTCAGTTTTCACTGGCATTTCACTGGTCAGTTTGGAAAATGCTTTAAATGTAATGGCTGATGCTATCTGATTTTTTGCCAAGCTAAAAGTTGACCTGACCCTTTTAAAAACTACTGCAGGATTTTGAATTTACGGTAATGGCTGGTGCCACCATTGCTGCCATCCTTCCTGACTTACTGACCGAATTTGATAACTCGGAACACTGCTGGTTTCTGGGGGTCACTGGTTTTATAACCGCTGACTATGCCTCTTGGGAAAGGTCACACTGTATTATCTTTGATGTGTTTTATGTGAGTGGGGTGGATAGAAGAAAAAACCTTGTGTATTATCATTGCTAAAGTTTGTGTTAATTTCTTTTTAGCATTATTTTGCTTGCTATTTCATTATTATAATAATGGAATTCCACAGTATTATTACCGGTACTATTTTTTTTCATACCTTGCACATACACAGGTTTTCGACTTTTGTCACATTTAGGATATTAAAGTTACATCCTCAGCTTATAAATGGATCAGCTTATATTCAGAAATATACGATAGATACAAGAAATTGTAATGTTCACATTGTTTATGTCGGACTGTATTGTAGAACAAAGTTACATAACTTTAACAAGATTTCTAAAGTCTGTTAGATTCACATCTCGACTGAACCAAGGAAAATATGAGGGCAAGTCAATAAGTAAGTTACAAATGGCTGTAAAAAAATAAGACCATAACCGCTGGAAAACTGATTATTTTTAAACCTATATTGTCACTTTTATTTTCTACAACATTTCCACCACATTGATGCATTTATCCCATCGTTTTATTATTAGTCCTCCTAAACCTGCTGTGTAGAACTGTGTGCTCTGTTTTCTAAACCACATTTTTACTTCATATTCAACTTCTGAATCATTTGCAACATGTCTCCCGCCAAGGTTGGTTTATAGTGGACTAAAAAGGTGGAAACTGCTAGGGGCTAAGTCAGGGCTGTAAGGTGGTTCCAGAATTTCCTAGATAGTCAATACTCTCCTGAGTTAATCAAGCCATATGTGGTCTGGCATTGTCATGAAGGGGCAGTACTCCTCTAGTCAGCAGGCCTAGATGTTTCCTTTGAATTGCATCCCAAAACATTGATATAACTTCACAATCTGATTCAGATTGAACATTGTCACCTTCTTGAAATTGGTTAGAAGTACTCCTCGACAATCCCAATCATGATCATTGCCTTCCCTGCTTATGGTATAGCCATGAATTTTTTAACACAAGGCGAAGAAAGATGTTTCCATTGCATTGAAGCAGACTTTGATTCGGGTTGGTAGTGATGCACTCATGATTCATCCTCAGTAATAATCCTGTTCAGCATGTCTTCTCATTCATCTGCATAGTGGTAGAGATGCTGCAAGGACAGGCCTAATCTGTTCATTTTGTGTTCATCCCTCAGTTGTCTCTGTACCCACCTTGAGCTCATTTTCTTAAATTTCAATTGATCATGCATTATGCTGTACCTTGTGAACATCCTATTACAGCTGCAACAGAGCCTATCATTACTCTTATCATCTCCACCCATTGCATAATGTTGCAATCTGAACACCGCCAGATCAGACTCCATCAACAATCCTTGCAAAATTTTTCTGTCCAGTTATGCACTGCTTTACAGGACAAACTTTGTCAGTACAAACAGGAAGCAATTCCTTATGAATATCTTTTGCAAGCAGTCCTTTTTCCCCAAGGAAACGCACAACAGCACGCTGTTCTTTGATTTTATACTCTGTAAGTACAGTCACCATTTTGTTTATGCACTGTGCATGCACATGTGACACCTGGCACAACCTAATGAATGGAAACATAAAGTTTGATGTTTCTGTCACTTAATGTAACCTTTAGGACCACCTACTACATTTTCCTACCAATCCATGGAACTTTGTGACCTGCTTATTGACTTACCCTCGTATGTTGATTTCATAGATTTTACCTCAAATTTGTTTCTTATTCCGCTGTATCTTTGAGAGTCTGTTTGTGACAATGTTTACATTGCCCTATAGCCTATTATGGCACTCAAAATAATTTCAGTTTCTTTTTTTTGTATTCAATTAAACTACTGTAACTTAATTTTCATCATGTTTTTCTCATTTATAATCCTTTTCTTATATTATTGAAGCTAGTAGTTCTTGTGCTTTTAAGATGTCATGTTGGTTTGAACACTGGTCTGTTATGAAGTCTGCTGTTCTCATACTCATAACAACAGTTTCAGATGTGGCCGAAGCCGATATAACTGGTGCTGTTTCATCTGCTGATGTGAATAACAAATAATTATTAGAGTTACTGAAATCATTGTAGATGCTAAATCATCAACAATAGCATGACTAATATGTTTAAGCACTTTAGATCTTGTTTAATTGCATGTGAATTTGATCAGAAAGATAGAATGTTGCTAGACCATTTGTAGTTTTATCTCACTTTATTTTCTCTAATAAGCAATCAGTTTATGATTTATTATATTTTATTTTTTTATCAATAAATTTATTAACCAGTAACTTTGCTTTACATACGGTCTAGTAAAAACATTTGCACTTGACTATTATCAAACCTTATTATCCATTATGATTTCATGATCAAGACACTATTATTATGACATTATACACAAGTATAGGCCTATAGGCCTAGTCTGTATGTAGGGCCTATAGGTTGTTGGCATAAATAAAACAGTGACACATCTCTGTTTTCTAGACTACATCCTGCAGGAATTCTAGTAGAATCATTGTCCTGCTACAAGAGAGATCCAGTGAGAGTTTGTGAATGAATGTTAAAATAAAAACTCATTATAGACCTATCATAAATGAGTTGACTGAACATTTTTTTATAGTAATATTAGAGGGTTGTAACAGACCAGTGTTCTAACGTCATGCTGAAGCATGAACAGAGCATCTTGTAGCTTGAATATAGAGCCAGTGACAATTTTCAATTAATCGTCCAAATAGAGAACACCAAAATAAATAAGTCAAAGAGTTCAAGTAACTAGTAAGTATCTTCACAGAAAATGACGACAGAGATAGAAACAAGATGTCAAAAGGCAAGTGCTTTGACATACCAGATGTCACATTTGTTATTGCACCCAAAAATCAACATGGAAGTAAAGAAACAAATGATTAAGAGCATTTTTATACTAACACTATGCTACCAATGCCAGTCTTGGCATTTGACATCTAGGGCCTAAACATAAGAGAAAGATTGAAACTTGCAAAATGAAATGTCTAAGGAAACATTGGAGTCACCAGACTTGACAAAATGTACAGTGAGATCATCAGAAATATCATGTGGATCACATCATGCATCAAATATATAGAGAAACAGCAGATAAAATGGCTTGGGCATCTTCTGAGGATGAGTGATCAATTTTCCATGAGAGCTTATAACAAGATGAAATCAAAATACAGAGTCAATGGCAGACCTAGGAAGAGTTGGATAGACAACATCAAGACCACATGTTGATAATTTCAACATAGGCCTACGTCTGAAAACAGGACGCATACCAAAAGAGTGGCTACACAGCTACCTTCTCCCACTGGGAAAATCCGGCAACAGCACCTCCGACATCAAGAGTTATTGTATCATCACCTTACAAAATGTCTACGTCAAGGTGATGGAGAGGATAATCGCTAGAAGACTGGCAGCATTCTATCTGGAAAATAGAGGCCTACTTCCTGACACTCTAGGTGCATACAGACTGAGGAGAACACGACCACAAATGCGGCAATCCTCGCCTATGACATCTACAAGGTTTCTCAGGCAAAGGAGGAAACTGGTCGCCACGGTCAACATAGAAGATGCTTACAACAAAGTCAGCTTTGGCCAGCTAATGCATCTGCTAAGCGAACTCAGCATCGACTTGTGAATAATTCGATGTATAGCAATGGTGTTAATGTCCAGATCTGTTTCTCTGAGATTGAGATCCTGGACATCAGAGATCAGAACTATAGCACCGGGATTGCCACAGGGATCCCCACTATCACCTGTACTCTTTAATGTCTACACATACAAAATAGCACAGCTTCGGGAGGCTGGGCCGGATACTAACATAGGGCCTATGCGGATAAAACCTCTTGCTGTACATGCACGGCAGGAACAGAAGAGACATGATTGATGGTGTCCAGAGTAATCTAAAACATTTGTCGCTCTGGTGCACTAACTACACGGCAGTCATCAATCCAACCAAGGCAAAGATCGTCTTGTTCTCACTGAAGAACAACATTGTCACAGACACATTACCTGCAGCCACCTGTATGGGCATCAACATTGGCAGACTGAAATAGCTAGGCATCCGTTTTGATAGAAGTCTATCTTTCGCGATACATGTGGACAATGTCATTCAAAAAGCTGGGAAGTGTGTCAGTGCAGTCAAAATCATGGCACCTGCAGAAATGCCCAGCGAAACCTTTTTCAGATGATGCAGGCATTGTTGGACTATGGTTTAGGTTTACTAACACTGTCGCAAAACAGGTTGATTAGAAACAGAGCTGTCTTAGGATGCACAAGAGATACACCTATCGTGACCATGAGGCTTCTCCTAGACCTACCGAGAATCTAATCAACATAAAATAGCTCAGGTTACAGAATACGCGTGCCTGGAGACAGATATAGAGGCTGTCACAGGCTAAGGGTAGCCCACCCGAATTGTCAAGGCATGCCGAAATCGGATGTGCTAGGCCTACAAGGCGCATAACGGTGGCACAACGTAATCACGCTCCCGGCGGAAATCGCACGGATATCCGTGATGGTTACAATGGAGCGAACGCAAAACAAACAAACAAACAAAGGAAACCATGTAAGGCTTTATTTAAAATATCAACTAAATAAAGCAGATTGAGATCTGTCCAATTGGAAGCATTCAATGCAGCTTTCTACCTGTCTGTAAGCATTTAACGCAGCTCATATCTCTAAAGCATCTAAATCTTTCCAGTTGAAATTATCTAAAGAAGCTTGTTCCATTGTCTTGCTGAAAGCATATGAAGCAGCTCACAATTCGCTAGCTCACATCAATCCAGTTTGAATCATCTAAAACAGCTCGCTCAAGCGCATAGCTGAAATTTTCTATGACAGTAGAACGTGTTACTTTAGATGGTGTAAACTCGACAGATTGGGCTGCTTTAGCGAGTTAAGTGAGCTGCTTTAGATGCTTCCCAGCCAGAGGAAACAACACTGGAATCAAAACTCTATGGGACACTGTATGAACTACAAAAGACAGTGAGTTTTATTAAGGAGACAGAATTACAGATATAGACATGTTTCAAGTGAACGAAAGAAGAAGAAGAAGATGCTTCCCAGTAGAGCTGCTTTAAACCCAGTGAGTTGCTATAGATATTTTTAGCACCGTTGAGGCGAGCTGCTATAAATCCAGTGAGTTGCTATAGATACTTTCAGCACAGTTGAGCGAGCTGCTTTAGATGCTTCCAAGTAGAGCTGCTTTAAATCCAGTGAGTTGCTATAGATACTTTCAGCACAGTTGAGCGAGCTGCGTTAGATGCTTCCCAGTAGAGCTGCTTTAAATCCAGTGAGTTGCTATAGATATTTTTAGCACCGTTGAGGCGAGCTGCTATAAATCCAGTGAGTTGCTATAGATACTTTCAGCACAATTGAGCGAGCTGCTTTAGATGCTTCCCAGTAGAGCTGCTTTAAATCCAGTGAGTTGCTATAGATATTTTTAGCACCGTTGAGGCGAGCTGCTATAAATCCAGTGAGTTGCTATAGATACTTTCAGCACAGTTGAGCGAGCTGCTTTAGATGCTTCCCAGTAGAGCTGCTTTAAACCCAGTGAGTTGCTATAGATATTTTTAGCACCGTTGAGGCGAGCTGCTATAAATCCAGTGAGTTGCTATAGATACTTTCAGCACAGTTGAGCGAGCTGCTTTAGATGCTTCCCAGTAGAGCTGCTTTAAATCCAGTGAGTTGCTATAGATACTTTCAGCACAGTTGAGGCGAGCTGCTTTAAATCCAGTGAGTTGCTATAGATACTTTCAGCACAGTTGAGGCCAGCTGCTTTAAATCCAGTGAGTTGCTATGGATACTTTCAGCACAGTTGAGTGAGCTGCTTTAAATCCAGTGAGTTGCTATGGATACTTTTAGCACAGTTGAGCGAGCTGCTTTAGATGCTTCCCAGTAGAGCTGCTTTAAATCCAGTGAGTTGCTATAGATACTTTCAGCACAGTTGAGGCGAGCTGCTTTAAATCCAGTGAGTTGCTATATATACTTTTAGCACAGTTGAGCGAGCTGCTTTAGATGCTTCCCAGTAGAGCTGCTTTAAATCCAGTGAGTTGCTATAGATACTTTCAGCACAGTTGAGCGAGCTGCTTTAGATGCTTCCCAGTAGAGCTGCTTTAAATCCAGTGAGTTGCTATAGATACTTTCAGCACAGTTGAGGCGAGCTGCTTTAAATCCAGTGAGTTGCTATGGATACTTTCAGCACAGTTGAGTGAGCTGCTTTAAATCCAGTGAGTTGCTATAGATACTTTTAGCACAGTTGAGGCGAGCTGCTTTAAATCCAGTGAGTTGCTATGGATACTTTCAGCACAGTTGAGTGAGCTGCTTTAAATCCAGTGAGTTGCTATGGATACTTTCAGCACAGTTGAGTGAGCTGCTTTAAATCCAGTGAGTTGCTATAGATACTTTCAGCACAGTTGAGCGAGCTGCTTTAAATCCAGTGAGTTGCTATAGATACTTTCAGCACAGTTGAGGCGAGCTGCTTTAAATCCAGTGAGTTGCTATAGATACTTTCAGCACAGTTGAGCGAGCTGCTTTAGATGCTTCCCAGTAGAGCTGCTTTAAATCCAGTGAGTTGCTATAGATACTTTCAGCACAGTTGAGGCGAGCTGCTTTAAATCCAGTGAGTTGCTATGGATACTTTCAGCACAGTTGAGTGAGCTGCTTTAAATCCAGTGAGTTGCTATGGATACTTTCAGCACAGTTGAGCGAGCTGCTTTAAATCCAGTGAGTTGCTATAGATACTTTCAGCACAGTTGAGCGAGCTGCTTTAAATCCAGTGAGTTGCTATAGATACTTTCAGCACAGTTGAGCGAGCTGCTTTAGATGCTTCCCAGTAGAGCTGCTTTAAATCCAGTGAGTTGCTATAGATACTTTCAGCACAGTTGAGGCGAGCTGCTTTAAATCCAGTGAGTTGCTATGGATACTTTCAGCACAGTTGAGTGAGCTGCTTTAAATCCAGTGAGTTGCTATGGATACTTTCAGCACAGTTGAGTGAGCTGCTTTAAATCCAGTGAGTTGCTATAGATACTTTCAGCACAGTTGAGCGAGCTGCTTTAAATCCAGTGAGTTGCTATAGATACTTTCAGCACAGTTGAGCGAGCTGCTTTAAATCCAGTGAGTTGCTATGGATACTTTCAGCACAGTTGAGTGAGCTGCTTTAAATCCAGTGAGTTGCTATAGATACTTTCAGCACAGTTGAGCGAGCTGCTTTAAATCCAGTGAGTTGCTATAGATACTTTCAGCACAGTTGAGCGAGCTGCTTTAAATCCAGTGAGTTGATATAGATACTTTCAGCACAGTTGAGCGAGCTGCTTTAGACGCTTCTAACTGAATATTGAGCTGCTTTAAATGCTTCCAGCTAGACGGTTGAGCGATCTGCTTTCAATAAATTAAGTGCCATGGCGTAGGCGATCATGCTTCTCCACAACTCTCTTGTGTTGTTAACAAGTTTAGTTGGTGACTTCATTTTGTGTCTCAGTGACAAACCATCTAGAAATTTTTCTCTTTGTCCTCCTGTCTCTTATCCCCTTGACTTTTCCGGTGGTTACTAAATGTTTTACTTTTCTCATCACATGCCCTAAAAATCTTGATTATCTGTTTCTAATTTTTGTTATAATTTGTCGTTTTACACCAGAATTTCAGAAAACTACTACATTAGTTTTCTTGACTGGATATGGAATTTTCATCATTCTTCTTAAAAACCATATCTCAGTTGCTTCCAGTTTATCTTCGGCATTTTTGTTTACTGTCCATGTTTCGCTGCCACAAAGAAGGATTTGCTGCCATAAAGATGTATTCGTGCAAATTAGGAGATTCTGTGGTGAAGTGTCGCTAACCTCTGACCAGGGGCTCCACTCATTAATATCTTCGCCGGTGCTAACGGAGTGCATGCATCTATGCTGAAGTTTTTGTGAGTGTAAGCGCTATTACAAAGTTTTGACAAAAATGGCGGCCAAAATTAAGCGGCCTAAACGATGTGGTTCAAAAATGAAAAGTCATCAAGCAGAAGCTAGACGAATAAGATTAAAAAAACCGCTAGAGACTAATGTGGACGATGAATCATTTTCAATGTCCAGGATTAAAGATCAGAGCTTGAAATTGGGTGGTGCTAAAAGTGGACATTTTGGAGGGCGCAGAAGAATGGTGGTCAACCAGAAGAGTACTGGTTAGTAGATACTGTCAGCAGAAGTGTAATGGTGTATACACTCAAGAAGAGATTGGATCAACTATGGGCGTGTCCAGTTTGTAGTGATGATGATCTGACGACTAACTAACTAAAGACGGTTTGGCTCAATATAACATCATATCACTTGAACTATTGTGCGCATTTCTATTACTGCATTGCATGGAATGTTTCTCATTCTTTTAAATGTTGATTTGGCCTGTGTTATAATGTTCTTCTCGTTCGGAGTTTGACATGTCTACACAGCAGGTCCTGTTTTCTTAATAAATGCCGCTGTTCTTGATCTAATTGGAGCACCTGCCATCTGATGTTAAAATTGTGCCATATGATGTGAAAATTTTTCAAGACGCAAAAGGCCATCATATATGATTATATTAACTGGGTTTTTCTGGGATCTTCAGTGGGCCTTTCCAAAATATTGGGTGGTAGTGCGGCACAAGACTAGTGCACTATTGGCGAAACATGTTGGCAACACTTCTGATTGCAAGACATTGACATGCCTTTTTAAATTTTGATAAAATAAAATGTAAATCTAAAATTGTATTTTATTCTAAACTCATAATGGCTAAAACCACGACTTTTTAAATTTAATAGTACAGAGTGATATATTTATCTTATTACAGTTAAGTGCTTATCACGTTTGAAAAAAAATAAAGTGTTTCGTTTTGGTCATATTCTAGTTTTGGCTGACCAAGAGTATCTTATACCTTTTGCTGGCTTCTGTTGTAGGGAAGTGCGGATTGAAACAGTAAGAGAAATTGGTGAAACAAATTTTTTTTAAATAAAAAAAAATGAATAAAAAATAACGTAATCATGAATAATAGTTAATAAGTTTCGGCGTGAAATCCTTTATATTTATCAAAGTTGTATAAACAAATAAAGTGTAATGGCCCGCTTAAAACGTACTTGCTTACGACGTGCTTGTTGTGAGTAATTAACTTAGAACAGACTCGATGCGCATGATATGAGAATCGCCAGGAGCCTAAAATACAAATTAAAATATATTCAATATTGATATTCTCAGAGGTCGTAGTCGCAGGATTACTAGAACTGCGACCTCAACTATTTTTGGAAGGCTGTAAAGCTCCGATATAACCAAATTGAAGTAACTTCCGCGGTTGCGTCGTATCTCACCACAGGTAGCCTAAACAACGCCGCCAAGTTAGTACTCAGTAGTCAGCCTACAGTGACTGAGTCGGCACTTGGACCACAGGTTCTAGTTTTGAACGCTTCCCCCTATTTGATTCTTTCCCTTGGTTGTGTTATCAGTTTACTTATCAGGTTATCATTTATTAATTTCAATATAAATTAAGTTAGGTTTATGTAGGTATTAGCACTAAATTTTCAAATTGGGTTTATAACATTATAAACACCACAGTTAGATAGCCCTTGAAATTTGCAATTCAACGATACCTCAACCAAGTCTGTAGGTCGATTCTGTGAAAAGTTATGAATTTTTTTTGTCGAAATTTCAGGAAAAGATAATTACATGGGAACATATAATAAAATATGAACGGACTGATGATGAAAGTTGTGACCAAGAATTGAAGCAGAACTTGCATTTTATGAAATATTTCAGTTATTTATGATAATATATGCATAAAACTATACATTTTTGTGTTCGAGAAGGCAAGACGCATCTGTTGAATATACTGTACCAATTGTCAGGCATAATTGGGGCTAATTAATATTCAAAATGGTGGCTAATTTGCATAATTTACTTGTAATTTAATTGTCTAATTATTAATTATTTCACTTATTTATGATAAAACACCATACAAATTATACTTTTTTGTGTTCGGGAAGGCAAGACGCATCTGTTGAATATACTGTACCAATTGCCAGGCATAATTGGGGCTAATTAATAAGAAAATTCTGGAGGTAAGGTAGGACATAGCGAATGCCAACTGACTAGAGTACAGGAACTGTATGGCGAATAAGTAAGTGGGAGGTTTGGAACAGAGGATGAAAAAATGCAGAGGTGGAGAATACAAGAGGAAAAAAGAAAAGAAGAAAATATGTGGTGGATTGACGGAAGCCCCGAGACGGAGATACGCCACGCAAGAAAGTAAAGTGTGGGTGGGAGGGATGAGGGAACCCAGATGCCTAAAGCCTTATGCATTAGGTCTCCAGCCATAACATCAGACTGCAGACCCATTTCATAGGACATCCGTGAAACTGTAGTGTAATGAGGTGCAGTAGACAAGACTTTACCAAATAATACTCTACCTACATAATTAATTAGAGAGGAACAATGCTTAACACTGACATGACTCTGTAGAAACTTGTATATGCACATGCGTAATGGCGAACCATATTGCCGCATGTTCATCTTCACGTCTACAGTGCTGCTCACTATCAGAATTAAATAGAATATCCAATAATGCATCTTAAAAATTATCTTTACGGTAATTCTAATTTATACCTAGACCTACTAATAATGTTTGAATAGAAGCTATCTGAGTTCGATTACAGTGACAGTGAGACACAAACACTTATCGTCATGGTAACATGGGCTGCAAGCATTCTGACGCGCTGACATGTTTTTTTTATCTGTACCCTTGAATAATTTAATATAATACTGTTTGAAGACATTTCAATAAAAACTAGTACATAGTGTCACATTAAATTAACTAAAGAATGATAAGATGTAGAAATTCATTAAACTGTAACTTAAATTTTTAACATTATACACGTATATCGATAATTAACGGCGCGGCAACATTGAACAGCCGAAAACGAACTCTAAAGTTAGTAGCGTGGTCGGTCGATCACCATAGCATTTTTTAAATTTAATAATAATTAATAGGTACTTCTAGAAATGTTAAAATTTGGTACATAAAGAGAGAAATGGTTGCTGAATATGTTAGACATGGTTTCACATATCACTTAAAATCAAAACTAAAAAATATACGCGTGCAAAGAGAAAAAACACCTACCTCGTCTTGTTTAATTGCTTGGTGTTAATTGTAGATAAGGTATCTCCAACATTTATAATCTTAATACACTGAACAAATGGATGAAAAATAGTATACAGTTCACTTTTATATGAACTAAAGCTGCGTGGCGTCACTAAATGACAATTCCATTGGATAGTGCACACGTGGTCCATGAAAAAATGAAAATGTCGGCAAATGGCATGTTTATCAAGGGACATTACTCTAAATATCTTTTTGCGGAAATATTTCGATTAGTGCTAATGCCTAGTTTATGTAAAACATTAAACATCCATAACCCTAAAATCTGAACTATCATATTTATATTAATTAATTAGTCCCTATTGATTAATTATTATTAGGTAAAATTTACTTTTATGTCGTCATCGCGCTATGAATAGCACACAGTTTACATTTTTAAATAGCTGACTTCACAGATTTCCGTGAAACATCAAATTCAATCATGTCGATAGATGTTGTGACATCACATATATCGACACAGGCAAGATTTTACTTTGCGCTCATTATTTCTGCATGCTACACACTGAGAGAGCTACCCCATTTGAGTCGTTAATCCTACCTTAATTCTAAGTGCTAATTCTAACCTTAATCTTCAATCACATGCTGCGCATACCCAATCACACTGCAATGGTTAGGTAATGCCCCGAAACTAGAAAAAATAGGTCACAGTGGAAATGCTAATTTCTAAAATGCTGATTTCTAAGAACAAAATGCACCTTATTATCAAGTTCCATTTCCACAACTATAGTTGGCTGCAACAGATCTCCAAAATCCCGTCTCGTCTTAGTGGTGCACTCTGCTAGACTGTAACCTGTCCATGTCATTGTCATGATGTTACTCTCCCACTTGTTTCTCAGAGATATCTCTCAGCCTACTTCTTGCTCGCCTCACCTCGACTTTACTCTGATCTAAAGTAAGATCTTCAACAAGGTGTCATGTCTTTTAATATGTCCAATTTTATTTGCTTGATCTTTATTTCCTAATAATTCTTTCTTCATACTAAATGTTAGAATCACTGTTATTCTCTCTTTCCATGAAGTTCTCCCTATTCTTCTATATATCCACATCTCAATGGCATCAATTATGTCTTCTAATTGTTTGTTTATTTATTGTCCATGTTTCTGAACCATACATTAATATAGAATAGATGTAGCTTTTATAATTCTCAGTTTTTGCTTGTTTGTAATTTGTTTAGATGTTAATATTTTCCTCATGTTATTGAAAGTAGGCCTGCTGTCCACAGCCCTGGGTGAATTTTGTAGTGGTATGTTATGTATATGGACGATTTTATGTCTTTAGTGTATGTGGCATGTTCCATAAGTCATTGTAAAGTTCTGTGATAGGTAAAAATTCATCAAGATTTTTTATTATGTCTGCTGTTATGTTGTCAGAGCCTGCAGTCTAACCACATTTTATTGTTTTTATTGCGTTTTCTACTTCAGATTTCAGTGTTGCTGGTCCATCATTTTTTTAATTATAGGTTTTTTGTTCCGCTGATCATCAAACAGTTCTGTCACATAATCTGCCCATCTTGTAAGTACTTCTCTTTTATGAAACATAATTTTTCTACTCTTATCTTTAATGCAGCCACCCCCATTTATAGTAGGAGCACAGTAGTCTAGATGATACTGAACTTGCTTGCTATTAGTAACTATTACTGGATATAAACATCCAAAAAACAAAAACCATGATAATCAGCAGGGAATATATAAAAATACATGGAGAGAAATTACAATAATTAGAACAGTATCATTAGTATTTAATATCTGCAACATAATCACAAATGTTGGTAGAAGTTAAAAGAAAAATAGGAATGGCTAACAGTATTTTCAATGAAATCTGGAAAATATTAACATCTCAACTAATTACAAACTAAAAATTATAATTATAAAACGTTACATATTTTCTATATTAATGTATACCTCAGAAACATGGACAATGAACAAACTAGAAGACAAATTTGATTTGATGCCTTTTAGATGTGGATATATACAGAATTTTTTGTAATATTTCAGTGGGTGAACAGTTTAGCAGGTTGTGCCCATCTCCTCTCCAGCTGTCCTTACAATGTGGTTATATAAATATGCTTTCTCTTGTGGTCTTCATTACACTCTACTGATGTTAACACTACATCACATTTGAGCTTCACACTGAGCGATTCACTGACAGTTAACTGGGTCACAAACGTTAACATTGTGTGATTCCAAATCAAGACTTTGAATCTTGCGTATTAAATTCCCTTTGGTGTGCAAGAGGTAGGCAGAGATACAAATGGGAAAGTTACATCACAAGATGGACATGTTACAGTCTAGCAGAGTGCACCACCAAGACAAAAGGCCTGTTAGAGGTCTGTTGAGCCAATTTTCGTTGCAGAGACAGCATTTAATGATGATGATGAAAAGGCTTTTTTTTAAAAAGTCCGGCTCTGTGGCGAAGTGGTACAGAGCCCGTCTGTGACGGCAAAGGTACCGAGTTCGATCCTCACCACAGGCAATTGTGCATCCGGACCATTCAGAAAGCAATGGCAACCTACTGAACATATTTATATTGCCTAGAAAATCACCACAGCCAACAGGCTCTAATAACTGAATGTTTTCAGTTTAGTGGGGTCTTGATTTCCTTGTAATTTTAAATCAAAGTAAATTTTTCTAATCTGCAGGAGTTTGAGAATAAACACAAAAGAGGACTGGGAAAATGTTTGTTTTCTTAATAATGCACCGGATATTAATTTTTTTATTATTCTTTTCTAGGTTTGTGTAAGAACAGAATAATATTAAAACACAATGTCTGGTATTGCACTTGGTCGGCTCGGTGAAGAAAGAAAAGCTTGGAGGAAGGACCACCCATTCGTAAGTCAGATGTAGCTGGATCTTTTTTGCTTTGGGACAGTTAATTCAGCCATGTGATGCTGGGGTCTGAAGGGGAGCAAAGAGTTGCAAGACAGTTTACTTTTCATGAGAAGTTTTGGGGTTGATTTGGTTGCCCTATCCCATTTGTTTGGGTCATATGTATCAAATTGAATGGCACAGATATCACATCTAAGCTGTAAACATAGAAAACGCATTTCATCCTCAGGACTGCATCCTGCTAATCTGCAGGAGTTTGAGAATGAATGAAGAGCATTGAGTTGGTTGCCAATACAGCAGTCCATGGGCGTATATCCTTTGAGCCAATGCCATTTTGTGATATATTTATGTGAGCTTTTGTTTGTCCCATATAGTGTAACATTTAATTGCAGTAGTTATTCTTCACCAATGTATATTTTTCTTTGTCATTTTGAATTTTATCCAGCATGATGATCGCAGACGAAGAAGAACTTTACCCAGGAAAATTCAATTTCTCTGGTCTCTTCTTCACCAGAGGCTCTTTGGTTACTAAGCAATCTCAGTAATTTGAAGTTTTCAGTAAAATTCATTTCTGATTATATTAATGAGCTATATTAAAGTTTTGTGTACTTTTTTGTGACTTCTGCATTCGCTGTCTGATTAAAAAAACCAAATAAATTGTGTGTGGTTTGCGCCAGGGAGTGTGAAGTAAATTGTGCTGCTGGTTTATAGCAGAGCTGTATTTATATGCGCCTTCTGGCCCTAGCTTACTCATCAGTTGAGTACATATGAAGACAGTATGAGAGAGGGCAGCACCTAGTGCAAGAATAAGTGAGAATAGAACAACAATAATGAAATCAATTTTCGTGCTCAAGAACAAGCTTTCAACTGTTTTCCGAGAACAGGATGTCTTAGAAAACTCTTAAATATTGGTTTCATGTTTATCATCTAGTCTAGTGTTTAGCAAGTAAACATATCAAACACTAAACAGACGTTTATCATCTAGGCCTAGCTTGCTGGGTAGTATTGTGGTAGACACTTCTATAGTAACAGAGAAGTGGGTTTGACTTGCGTACAACAAAATGTCTAAACAAAATTAGCCGTAGAAACGTTGACAGAATAAAAAAATTACTATACCAGTAGGCCTACAAACAGTCATTGAAATCCTTCCAAGTTGAAATTCTACTGGAAAACATCAGTTAAGCGAAATCTGTAATGTCACAATTACTAAATTAGTAGGCCTACCACAAATTTCATCCGAAATGAGGGGTGAAGTCAAGCAAGAGATAGGCAGAGATACAAGTGGGAGAGTAACATCACGCGATGGACAGGTTACAGTCTAGCATAGAGCACCACCAAGACAAGAAACGTTGGATGTCTGTTGCAGCTAACCTTCGTTGCGAAGATGGAATTGATGATGATGTCCAAAACACTACCTAGGCTAAACAAAAGGAACTTTTATGCCCCACACTATGTCGCGATGTGCCATAAATAGGAAGTGTGATGTTTTACAAAGGTTAGAGTATGCACAAGCCATGACAGTCTACTCTGATACAAGACCTGTGTACAGAAAATGTATTCTGCATCAGTGCATCAAGAAATTTTTTTAATTATTCATCTTAACAACTTTCTCACATACCTCTTCTATCAAACATACACAAACAAAGCTAACACCAATATATACAGTATTCAATTTTTTATTTACATGTACACAGTATTTAAAAATGTTTAAAAACAAAATAGTTATTGCAGTTTTCAAACACTTATCTTAAATTGTAAAAAAAATAAGCCAGACCCAGGGTGAAATTGCTTAATTTTAATGCAAGTTCTAAAGGTTAAGCTCCAAAGAATGTTAAGGCGAGCACTTCAGTTTGAGAAATAACGGGAAAGAAAAATAGGTTGACCAAAGCAGACACTGAAAAGGACATGTGAGAAGAGAAGCTAAGATGAAAGGCATTGTCCTTTTGAGATTGGGAAAATAGTCCAAAGCGGAGATCCTTGGTGAGATATGATGAATGCTATGTGACATGATGGCATTGCTGGAATGATTAAACTAGAATTTTGTTAATTTTCAGGGATTTGTAGCCAAACCAACAAAAAACCCAGATGGTACATTGAATTTGTTGAACTGGGAGTGCAAAATACCTGGCAAGAAAGGGGTGAGTAGTAGTAATTGTTGTGAATGGTTCTATGAAGAACTAGTTAGTCTGCAGATCATGGCATTGAGGACATGTCCATAAGTGCTTCGATCTTATATTAAGTGTGCCTTTCAGTATGTGGTAACTATTCTACAATGTAGTGATTGACAACTCTTCTTTTGATTCATATATACTGCTCATACGTGCAACACTGTGCTTCACTTTCAGGTCCTGTATTCTATCTATAGGCATGGAAGAATAAATACACCCCATATCCTCCAACTAGTCTTAACTCCCTGATTGCACTCAAAATATCAGTACGGTTCATGGAACTACCACTAGTCACAGTTGCACTGGCAAGTCTGTTTGCTTTTTAATTTCTCGGAACACCTACGTGCCCAGGTACAAAAATGATGGTAACTCTACAGCACAAACTTTGTCATTGCCCCTGGCCTGATGGTGTAGATAGCCTGGCTGAATCATCCAAAGTATACTCATCATCAGGTACCATGCTGGCTGGCGTAGGTGGTCCTGGCTCTCTGTCCACAGTATTATGTATCAAGGTCATTGTTGCCATGCCAGGTTGTCAAACTGTCTAATATATTTCACATTGTCGCCCTCTGTCTCTGTTGTCTACAATTTTGCCTGTTGTGACTATGTTCTCCAAACCTGCCTGTCTCATGAAGTGGCCAAAAAAAGAAGATTGCCTTTTTCTTATATTATTGATTAAGGTCCATGTCACAATTGACTCTTTCAACACCTCTACATTAGTTTTTCTGGCAGTCCATGGTATTCTCAGCATTCTTCTGTAGAACCACATCTCTATTGCCTCTAATTTCCCACTTCCGAGTTTGTTTATTGTTCAAGACTCGCACCCATATGTTAGTATAGGGGTTATATAGCACTGCAAAACTCTCTTTCTCACCTCTAATGACAAAGTCATATTACACAATATATTTTTCATTTTTCTGAATGTTGTTTCTGCCTGTCCTATTCTGTTTCTTATTTCTGTTGAGCTTCTTCGGTCTGCTGTAATCGTTGTACCTAAATATTTGAATTGGTGAACCTGTTTTAATACTATATCATTCGAATAAGTGATTCGCCCAGACGATTTTTTGCTCTCGCCTGACTCGAACGAGGTGTTCCACTGTCTATGAACTTGCCTCGTGTAATTGGACGTGCTGTGCCTGTGTCCATTGGGTACTGAACCGTTTCTCATCCGTGAGCCTGGTTCCTTGAGGGGAAGAACTCAACAGAGGAGTTGGACCCTGGCTCTTTCGCCCTCTTAGCCGAGGTGTCATTCACCGACATCGTGTACCCCTTGTTCAAGTTCGAGTCTCACACCACACGTTTGAGAGAAAGGCGTTCTCGAGCTGAGCGTCCTTGTCCCAATAGCGCCTGAGCCCATCAGGTACTGAACCCTTTCTCTCTTCAAGTGTATTTCCGGTGTAGGAAAACCTGACAGTAGAGTTGGGCCAGGGCTAAATCGTTGTCCCTTTTGTGCCTGAGCGCATCGAGTACGGAACCCTTTCTCTTCGCGAGCATATTTCCGGTTTAGGAAGGCTCGACATCAGAGTTGGGTTAGGTCTTCTTGCTTTACCAAACGCTAATGGATGGGTCTGGGTCTCTGCCTGTAAGGAACACAGGTAACTAGAAGCTCGACTCGAGCTGACGGAGCTTGTAGCTCCCCTTTCCTAGGGACTTTTCACTTTCTATTTGCAGTTCGCGCTGCCCTCTAGCGCTGTTCTGCCATTTCATTGTTTCATTGTACTCGGTATGTAATCTATGTCTCTCTCGCCATGCATCTATCTTTAGGTGCATTTTACATTGGCCGCCCCTCCAATGTTTGGACTGGACTAACTAGCTTCACTGTATGTCGACAGTGTCGCTATATGTGGTGATGCTTGGTGGTGTCGGAGATATTGTCTGTCTCTTGTGCAGTCAAATCTCTTTCCATCTGCTACCTCCACATTCTCGGACACGATCCCCAAATGATTTGGCCAGAATCAGCTCGAGCTGCTGTATTTCTGTTTCCAGGGTGCACCGCGTGGAGGTACATTTGGGATCTTGGTTATCTGCTAACCCTGGGTCCGCCTAGAGCAATGCGTTCCCTTTGCACCCCATGGAAGATGTAACTTTGATATGCTTATTATCCCACTGTCCTCTATGCTCTCTGTCCTACTAATGCACATAATTGTTTAATAACCCACTCTGTCCTGCCAAGATATGACTCCCATTTTAAGCTTTACTAAATTAAAATTACGCTCCCTCCCCATATGCCATAATGTTTTTGAACAATTGCATAATTTTATCATAATGATTGGTTCATGTTTTCATGTCAAATCTCCTAGGCTTATATTTATACATTTATTTCATAACCAAACTAATGTACTTATATCTTCTGTTAAAATAACTATCATTTTATTTAATCCTTCATTCGTTCACTTGAAACATGTCTATATCTTAATTCTGTCTCTTTCATAGGTCATTTGTAGTTAATACAGTGGCCCATAGAGCTTTGATTCCAGTGTTTCCAGATTCTCAACCAATATATCTGCCTCAGCATTTCATACTTAGAACTCTCTGGAAGTACATGTTTGGTACTCTGTGCTGCCTGTCAACATGTACACATGGCTGATGTATGTATTGTCCAGCATACTACGATGTATTGATGGCCCAAGTTCTGCAAGATCACCACCTTTGCTGAACACAGATGAGTCAGCTCTCCTTACAGAAAAAACTCAGATTCTGAATCATGTATAGCACATTTCAAAGCAATTAAAAATAAATCATGTCTACAGCGAGAAAGCAATTGATCGCATGCTGCTATATAACATAAGAGAAAAGATTGACATACAACCAACAAATCAAGAAGCAAAGACTGCCATTTGACAAATGTCACATTTTAAAGCTCCTGGTATGGATGCCATTCCAGCATACATCTACAAGATAGGAGAAGAGGTGGCTTGTCCAGAAGCTTACCAATATCTTTGTTACTTGTTGGAACTCAAGAACCTAACCTCAAGACCTGAAAGATGCCTCAATTGTCCAATATAACAGCAAGAGAAATAAGGGTCCTGTGATAACCACTAAGGGATAACGTTGCTATCCATAGTTGGCAAAATATTAGCTCGTGTAATGCTGTACTTACTTTTCACAGACGCTCACAGATGATCTTCTGCCTGAAATTTTGTGCAAGTCGCGGGACAGTGAACATGATCTTTGCTGCCCGTAAATGGCAAGAAAAAATCCAAGAACACCTAAGGGAACTTTTCACAACATTTGTAGACCTCACAAAGGCATTTGATACACTAAACAGACATAGGCTGTGGAAAGTGCTCGCCAAATTTGGCTGCCTCCCAAAATTTATCAACATAGTGCGACTGTTTCATGTTGGCACAATGACTGTTATTATCATTGATGAAGTGTCATATCCAGCCTTTCCTGTAACAAATGGCATCAAGCAACACTGTTGCTCCAATACTGTTCAACCTGATATTTTGTACCATGCTGTAGCAGGTAGCAGAGTGCACACCAATACAAGAGATGTTGGAGGTCTTTTGCAGCCAACCTTCATTGTGGAGTCACTTAATGATGATAAACTATTCATTGAGTATGGTTGCTCAGAAGTTAGTGCTCTGGTTTCTGGGCTGTTCAGGTTCTATTTACAATAGAGATTTTAAAAAAAATTCATGCAGAAATGGTTTCTAGATGTACCAGCCTCTGAAAATAACAAATCGAATCGGACAAAGTAAGTTGTGTAAAATAATGCTACCCACATCATCACAAGAGTGCAGTTGGCCACAGAAAAATATGAGCCTGATAAATTTTTTTACATATGACCTGAATGGTGTGAAGAGGAACTTTAATTTCTACTGTGCTTTGATGATGGGAATTTGAAACAAAAGCTGTCATTTACTCCACTTTGTTGCAGTTTTTATAAGCACTGTCCATGAGCTGTCTATTACTCCACTTTGTTGCAGTTTTTATAAGCACTGTCCATGAGCTGTCTATTATAGTCTGCATGTTGTACTGTCCTCAGCTGCCCACTTAATTACTCTTAATTAATCAAGATTAATCCATTAAACATCTACTTGTTGCCGGGCCTGAAAGAGTTGCAAAGGATCACAACAGTTACCAGCTATATATTTTTTAAGAGGTGACTAAAAAGGTTTTGGGGATGGGATTTGATGTCCCATCGCAAAAGTGTGAAAGTGATCCAGAAGTCATGCTGAAGAAAGATGTGTGGTGAAAAGGAGTTTGAGAATGAATGTAGAAGAGGAAGTAATCAATTCATGTGATTAGTTAAAACTTATGTCCTTTTTTTCAAAGACCCCATGGGAAGGAGGACTGTATATGCTGAGAATGCTTTTCAAAGATGATTATCCCAGTTCTCCCCCAAAGTGTAAGTAATGTTTAAAATGATTGTAATTTAAACTTGTAATAAGTTTGGACATTTTTTGAATGCAATGCTGTTGAGATACAAGGTGTAAAGTAATTGAATCATCATCATCATGCTTTCTGTGTACTTAGGACGGTGATGAAAGTATATTCTGTAATTGGCCAGTTTTTAAATTTTGCCTCAACTGATTCACTTCCCTCAGTTTCTGCTTTGCTGTTCTCCAAGTAGCTCAGGGTTTCCCCTCAGGTGTCCATATTTGAATAAAAGTAATGGCAGCGTCTTGTTGAGCCCTGAAAGAGAAATACTCCTTCTTCTGCGTTCAGCATGTGGTCATGCTATACCGTCAGACCTGTCATCAAGACGAAGTCCACTGTCTTCTCCAGGTCAGAGCGGCTGCCCCATAGCTTTTGCCTCAAGTCTGTATCCTCTGGCCAGGTCTGCTGTCTTTGCTCTTTGTATGTTGGGCAGTCCTGGAGTCTGGGTTCTGGATCCACATGGACATTCATCTGTGTATGAGATCCTTAATCAATAAAGGTGACCCAACAATCTGCAGTGGCCTGTTCTAAGGCAAAATATTGTGGTCTGTTGATATCTGGAGGAGATGTATTGCATCATGTTCGTATTCCCCTTCCGTTTCTTTCTTCCACTTTGCTGAGTATGTGTTGCGGATTATTGTTTTTACTTCTCCGTAAGACATTGGGTGTCTGTGTTGCTCCATTTCACTTCCTGCCTTTGACAGAGCATCCGCTTTCTCATTTCCCATGATTCCACAGTGTAATGGTATCCACTGAAGGGCAATAGCTGTTGATTTTTGGATCTGTCTTAGCTCATGTCTGATGTTGTACAGAAGGCTTTTGTTTCTGTTGCTCTGGATTGATTCCAGTAGGGATCTGCAATCTGTGAGTATGGCTATCTTCTTTGGTCTTGGCAGTCCTGGTTCAGTGAAGGTTTTCAGTGCTTGATGGAGTGCAACTGCTTCTGTTCTAAAATTAGAGGAGTATTTCCCGGTTGGAAAAGCTTTTGATATTGTCTTATAAAATTTCCACCTCCTCCATTCCTTAGTGCTCCTTCTGCCGATCCATCTGTGTAGACATGTCCAATCCTTGGATTGTATTTTATTTCTATCATCTCCAGTGTCAATGCTTTTAGTTGAGGTGGAGTTTGATATTCCTTATTAATTATTCCAGGAACCTGTGTTATTATGGAGACATTCTGGAGACTATTGCCTGGCTCTTCAAAGTCCATTAGTGTTTCAATTTCATTTGGGAGGTTTGTGAGGATTTCTTTATGCTGTTCATGGATATCTTTAGAGATGTGACAGAAGCTGGTTCTCTTCAACCTGCTTGTGGTTGATCTAGAAATTTGCGCATACATCGGATGGTTTGGCATGCGCTTAATTTTTTCCCTTTGAACAAGCACTCTTTCTTCTCTTCTGTCATCCAGTGGGCGGATGTTTGCATGTTTTTCCATTGCATGGATTGGAGTGGTTTTCATCCCTCCAGAGATAAGTCGAAGTCCTGCATTTTGTACTTTAGATAGGCGATTAGTATTTGTTTTTGATGCTGATGCCCAGGCTGTCATTCCATATTCTACTACAGGTCAGACTGTACCCATGTAGACTTTTCGGAGAATATTTCCATTTGCTCCCCAGCTTGTTCCTGAAAGTTTCTTCATCAAGGATATCCTCCTGGTTGCTTTTTGCTCTGTGGTTATTAGGTGTGGTTTCCAGGTGAGTCGCTTGTCTAGTGTGACCCCTAGATATGTAGGGTTGTCCACTTGTGCTAGCTCACTTCCATTTATTTTAAGATTTGCTTTTTCTTGGTGGTTTGAAAGTGAGAAGATGGTTGTCACCGTTTTGGAGAGGTTGATCGGACTCCCCAGTCAGATGCCCATTCACTTAAGGTGTCAAGTGCTGTCGGCATTCTGTTTTTTGCAGTGGATAGGTTTCCTGCCACACTCCAGGCAGCAAAGTCATCTGCATGAAGAGCTTTGAAATATGTGACAGTTTCTCTCCCATATCATTGATGAATACTAGGAAGAGGGTAGGAGAGATCACTCCCCCTTGAGGTACTCCTTGTTGCAGAGTAACACATTTACTTAGTTTACCATCTACTTTTACTCTTGCAGTGCGGTAGCAGAGGAAATATTTTATCCAGCTAAACATTCTGCCTTCTATTTTGTTTTGGAGAAGCTTGAAGAGGACTCCCTCTTTCCACACCTTATCGAAGGCCTTACTTAAGTCCATAAAAGTAGCCAGCACTTTTTCCTTCTTTTGGAAAGCATTTTCGATTTCCTGTGCTAGGTATGTAAGCTGGTCTTCAGTGCTTCGATTTTAACTATATGTCGACTGTGTCTTGGTGAGCTTTTGGTTTTCTTCTAGGCATTTTATCAGTCTAGAGTTGACCATTCTCTCCATTTTTTTCCCTATGCAACTCAAGAGGCTGACTGGTCGGTAGCTTGACTTACTTGTTTTTCCTTTTTGTTTTTCCCCAATTGGGATGATGACAGCTTCACTCCACAAGTCTGGAATTTTACCAGTTTTCCATGATTGGTTGAAGATGGTAAGGAGCTTGTTTCTGCTGATTGGCCCTAGGTTCCTGATCATATCATTGGTTATGCCGCCTTTTCCTGGGGCACCATTTAGTTCTGCGATGGTGAAGGGTGTTACATGCAGGGCTCTGGATTTTGATTCTTCAGTTTTCTTTTAATTTCTTTTTTGACTTCTTTGTTACATGTATGAGAGTGTTGTTGTGCTTTCTTCCTTATAGAAGTCTGATAAAATGTTTGCTGCCATTTTCCCTGTGTGGAATTTTCCCTCTTCTTCGATGACAGTCTTGTAGTGTGAATTCTTTGTTTCTTCATTTAGAGTTCTTGTAAGGTTCCATAGTTTACTTGTGTCTTTTGTGTCTTTCATGTTTAGACTGCTGGTCTTTTCATGCCAGCTCATTTGTATCTGTTCTTTTCTGCTCTTTGTGTTTTCTGCTGTAGGGTTTTGTTCCATTATATGTCTTGCATCATTCAGCTCGTTATGCAATTTTTCTAGTCTCACTCCAGTAAGACTTGTATTCTCTTTGTCTGCCCCTTGGGATTGCCTTCTGTGCGGATTGTAGTATCATTTTGTTTATTTGTGAGATGTGGTTTATGTTGTTAGTGAGGGTGATATTCTGGCAAAGCTGGTCTGTTTGTTCACTGAAGAGGGTCCAATTTGCTTTTTTGAAGTTCCAGCTTGGGACATGCTGTGATGTCCTGTAATTCCTGACTTGGCGATTTGCAGGATGACTGGTACATGGTCACTTCCTCCCAGTTGACTTTCTACTGTTCTTGTAATGTGTCTATGTCATCTGTTGCCATGGCAAGGTCTGGTGAGCTAGTTTTTTTCCAGACTCTGGAGTAGAATGTTGGTGTATCATCTGGCTGGTTTATTAGAATTAGTTTATTTTCCATCATCCAGTCTTCAATCTCTTCACCCCTTTGATCCATATCCTTGTAGCCCCAGCTTGGTGAATGGCCATTGAAGTCACCCACTATTAGGTGACTCGATTCCTCTATCTTTAGTTTACAAAGTTCCATTTTGGTGGCAGGAGGGCTGTAGCAGTTTGTTATTGATATTTCTCCACCAGGTAGCAACAATTTTACTGTTATATGTTCCAGTTCTCCTTCTCCGGATCTTTTAACTTCTGCTGCTGGTATTGATGTTTTTACTAACGTCAGTATACCTCTTTTGAGTCGATCTTGGCGGAAGGACTCATAACCTCGAACAAAGAATCTCTGTGTGTCCTTTAGGTGCATCTCTTGAATGCATATAATGTCAATCTGGTTTTTCCTTAGGAATTCCTGTAGCTCAGGCTTTTTGTTTCGCACTCCTTCCGCATTCCACTGAGCAACTCTGAGGCATTTGGTTTGGTCAGTAGCACTACTCTGCTTTCCCCTGACCTCCAGGTTAGCAGAGGCACTGGTCGCTTGGGTGGGCCCGTTCAAGGCAAGGGGCCCGGCTCCGCTCCTCCCTGGTTTTCGCTGATATGAGCGACGCCATGATGACAGGGTTGATTGTCGCATGAACACATTTCTGTAAAAGCGTGTGTGCCCTAATTTATCCCAGTATCTGCGCCATCGCTGGCTAACACACTCCGTCTTCGGCAGGCTGGGTTGTGATTTTTCTGTGTGGGTTGTCTTCCCTAGCCTTTCCATCTCCCGATGGTGATTGCAAGGCAGCAATTTAAAAAAAAAAATCCCCCCCCCCCCCCTCCCCTAGCACGCTCCTGACTTGGAGTTAATAACTCCATGCCAGCAGCCTGAGCTTATAGCGGCTCATACTCGCTTGAAGCTGCCCGTCACTGGACACATGGGGTATTTCAGTGGGGATATCAGCACCGACTGATATCCCGCCCCGTCCTGGTGGGCAGGAACACCAGTTTGGTCCGCGGCTGCATAATTGCAGCAAGCACTCCATATATGGACATATATGGAGTGCCCTCCACCATCCACCACCTGTGGACGCGCCTGGTAGGGGTCAGTAGCCCCCTCCCCAGGAGATAAATACTAAATATGACACCTGCCAAGCACATCGTAAGAATATTTTGGGTGTGGAGTTGCTGTCCTATCCTATAAAGGATATATATATATATCACAATGGCATTGGGTCAAAGGACATGAGCTCATGAACTGCTGGATCAGCAACTATCATAACTTAATTATTGCACATAATTTTGAATGACTATTGTCATAATATTCTTCATTGCAGTGCATTTGAGCCACCATTTTATGGTTTGACTACATTACAAGCACATTTGAACAATTAGTTATTACTTTTTTGCAGGCAAATTTGAACCACCATTGTTTCATCCAAATGTGTATCCTTCTGGCACAGTGTGTCTCTCATTACTGGATGAAGAAAAGGACTGGCGTCCAGCTGTCACCATAAAACAGGTAAAGGTTTGACAAGGCGTAATTAAGTTTTCAAATTTACATGCACATGCTTATGGGAAAAGAACAAGATAGTTTCAGGCATGATTTTAAAAAAAAGTTATAAGAAGAAATCTGTGATGGTCACATAAAATCCCTGTATAGTATGTCGGTCATGGAATTTCCAGAGGAAAAATAACAAAAGAGAAAGTTCAATCTCCTTGTTGAAAAGTGGTATTATTCTACTTAGTTTTTATTTTTTAATAGTTAGTAGAGAGATGATCATCTCTGCACACAGGATACATCCATAGTTGCTGTGATCTCTCCCTGACTATATCCGGCACACATTATAAATTTCTCCTACACTACAGATTGATGATCGTTAGTAATTGTAACTCATAAATCCTGAACTAATACATGTTTGATTCATTCACGTTTTCTAAAATTCCATTAAAATAAATGCATATCAACATCATCTGAATCATAAGTAGGTACATTCTTACCAATTTTTAAGAAAATGGTCATAATCAATATCTCATAGCTCCATATGATAGTTGTTATCAACGATCGGAAAAATACACTGGAAGCCGCCATTAGTGCTAAATTTAGCATTTCTATTCGCATGGAAACAGTGATGGATGGCACTCTAGTGATGGGCAGATACAGACTGATCCAGAATAAGATACAGTTTATTTCAAATCTTCTACTAAAGAAGTTGCAGAACAACTATTTCATTAGACAATAGCTTTGTCCCTGCTGTATAACTTCCTTGTTGGTGCAGATCTCTATACTATTTGTCCCTGCTGTATAACTTCCTTGTTGGTGGGTGTAGATCTCTATACTCTTTGTCCCTGCTGTATAACTTCCTTGTTGGTGGGTGTAGATCTCTATACTCTTTGTCCCTGCTGTATAACTTCCTTGTTGGTGGGTGCAGATCTCTATACTCTTTGTCCCTGCTGTATAACTTCCTTGTTGGTGCAGATCTCTATACTCTTTGTCCCTGCTGTATAACTTCCTTGTTGGTACAGATCTCTATACTCTTTGTCCCTGCTGTATAACTTCCTTGTTAGTGCAGATCTCTATACTCTTTGTCCCTGCTGTATAACTTCCTTGTTAGTGCAGATCTCTATACTCTTTGTCCCTGCTGTATTAATTCCTTGTTGGTACAGATCTCTATAATCTTTGTCCCTGCTGTATAACTTCCTTGTTGGTGGGTGCAGATCTCTATACTTTTTTTCCCTGCTGTATTAATTCCTTGTTAGTGCAGATCTCTATACTCTTTGTCCCTGCTGTATTAATTCCTTGTTGGTGCAGATCTCTATACTCTTTGTCCCTGCTGTATAACTTCCTTGTTAGTGCAGATCTCTATACTCTTTGTCCCTGCTGTATTAATTCCTTGTTGGTACAGATCTCTATACTCTTTGTCCCTGCTGTATAACTTCCTTGTTGGTGGGTGCAGATCTCTATACTTTTTTTCCCTGCTGTATTAATTCCTTGTTAGTGCAGATCTCTATACTCTTTGTCCCTGCTGTATTAATTCCTTGTTAGTGCAGATCTCTATACTCTTTGTCCCTGCTGTATAACTTCCTTGTTGGTGCAGATCTCTATACTCTTTGTCCCTGCTGTATTAATTCCTTGTTAGTGCAGATCTCTATA
Source organism: Meghimatium bilineatum (assembly GCA_034231615.1). Taxonomy (NCBI): domain Eukaryota; kingdom Metazoa; phylum Mollusca; class Gastropoda; order Stylommatophora; family Philomycidae; genus Meghimatium; species Meghimatium bilineatum. The sequence continues at coordinate 59,330,572 of CM067321.1, read as the reverse complement.
CTCTTTGTCCCTGCTGTATAACTTCCTTGTTGGTGCAGATCTCTATACTCTTTGTCCCTGCTGTATAACTTCCTTGTTGGTGGGTGCAGATCTCTATACTCTTTGTCCCTGCTGTATAACTTCCTTGTTGGTGCAGATCTTTGTCCCTGCTGTATAACTTCCTTGTTGGTGCAGATCTCTATACTCTTTGTCCCTGCTGTATAACTTCCTTGTTGGTGCAGATCTCTATACTCTTTGTCCCTGCTGTATAACTTCCTTGTTGGTGCAGATCTCTATACTCTTTGTCCCTGCTGTATAACTTCCTTGTTGGTGCAGATCTTTGTCCCTGCTGTATAACTTCCTTGTTGGTGCAGATCTCTATACTCTTTGTCCCTGCTGTATAACTTCCTTGTTGGTGCAGATCTCTCCTGTCTTTCTCACACAGTCACTCAGCAGGAAATTATTCAACTCTCAATGAATTTATATAACATTTAATATCCCTTCATTAGGGTAGTCACAATATAAAAATCACAACATAGTATATTCCTAACAATGCATGTAGCATCAATTCATCACAACATAATACAGTACTTCAAAATCTCTACAAGTTTCATGTATTTTCACGATTTTCACTTAGTAGTTAAATTACTCAGTTCTCAACTTCCGATCCTTCCAGTTCAAATACAATTCTCTTTCCTCGTGTCCTTTCTCATTAATTTACACATGAATTTTCTACATTTACATATGAATAGAATAGATAGCAGGGTCTTAATGTGGTTTTGTAAAGGTTTCATTCATTCATTCATTGGTACTATGCCTTCCGGCATAGGTGATCATGTCTCTCCACAGTCCTCTGTTTGTTATACATTTAAATATAGTTTCTGATGATTCTGCATCATGCCAGGCTTTCAAGCCATCCAACATTTTCTCACGTTGTCTTCCTCTGTCTCTCTTACCCTCGATCTTTCCAGTTGTTACGATGTTCTCCAACTCACCTCTTCTCATGACATGACCCAGAAACTGAGATTGTCGTCATCTAATACAGTCCTATTTGAGTTGACCTGTTGTAGAATTATGTGAAAGTAGATATATTTACAAAAAAATGGCTAGAACATAGCGAAAGTAAAAATCATGGCCAATGACCTAAAAAAAAGTGCACAAAATTAAAATTTGGCCGTAATATGGCAACCCTGATGCAGATAGAGGACTGATACAACAATTCTGTCTATACATATCAATGCTTCAGATAAAGGGCTGGCCAATAATGACTGTATCAATAATGCATATAGAAGGCTCTGGTAGCCCTGATGACTGTATTAATGATGCAAATGTAAAAATACACAAAATGTTATACTTTGTATTTTCAGATTCTTCTTGGTATTCAGGAACTTCTGAATGAACCAAATATCAAAGACCCAGCACAGGCAGAAGCCTACACAATTTACTGGTGAGTTTTAGTTGAGATTAGGTATTAGGTATGTTGATTATCATCTTCGCACACCGGACACGTCCACAGGTGCTCCGATCTCCGCTTCAGGAAATCTCTCAGGGTATAACGGCTGATGGTTCCGGTTCTGTGTTGGTTCACTACTCTTTTTGAAATCTTTGTTAAGGGTTCTCTTTGGGCCACGTCCATCCTCACTCCCAATTCTTGATATTGACTCATGCTTATTCATCTCAAAATCCTCTGATCGTGAGACCTCACGAAGAGCAGTGAGTATGTCTGTTCGGTCCATAGGCTGACCCGCCTGTTTTGGTGGCGAGACTAGCTAATTTGTCGGCACGTTCATTTCCCTCCTCGCCCGCATGTCTGGGGACAAAAATAAGCGTGAGTTTTTGTAGCAATGACCGCATTTTAGCTCTCTCCAATGACTGCCCATTCCCTACGTACATCACCTGTTTTGACTTTCTGAATCATATTCAGTGAATCACTTAGTATGCAAACATGGGAATAGGTTTGCGACTCCAGCCAGTAAAGTGCCATTGTTACGGCGAATACTTCCATAGTTAGACTGCTTGTTGTTGCGGTAAATCACCACTAACGTCGTGTACTGTTTTCCCTTTTGATCTGACAGTAAAGGCCCATGCGCATCGCTGGTGACGAATGACCGACCCGTCCGTGTAAATCACAACATCTGAATCATCAGCATTCTCGCATATTAGTGCCTTGACCTCAGCATCTATGCTTACGTCGCTGTTTCTTGCACTCTCTGTTGAGTGACGGTCTTGACTGCCTCTTGAAAGAATGTAGGAATAGGTATCCATTCCTCGCCAGGAGCAATGTCTTCTGGTGCGCAGATATGTTAAACGGTATCCTCTGCCCGACCCATCCACGATTTATCCATTGTGCACGGTGTATCCCTTGTGCATCCAAGAGTGATCCGCATCACTTCGTTTTGAATCCTCTCTAGCCTCTCAATCTATGTGTGACTGGTATCTAGTAGCGCCTGCATATTCAATGAAAGGGAGGACAAGAGCCTCATATAGGATTACGTGCTGTGGTTGTTTAGTGTCAGCCGCTGCCATTACTCTCAGAGCTGAAAGTCCTTTGCGGGCCTTAGCGATAACATGATCAAAGTGTTCCTGGAAATACAAACTACGATCAAATCGCACACCCAGGTATTGTTAGGATGAGGTCCTGATTATATCGTTTGTGACTTGATTACGCAGTTTGTTTACAAGAAGACCTATTGGCCCATGTAGAACTAATACGGATGTTATGTGTTTGTTGTAACTGTGGATACTTCTATATTTGTACGGGATATTCGTTGTTGTAATAGTCCTTGTCTCAATTGGTCCTTTCTAAGTGACTTGAGTATGCAGTTTGAATGTCTTGACAAAATCGCATCTTTTTGGAGGTGAGGTTAGTCGAGCACGGAAAAACCCGCTTACTCTAGTTGCCAGGTGATTTGGTGCCATCAGAATGGACTGGTTCAATTCCTGTTGGTCTCAAGAATTACAACACATAGAAAGTTTCAAGGCTCTAATGCACGAATTTGATTTTATACAGATTTTATAGATGTTAATGTCTAAAAAAAATGGGAGATAAGTAAACTCTGGATTGTTGGTCAACAAAGTTTTAATCATCCAAGACTAAAACATGAAAATGGAAGGAGAAATTGCAATTTTATATAATAGTCTATGTTGTTCTTTTGATAAATCCCAGGATTTATGAGTGATTAGCCCTTGAACTTTTCAGGCCACAAATGTCCCTGGGTGAAAAAATGTGGACATGGTCAAATATCGGAACGTTAATCTTGTATGAGGTATTCTACTGCTTCTGAACTCATCAGGGGTATTAGATGGCCCATTGTTCCTTGTGTCCACAGATAATAAACCCATTCTCATCTGAGTGGTTCCATTATAGAAAACAGTAAACAGTAGAGTTAGACTATGGTTGGTTATACTTCATAGCTGATGTTTTGTTCACTAACATCATGTGTATCTAGTCCAAGTTTGAGATTCTACATACATTTTCTTCTGGTGTGAGCTTAGTGCAGATTCGTAGACATAATTTATGCGGTAATACCACCATAGTGGCCAACTTCATGAATGAATAGGAGCTTCTAACAAAGGAACTTCAATGTCACTCACTTATATTTGGTACACAAATCACCTACCGTGTGCATATTTCCATAGTAACTACGGCTTTGTCATCTGTTCAGATACGAATAGTGTAATCCATTGTGACAAATTTTGTCTCAAAATTCAAAATTTTTATAATTTTGTAACAAATCAGTCCCACATGATATTCTTGCGATGTAAACATAAATATGAAGCGTGAATTCAAAACCACGCAAAGGTCAATGATTTAAATTTACCCACGGCAGATTCAAAATGAAATATTGATCCCAATGAAACAAGTAAAAAAAGTGACTCTAGTGTTTTACCAATACCAGGTAACTCTAGTGGTCAAATGGTTTTTAACACTTTAATGACAATTTTTACTATCGTTGAATTTCGATGAGAATCAAAACCGTTATACTTCAGAAATAGGGAATCCCAGTTGTGATACTGTTACTAAATATAGCTTGCCTGGGGAAGTACATTGTACCAAAATGGCGTCACCTGTAATACACAGACGTTGTTCATGAGTATTACCCAGTAATCATGAAAACATCGAAGTTTTCGAAATTGAGATTGTATGATATATAGAGTAAATCTGAGCCTAGCATTATAATAAGGGGATTTTGAAAAGTGCTGTTGTATAGATAGGACAATTTGTTATTAAAGGCTTGTGATGTGGAATTGGATTCCACCATACACTTCCCACCATAAAACAGTCTCTTTAGAAGACACTTGTCTGGCATGAGAACAATATACCAGCCCAATGAAATTCAGTTCAGATCAACATGGCATGGATACTTTCTATCTTGGAATTCATAATAAATACAGAAGTTATGCATAAATGATCATAGCACTTTCACACTTTCCATCTGTATAAAGGTATAATAATGAATGAAATTTTCTTTTAATCTAAACAGTCAGAATCGTGCAGAATATGAAAGACGAGTGAGAGAACAGGCGTCCAGATTTCGTGACCCAACATACAAGTGAAGTCACATCTGATTGTTTGACAGAATAATGCTATTTATGTCATGCTATTGGTACATTATAGTTGCACAAGTCTTATATCACATAAGATTACAGTAGGTTATCATAGGTATCATTTTCAGGTGACGATATGTAGCTTGATAATATGAAAGTTTAACTGACTCCTGTGTTCATTATCTGTACACCTCTTGCCAGTTAGCAAGGTGTAATACTGGAACAAAATGTGTTGTATTTTACATGGTTTACAGCTTGGCCGTTCTTCTCCTTTTCCAGCAGCATGGCTGTTCTTCTCCTTTTCCAGCATCGTGGCTGTTCTTCTCCTTTTCCAGTTGAAGTATAATGCTGGTATGGGTTTCATTAATGAACTGTCAATCTGGTTTCACCAGATCTAAGACAGGGCTGTAGAGCTTGTTCATTAGAGCTGTTTCAGATGGCCATAATTTTCTGTACAGTGGGCAATTTTGTAAAATATGTTTTTTCTATATTCTGAACAGGCAATTATCGGAGTCACCAACTCCAAACTTCCAGTACATGTGTTTAAGTCTGTTGTGACCAGTTTTCAGTCTAAAAAGGATTGTTTTTTCCTTACTTCCAAGCCTGTAGATAGTATACATTTTTTGGGCTGCATGAGTGAGTTAAGTTCCATTCCATGTTTATGAAGCTTTTTTGATGATGTACTTCTATTTCTGAAAATAATACTGAATCTTCTATCTGTTGTTGTTGTCAGTTACTTCAAGTTTTGCTATTTCATTTACTCTGATTTGTGAGTGGTCTGGAATTAACTGGAGAACCACTTCTTTTGCTTTGTTTAGTTGAAACAGTAGTCATTTATGTGGAATGTGTTTAGGTTGTGGAGGGCACAGCTTGGCTGTGATATCTACATCTTTCAGCTGAGCACATCTGCTTCAACATGAACAACTGCAGTAATTTAGACATAATTATATGGCTTGCATGATTGTATAATTGGTAATTCATATTAACAAATTATTGTTAATTTTGTGACTCGTTAATTTTAAAAAGAAGCAAATTGTATGATACAGAGGCCAGAAAGAATAGCAATACTATCACTTTCCTCGTATGTCGTAAGAGTAAGGAGGTTGTCAAGGTAGTGTTATATCAATCGCATCCCATTGAGGATCAGAATGAAAAATAAGCCAATATGTGTTGGGCCAAAAGATATCACAGCCAAAGTTGTTAACCATGACAGAATATATTATGTTAAAAATAGCGTGGTTAAGTAAAATGTTTTAACTGTGGACATTAGTCCAATTGTGGTAATATATCAAAGCTCTACAACTATAAAAGAAAATAGTAGTCGCAGTTCTTGTAATCCAGTCACCACCTCCAGGTTACATATACACAATTTGTTCCCTGGACATCTTGCTAATATGTAGGAGTTTTGAGAAGAAACACAGAAGTCTGGTTTATTACATAAACATTTATTGCATTATTGATAAACCATTTTTTCATAAAACAGTAATATTTAATTAACTGAAGCATTCAGGCTCTTAGTGTCACAGATAGTTTATTTCTTTGATCATAGTTATCTGTTCATAAACATGGTTATTTCTTTGATTCATCTCATCCACCATCTTTTGTATCTTTAACGTTATCAAGTCTCCATTTGTTTGATACTTCCCAGTTAAACCATTGTGTCAGTATAGTGTAATCTAGTTATAACATTTGTACCCGGACCAACTAAATATGTATGTAATAACAGCAACTCTCTATATACAGTATAAAAAATGAAGAATAAATATAATTGGGGATTTGTTATAAAAGGAAGTGCTATAGATGGATTCCACTGTATATATAGCTACCAAAAAGCCAGAGAGATAGCAACAGTCAGATAGCAGGACATAGTAACACTTAAAAATATTTACATTGTGTCAATAGTGATTGCCACAGGCAAGACTAACAAATCCATTTTGTCTGGTGTGCACTGTAAGGACAAAAAAATTATACACCTCACTTGATTTGCTGTCATCTTTGTGAGTTCATTTATTTTTTCATGTCTGATGAAATCTTCAGTTCATTTGATGCAAGGTGGGAGTGGAGTGTTTGCTTTCCTAGCCCGACAGTTTAAATAAATATATTGCTGAAATTATTTTTCCCTAAAGTTGGAACTGATTAGTTGTAACAAGCTGACTGCATCCTTAACATGAACTGTAACGAATATACTCTCACACATGGCACTTTTTTCCAAATTGTCTGTCAAATATAAATAACCAAAATATTGTAGGATGTCCGACAAAATGGATAGTGCCGCAGTAACCAAACAAATAAGAGGTAAATACGAAGTAAATTACACAGGTTACTGAAGATAACTAACTATCAATATAAAATAATCAGAAATATGTTTTATTGTTATTTCTGATTATTTTATATTGATAGTTATCTTCAGTAACCTGTGTACTTAACTTCGTATTTACCTATTGTTGATCTGTCCTTTTTTTAAATAGTAACTACTAACTTTTTTGTGTGCTTGCAAACTCATGATGCATTATTCTTGTATGTTGTGAATAAATATTGTTCTTGACAAATGTAGTTTGTTTGGTGTGTATTATAATGCAAATGAAAATGCTATGAAGGTCACTATATTGAAAACTTTAATTTAATATTGTAATTAATATGTAATTAAGGAAAATAGCTGCAACAAAACATACCAGATCCTAGGACAGATGACACATTTTTAAGAACAAAAATATAAACATAGACCCTAAAGTTACATTATATAAGACTATTATTATCCCATCACTGTGCTACCAGTGCCAAACCTGGACAATGACCAGCACAAGACAAAAGAAAAATAGTGACAGCAGAAATGACATGTCTATGAAGAATGCTTGGAGTGTCATTAAGAGATAGAATTACAAACAATACCAGTATTGGAACACATCAAAAGACAACAGATCAAGTGGTTTTCACACACTTCCAGACTACCAACAAACAGCATGCAACAGATGGCCATGACACAGACATCTTAGCTATAAAGCCAGACGCAGACCATGTAAAAAGATGGATCACAGAAATTCAAAGAAGCCACAGGAACAAGCTTACAAACAGCACACAAGATGGCCATCTCCAGAGAATTCTACCCCGGACACCACAAAGCAAACAAGGGCCACAGCAATAGATGTAATTTAAGGTAGGAAACAAAACAATGTGAAAATGGTCTATTTCTTAAACTTTCACCATTAAGAGATTTTTCTGTCACTCCCCATTACTAACGTAAGGGGAATAACTCCACCTAATTGTCAATATGATGATTTTTTAAATGCATTTTCTTTAAAACTGTTTATTATATCACACTCAGACTTGACTGATCAATAGAAAAATGGGTTCTTGTTTGAAACCCGTGTCGCCCTATTTGATTATTTCCCTAGGCTATGTTTATCAGTTTATTTATTAATTTAATTTAAAACATAACTAATCCTAACCCTAAAAAAATGAATATTTAAATTAATTATTGATATAATATTTAGATTAATTATTCCTAGCAAGGAAACACGGGTTCCAAACAAGAACCGAAAAATGGACGAAACAAAAAAAAACAATTTAACCTTTTCAGTCTCAGCCATTGAGGAAAAAGTTCAGGCTTAATTCCTAGGGCAAGGGGAATAATTCCGCAAAAAATAAGAAGTGATTGTGCAAGAAAATGTGTAACAAATACGATTTGCAATGAACATCCAGAATGACGATCCACTGAACACATAATTTGTATTCTCTGTTTTGTATACAGCCTATTGTTTGAATTGAAGCCTGCCTGTAAATGCTAGCACAGATTCATCAGTCTTAACCAGATCTCCCTTTCAGTCGCAGCGCTTCTACTGGTAGACAACTACAATCGCTGCCAGGCACTTTTTAAAACTTGTTTCATTGCGGTTGATATTACATTTTTAGTTTGCGCTGGGTTAACACCTGGCCATGACCTTAGCATAGGTCACAGTTCACACTTTCTTAGCATATTTACATCGTGGATATATTATGTCTGACTGACTGCATTTTCACATTGGAGGATATTATTTGTATGTACACAGATGACAGCCATAGTTACAGATGACAGCCATAGTTATGATGGAAATATGCACAAATTTGCGTACCAAATATAATGTGGAAAGTGACAGTGAAGTTCCTTGTTAGACCTAATGTTTCTGACAAAGAGAAGGAAATTCATGGTACTAATTGTGGCGTCGCGAATTTCACCGGAGTGATGTAGTTTTTTTTAGTAGAAACTTGAAGTTGAGAATTTTGTAGAGAACGTTGGGTCTGTACATAATCTTGATGAGATTGCCATTGTTATGAATACTTTAGCATCATTGTCAATGAGAAGTTTATCAATTTGAAGCCGATCAGACAAATTTGTCTAACATAACACAAAGAACAAGCAATGAAAGAAGACACGGCCATCTGCAACTGCCATTGAAACTGCATTTGGGGGGGCTCTTAGTGCGCTGCGTGCAGATCTAATGATTGCTCGAAGACAAGCCATATTTTTTTCTCTCAGCTGTATGTAATCATGCCTAACATTTTAAAATTGGATTGTTTATGGACACCTTAGAACATAATGAGCCTGTATTATTTCACTAACAGTTACAGATGTCCAGCAAGTGTTGTTTTTCCCTGCTTGTTCTTTGCATTATGTTACATACAAATTTGTCGGATATGCTGCAAATTTATAAAACTCCTCATCGACAATAAGGCTAAATGTATGGCAATCTCATTAAGATTATGTACAGGTCCAATGTTTTCTACAAAATTCTATGCCTGCTGGAAAACTACATAAGTCCAGAGAAATTTGTGATGCCACTATTAGTAACATTAATTTCCTCATCCAAAATACTAGGCCTATCTAACAATGGAACTTCAATATACTTTTCACATTATATTTGGTACTAAAATCACCTACCTCTTGCATATTTCCATCGTAACTACGGCTGTGTCATTAGTGTACATATTAATAATATTAATTGCGAACAAGTTGTGTCAAAAATCCTGAGGTGATATTCTCACGATGTAAACACGAAGAGAAAGCGTGAACTCTGAACTACGAAAAATTAACCCTGGGCAGATTTTAATAGAATTTGAATCCTTGTGAAACAAACTAAAAATAAGCTACCGGATGACTCTAGTGGCCAAATGTTTAATAGGGAGAAAACGGCCAAACTGCGTCATACTAAGTAATTATGCAAAAACATGCAGAAAAATAACAAAGACCATTCTAATATTTATTGATTCAGTCAAGAAAAATAACGTTTTATATATATATATATATATTACACATATATTTCTTATTTTTGAACACTTAAATATTCACACTTCTGTTATATCTTTTCTGTATTGTCTGTTTCTGTTATTTCGTGAATAGATTTTACTGAATATTTTTGTTCCTCTGTACACATATCTTGTGGCTGTTCACAATCAGCAGGAAAATCTTCTTTACCAGCTGATGTTATATTGCTTACTGCTTGTAAAATATCCTGGATTTTTTGCAAACTGCTTCCCCCTTCACCTGATTCTATTGCAAGCTGTTGCTCTCGAATCAGGTCCACAATCGATTTCTCTGTTACAATGATGACTGACTCTCCAGTGTCTGAGTCGAAAATGTGAATGGATTCTGTTTCTTGTCCCTGTGAAATAATATAAGAAATACTTCTTCAAAGCTGACATTTAAATATTGCACAAAAAGTTCACCACATTCTGTATGGAAGACATGGAAATGAACTGACAACATTAAAAAATTTGACAGGCCTTGATGTAGATGACATTCTTTTGAGTTCTCAAAATTCTGCATTTTAGCAGAATATAGTCTAGTTTACGGAATAAATTATTTCTTGTTTTTTATTAAATAACTAAAATGTTAATTATTTTGTTGTCATTGAGTAAATAACACTTTCATTGGAGCTTTTGTGTAAAATACACTTTATAATCCTTATTAAAAGAATACAATTTGTAATCAATTTTTATTGATTCAAAGTGCAATTTACAGATTAATAGAAGAGGTGCTGATCTGTCTTTATTTCTTTTCTTGTTATACCCCTTTATGCCTTGCAGTATCAGGGGTAGAAGAGTCCTCTTGAGATGGCTTTTTTGTGTGCTTCATATATGTTTTTCCCCCCGTTGACTTTCATTTCTGTAATCCATCGTTTGCACGGTCTCCCCTGGCTTTCTGTCCATCGTGTTTGTACAGTAATGCTTTTTGAGGGACACTGATGGTAGTCTGGAAGCATGTGAAAACCACTTAATATGTTTTCTGATGTAATCCAGGATTATCATTGTGTTTACTAATATTCTGATGTTTTGATTTCTCATTCTCTTATTGTTACTCCGAGGATTCGACGTAGGCAAGTCGTTTCTGTTGTAACAAGTTTTCTTTTGGATTCTGCTATACTTATCTGTAAACATATCTTTGTGAATGTCATGTAACAAGCGAGAGGGAAAAAATGAGCCTATTTGTCATCTTGCTGATAAATGTTAAAATGAAAAGCTGCAAAATTCTCCCTTACACAGCATGACAACAAGATATTTTAGTCTGATTATCCAGTATGCACCTTAGTTATAAAACGAGGATCTGCAGTGCACCAAATTTTATTACCCGGGGTTTAGGTTTCTTGATTAGAAACTAGCATCACAGCATGTGGGGCACTCCTATAACTGCTCCGCTCTCCATTTCAGCAGCCATCCCAGTGTATGTAGACTCAATGAAGACTCTGATGCTTGTATTTCATTTTTTTCTGAGTCTTTTAATGTGTCTAAATATTTTATTTGCCTGATCTTTATTTATCTTAGTAGTTCTTTCTTCATATTAAGTGTTTTTAGCGCCTCTTTATTTGTTTTCTTCTCTTTCCATGATGTTCTCCCTATTCACTTATATACTCACATCTCAAAAGCATCAATTCTGTCTTCTAATTGTTTATTTAGTGTCCATGTTTCTGATCCAATACAAATGTTATAAAGAAGCTGGAAATGCATACCGCCATAATACAGGCTAATCTTCATACAACGTTCCCTATTGTCAGATGTGTGTTGTAGCTTTATGACTGATCGCATCATTGTCATGTTGCATTATTTTCATCATCATGAAGTTCAACATTCGATCAGGATTTGTAACCAATTTGATTAAATCAGGATATTATAAAATGTAGATAAATATGTAAGAAAACAATTACATTTAAATCTCCAGCTAACTTGACGGTATGAGGTACTCCATCCTCAGTGGTGACCTCTACATTCTCAGTCACTTCTGAGCATTTGCCTGTGGTGTCCAGAACCACATAGTCTTCACCCATCTGCAATGTATAAGACAATTGTTTTTTAAGAACACGTACATATTTTATTCTTTATATTAGTGAAAGCAGTAGCTTCCAAATACATACAAGTGTTGTTCATATCAAGTTCTATGTGTCTTATTTGTGTGGGGGGGGGGGGACCTTACAAAAAAAGTGGACTTGCAGACTAGTTGTTTAAATCTCCCTTAAAGTAGCTCCCTTGTGATTGTATACATATATTCCAGCACTGAAGGAAGCAATTCCTAGTAGGCACTTTTCATGGTGCTGCCCTACACTTAATGACCTTGACAGCAAACAATGTGATGTCATTATGGGATTATATAATCTTATATAATGTAGGTCATATAATATAATACAAACAGGGTTTTCTGTGGTGTACAGACATCTGTCCATTGATTTTCATTACTTTTTAAGTAGGTGTGCATGGTGTTGATGGTGATGAATCACTGATGTCAATTTTAGTATATTTAGATTAGTGGAATCTCTTGAAGGCTGGGATTGTTTTTGTAGTGAGTTTTTGGATGGATTTTTTAGGGTTTTAGGCTGTATTAGTTGTAGAATAACTATTTGACTCTAATAGAGCCGTTTTAGAACCTATTTTAGGATAGGTTTAGGATAGAGCCGTATTATTTGAAGAATTAATTATTAAGACAGTGAATAAGCTGTTAAAAATGTCGTCACAGACAAATTTCTATAACAGATATGTCTTTTTTTTAAAGCACGCAAAAATGATGCCACATTGTTGTCACATGAAATAAAACTATATTTAGAGTGTGTGCAAAATATTTAGAATATGCGAGATCTGCAGTAGTCAGTGACAGTAGTCAGTACCAATTACATATCTCTCATATTTATCTCAATGAGTTGGCTTGAATCTTTTCTTCTTCTTCATCGTTCATTCTCAAACTCCTGCTGGATCTCCTTTGTAGCAAGACCATTGTCCTACTAGATTTCTAGCAGGATGTAGTCCAGAGAATGGAAATGCGTTGTTCCGCCGTTTTATTTGCGCCAATGGCCCGGCACATCCGTCTTCGGCGGAGAATCTTTTCAATTTCATTGAATTTGTATGTACAGCTTAACAATCACATGAATAGATTAAAACCAACATGTATCTTTTCTAACAAATCATGTGTAAATTATCTCTTATAATTTACTGTAGAATTTCTGAAATTTGAATGTGAGATCTGTTTTAGAAAAAAGACTTTTGATCTATATCACAAATAAGCGAAAATTGAAACTAATGAATGTATTTTAATGAAAAATAGAATTCATAGGTTCTATACCATTTCATATTCGCACACAAAATTTCAAATATATGCGTTGTATATTTGCTGAGATACATCATTTTAAAGTTTTGCAAAGCTGGTGAAACATGCTATAGGTCAATAATAATTCACTGATGTACCTCTAACTAGGGAATACTATGTTAGGTGAATATTTATTCACTGAAGTAGGGATGCACTGATGCTATTATAATGATTGAGTCAAGCATACAGTAGATAGTAGAATTTAAAAAAAAAACTGATCATTAAATTGTATCCAGTTAGTATAATTAACTATAACAAAGCGATCATCTCTAATCCTGGACCTCAAAGATCAGAATAATTGCACCCGGTTTACCACAGGGATCCCCATTGTCTCCTGTATTTTTCAATCTGTAAACCTTAAAAATTGCACAATTGCAAACCTCAGAGCTAGGTAGGGTCTTCACATACTGTATGCTGATGACATTGTGTTATACAACCTAGGCAGGTTAGAACTGATACCGCTGCTGGTGTACTGAGAAAATTAGACTGTCTTTATGATGCATTACCAACTGTGCTATTGTTTAATCTCTCAAAGACAAAAATCATCTGGTTCTCCCTGAATAACAAGCTAGTCACGTACACATTGCCAATTGTCAGTTGTATGGGCTCCATTATCATTAGGGAACGCAACTTAAAATATCTAGAAATAACTTTTGAGAGAAGTTTCTCATTCAGCAAATATATTGACAATGTACTTCAGAAAGTAAAGAGAAGAATCAGTGCTATCAAGGTCATGGTGGCTGCAGACATTAAACAATGTTCACTCAATCTGCTGCTGCAAACACAGGTGTTATCTGTTATCCATTATGACCTTAGTCTGCTCACACTTTGACAGACACAAGTGGATAGATTGCAAAGAACCAAAATGAGGCTATGTAGAGCTAGGATGTACTAAAGATCTCTATGTCTACTTCTATCTATAATAGTGCACAAACATATGCTCACATATTAAACTCACATAATTTGTCATTTACTAGACATGCATGGCGCATCTTCACTTGGCAATGTTTTTTGGTGAGAAAAATATGTCCAAGTCATTCTAGTTTTGGGTATTTTTATGGTTTTGTGTTTTTTTATTATGTGTTTCTTGAGAAAGGTCCATATTCTTTGTTTTCTTCTTCCCTTCCTCTTTTACCCTTTACGGGTGTTGTTTTCACTTTTTTGGCAGCTTCAGATAGCGTTATTTGGTGTTCGTGTAATGTCTCTTTGATGTTGTCGATCCAGCGTACTCTAGGTCCACCCTTGGTTTTATTTGTTTTATTGTTAGTTATTTATTATAACATTGATAGGATTTTATAGTAACCTTTATACTTTAATAATTACCAAATGACATTGATTGAGATTACTCTGATTTTGATCAAACTAGGCTGTTTGACACATTGCTCAGAGTTGTGAACTGGAATTAGCAGGGAAAGGCAGGAATGTGTGGGGGTGGACAAAGTTCCAGATGCACTCACAACCGCAAAACACATTATTGTATACAGATAGCTTAGTCAACAGTGAAATGAATAAGTGCGGATGGGGTTTTGTTGCCTACAATAATGGAAAAGAAGTGCTTGAAAAATTATCTGCCTAGTCCACTACAACAAGTATGAAAATGGAAACGGTGACTGCAGCACTCTGGTGGTGATTGAAATATGAAGTCACACAGTGATACTCTCTAACTCCCAGAGCATGTTGTGGAAGATAGAATGGTGCATGTTAAGAAAGGATTGAGTCACATTACTGAGTAACTAAATTGTCAGGAGATTGAAGTATTACATGGATACACTGTCTTAGTCATGCATCGTCAGAAACAATGAAAGAGCACTCATTGGCGAATAATGAAGGCACAGTATTGAAGACAGATAGAGCCAACCCAATAAGTGCTTTCATTGTTTTATTACAGAGTGAAGAAGACAATATTGGAAGTGATAATGTGCACATACAAAGAATGACAGATATGGTGATAACCAGGGGTAAGAGGGAAAAAGTGTATTTTCTTTGGAAAGCTACAAAATCACATAATCAATATCAGGAGTCTGCACACTTTAGGAGTATATCCCATATGCCATGACACTGGTTTCTAATTTTAAAAATCAAGAGTAGCTCACCTCATGAATTGAAGGAAGCATGAACTGCTGGTTGTTGTCCACATTTTGAATATAGTGTTGTGTGTTGGCTACAACAGTTGAAAATTGAGTTAACATGTTGCTGGCTTGGTTATGGTCCAGTTGAGTAATGTGACTTCCTGAACAAGGCACTGGAAAAGTAAACAATTTTATGTTTAGTTTGACAACTCTGATACATCCAGGGTGAGATGTGATAATATCAATTTTATATGTAGTTTGACAACTCTAATACATCCAGGGTGAGATGTGATAATATCAATTTTATATGTAGTTTGACAACTCTAATACATCCAGGGTGAGATGTGATAATATCAATTTTATATGTAGTTTCACAACTCTAATACATCCAGGGCGAGATGTGATAATACAAATATTGTTCTAATATGAATGCTGTTGCTGGATTATTAATCAGGATACTCAAACATTCTCATGTTGACCATCCAGGAATGTTATAATAAAGCACAGAGTGCCAAACATATACTTCAAGAGTGCTCTGAGTATAAAATGCTGAGGCAGACATATTGTCAGAGAAAACAACACTGGAATCAAAACTCTATGGGCCACTTATAACTCTTAACTGCCCGTGTGTTGCCGGGGCCCGTAAGGGGAGCAAAGAATAGCAACACTGTTTACCTACCAGGCATGTTGTAAAAGGCGACTAAGGAGGTTATGGGATGGAGTTGGCTGTCCCATTCCATATAGTGTCAGTGACCCAAAGCCATGCTGAAGTTGGATGTGTCAGATCGAAAGGCGCAGATATCGCAGCAATGCTGTAAACCATGACACAACGCATTCCGTTCTCCAGACTACATCCTGCTAATCTGCAGGAGTTTGAGAATGAACGCAGAAGAAGAAGATAACTCTTAACTCTTACTCTGTAAGAACAAAAGACAGTTAGTTTTATTGTTCTTCTTTCTGCCCTCATATACCTTTCGGTGTTAAAAAAGAGTTTTATTCAGGAGAAAGAATTACAGATATAGACATGTTTCAAGTGAATGAAAGATGAAGAAGGATATAAAAGTAATTTTGCAGAAATCAACAAAATGCTACAATAACTTCACAACAAATTTGTGATACGCCCATAAATAAACAACAGCCAACTTAAGATTAGTCTACTAAGATTACTCCTGTCAGCACACCTGAATATTTCCATGCTTTTAATTGGTCACTGCATTTACAACACATCTCAGTGACCTATGAAAATCATGGAAATATTCATTGCAACACGACTGATATAGTCAGTCAGTTTTCCTTGAAATCTGTAACTGTGAACTAAATGACAATTTCGTACTTATGAAGATTGTTTTGTTCCAGTCTCTATTAGGTACATTTGGTGCACCTGGAAATCAAGAATTGTCAAAGGCAGATTTTGATTATTTCTATGCATTTCATTTGTTGGCCATGGCTATTTTTGGCATGCGACTCCAAGTATATAAATAGGGACCAATGATAATAATAAAAAAACTTAACGAAGTCCTAATTAATTCTTTACAGTGGTCTGACACAAACACACCACTTCAGGAATTTTGCACGCTTAGGCAGTCTTGGTTTGTTTTTTAAACCTGTGTTGGAGGGATTGACCAAATTCAATAGTGAATGGCACATCTCTGTCCCGCCGTTTTTTAAAGTGGTTCCAAATCCCGACACATCATTACTCTATAATTGATACCCGCAGGTTGATTTCAAAATCCTCTCTCACGTTTATTACTGTATACTCCCTAAAAGGTAAACATGGTGTAATGAAGTTAAAATTCTGTATTCTATAAAACAAATTTCATCATATTGTTTCTCGCTTAGACTTTACTGTCTGCTGTAATTTCGTCTGAACCTTGAGGCAAGATAATTAGTTAATTACTATTCACTAGCACAGTTCCACATCAGAACTCCTGAACACCAAACACAAACAATTTGTCCAGGAAAGTACAGTCCGCAGTTCCAAAGAGTTCCTCCTGTGATAAGTCATCTATAGAGGTGGTTAGGGCAGGGTCGAGCTGTATTATCTCTGATGTATTGTTCCCGGAATATAGTGGCCATATTCATTCTGGTACCGGAGTAATGTGAGTGGGGGAAATGAAAGAAATGACCTTGCATTTTACGGCTGCTAAAGTGTGTGTTAATTTCCTTTTATTGTGACTTCGCTTGTCCCTTCATTTTCATAATAAAGAGATTCTATACCTTGGCCTATAAACGGATTCAAGATTTGTGTCACATTTCTGACATTAAAATCATGTCCTCGGTTTATAATCAAATTGGTTTATAAATGGAAATTAACCGTAATTAATGACAGTCATAGATTTTATTGTATTTCTTAAAATAATTTCAGATAGTAAACCTCTTTATGATCACTAAGACAAATTCATGCGACCCCCCCCCCCCCCCACACAGCAATAAGCTGTGGTCTCCTGGAAGTTCATATGGCTTAGTCAAGAACCACAGGCCTAATGGGGCAAATCAAATAACTTTACCACCAAAGTCAGATGTGCCTGGCCATTGGCACAAATAAATTTCCTTGTTCTACTGAAAATCCAGTAGAACTACTGTCCTTCAAAAAGAGAGACCCAGCAGGTTTTTGAGAACAATGCTTAAAAAAAAACAACTTAATCTTTGATGTATGAGTTACCTTTAGCCTTGAGATGTCGGGATAAAGTACCATGTTCAGCAAATGCCCTGTTACAAAGGTGACATTTGTATGGTTTCTCTCCTGTATGCAATCTCATATGTCTCTGTAATGATCCACGCTCTCGGAAATGTCTACTACAAACACGACATTTGTATGGGTTGACTCCGGAGTGTGTCCGCATGTGCACTGTGAGGGAGTTCTGTGACAAGCCAAGATAGGAAATAAATGAGTGAAAATTTTCAAAGTGTTCCACATTGTTCTGCCACAACAGAACGCACAAATTTCACCACATTACAACAAGTTTCCTAAAAAAATATGTAATGATCACTTATAGCTTGGCCTGCTAAACCATGAAGAATTATTTCTATTCTTTTCCCTGTGTCAGGAAGTAGAGTTTGTACTTATGTATTTCATGTAGATATTTCTTCTAGTAAAAAATTTGGATTGGACTGGCTGTCAAGAGTTTTCTTTCCAATCCAAGTAGACAGATTGACTTATTGTGGCTTTGTGAACAATACAATAAACAATTTCTCACCATTCTGCTCATTGCCCAAGATTTGCTTTTATACATCATAATTAGTTCTATATAACTTCTAAGAACTCTCTTTCTCACCAAAATTGACAAAGATATATGAATTCTTAAGGCTGATGGGAATTGAACCAGGTACGTTCTAGTGGTACCAAATCGCCTTGCAGCTTAGGTAAACAGGTTTTCCATACAGGAAACTCTGTGCCGCTAGAACAAACCTGGTTCAATTCCCATCAAAAGTCTTAAGAATTATTTTCATTTATCCTCATACTTCCTACTTGAATTTAAAGATATAATTTATAGGATGTTCTTCATATTGTGAAATGTTGTCTTTGCAATTCTACATTTGACTTCCTTAATACATCTTCCATCTTATTTACCTAAATATGTTATTGTTTACTTGCTTCAGACTGATCCCATCTATTTTGATGTTGCATTCTGAAGTCTTTATCACTTACTTGCACATACTCTTGTATCACACAGACAAAAAACCCAATAAATTCTGTACATAATTGCAGTATGCAATTCTTTATTAACATGTACGTAAGTAATTTTAAGATATCTAAAAACAAAAAAGTTATTTCCAAACACCCACCAAAAAATAACACAAATTTTCAAAAAATAATCCGGTGGCAGGGGAATGATTGTGTTATTTAATCTCGCTTGCTAAAGGTTAAAGAGCAGGAGAGGTATGGGATCAAGAGAGAAGATGTTTGAGAGTACACAAGACAAGCATGTGGAAAGACATGAAAACTAACAACACATGGCAGTGACACGACACGTCACGGAAGAAATGATTGGACAATTAATTTTTTAAGCCTATGTCAAATCACAAAACTTCTGGTTAATGGCGCTGGATGGCAGCTGCTAACCTGCTCATCCAAATGAAAGTAAAGTTCAGTTGGAACTTTAGAATCTCATAGAATGGGAAAAACACCAAAGAAATAAAATACAGATGCAATATAGAATACTGGATCTTGGGGCAGATGTCTCCTATTTTCAAAAACAAATATGTGAGCATGAACACCAAAACTGCACTATATAATACGAACAGGAACTTTCTTAAAACTCTCCTAGGGTCCCATTAATTTAACGAAACTATAATGTGATGTTTATGAAATACGTAGCGAAATATAAGTCACAGTAAGGGGAGAGAACATGTACAGAAAAATAATTATAGCAGACAGTGGACGCTTCATTGTAATATATATATGACTTCTTGTCGTAGAATGCGAGTAGATGATTATGTGTTAGGAGTTAGGTGGGAAGTATGTATTATGTTCTTTTAGGAAGGGGGGGGGGGTGTTTGGGATCCAGACATTGTGTTATCAATGTCAGACACGGACACTAACTAAAGAGCAAGAGAGAAAACTTACCACGTGTGAAATGAGATGAAAAGCAGCAAACATATCAAGAAGAGATCATGTGAAAAATGAGGAGATTACAAGAACTATTAGAACAATATCAGTGGTCAAATATATTGGAAACAGACAAAAAAGGTTCGGCCACCTAATGAGAATGAACCCTTATTGGCCAGCGGCAAGAGCATACAAAAAGAAAATGTAAACAGCAAGATACAGAAGAAGACCAAGAAGAAGGTGGATTGAAGGAGTTACCAACATTCTGACACACCACATTATTAACTCATATCAAGCGATGAAATGTGCCATAGCCCGAAAACCGATCATCATTCAATATTGTGGCACCTCACAGAAAAAAGAATAGATAGATAGAGAATATTATTGCTGCTGATGAACACAAGTGAGTAGTCGGTGCATCAGTCAGTCATTACAAACAAAACCAGTTTGAGAAACCAGTATTTCAGTTCATGTTTACATTTTGTTCACGTTTAAAATTTAGCTGTACTCGCAACAAGGGCCTAATGTTTACATTTTGCTGTACTCATGGCATGCAGCACATTTTTTCATATAGCTAGGGTCTAAACCTGGCTCAACTGGGTGTGAAAACTATGGCATTGGCAACAGGTAGCTGCAACTAGTGCATTAAAAACTAGAAATCGGAATATAAATTATTAAAAACACAGATATATTGAAACGTGTGACTTCCAGGACCCACGTTCTGGGAAAGAACCAACGCTACCATCACAACATTATACAATCTCTATGCTACCAATGTCAAACGTGGACATTAGCAACAGAATCCAAAATAAAACTTGTTACAATATAAATGATGTGTCTACATAGAATACTCGGAGTAACAATAAGAGAATCAGGAACGAAAACATCAGAAGACTTAACAAATACAATGCCAATTCTGGATTACATCAGATGACAACAAATTAAGTGGTTTTCTCATGCTTCCAGACTACCATCAGATAGTGCCCCTCAAAAAAGCATTACTATACAGACACAATGGATACAAAGCCAGGGGCAGACCTTGCAAATAATGGATTATAGAAATAAATGAGTCAATGAAAACAAACATATATGAAGCACACACAAAAAAGCCGTCTCCAGAGAACTCTTCTACCCCTGACACTGCAAGGCATAAAGGGGTATAAAGCAAAAAGAAAGAAATAAAATCAAATCACAAATTCTTACCTGAGTCTTAAATAATTTGTCACAAACGGAACACCGGAAAGAGCGTTCTTGAGAATGTATTCTAAGATGCTGCTGAACATGTGCAAGACGTTTAAACAGTTTACCACACTCCCCACACTTGAAGTCACGCTGGTCTTTGTGAACATACATGTGCTTTTTCAGGATGTCACGAGATGTAAAACTGCGGTGGCAGACATGACACTGATGAGGGCGATCACCTACAAAGAAAAATTTTGCATTTAGGAAATACTAATTACTGCATAATGTGTTTGTGTATGATAGAATTATGTATTAGATGTCAACAAGAAACACTGTTAATAATAATAATAATAAACCCATAATCTGTCAGGGTCATAGGGGTGTCACAATTTGACCTTTGATGCAGAAAGATCTCTACCATCTTTATCCTCTACTATCCTGATGAGTTTAAACTTCACACCCTGTACATTCTTTAATATTATCCAGCCATGTCTTCTTCTTGCCACCTCATCTTCTTACATTCTCCACTGTACCTTCAAGAGCATCCTTTGTCCCCAAGAAATGTCTCATCACGTGCCTGTACCATGTGAGTTTATGTAGTTTCACGATTGTCAACAAGAGTTCTTGATGCCCAGCTAACGGATTAATTTTATGAACCACTGTGTAGATTTTAAATAGGCTGGGTGATAAAATACATCCTTGTCTTACCCCTCTTTTTATTTCTATGTAGGGTTATTAGCTGTTTTCACACCTTATTGATGCAGTTTGTTCCCGATATATATATTTGTAATCAGTCTGATGTCTTTTCCAGCTATGCCAATTTCTTGAAGACATTCAATTAATTTTGGATGTTGGACTATGTCAAAGACCTTACTGTAGTTTATGAAGCAAATATAGATACTTTTTGGACTTCTATATATTTATCTATCAATAGTCGGGAATAGATAATTTTATGTCCCTATGGTCATTGATCTTGTTTAGTGATACACCAATCTTGTCAAGAGATTTACCGTCTTATTTTCTATGTGATATGCTTTACCACATCTATTGTGTATTTCTTTGCTGCTTTTGCCGTCTGTTGTTATATTACTTCCTAGGTATATAACTTGTTTAAGTTTGTTGTTTCCAATATATATATATATATATATATATATTGGTGTTTCTTTCTGTTCTTATCTTGATTAATTCTGTATTTTTCTATATTTATCTTCATGTTAAAGGTATGGCATGTTTGATATAATATTTTTGTCTTTGTAGTTGCTCTTCTGATGATGCTACTAGTGCTTCGTTATCTGCAAACAGCGGTTCATTTAAGTTATCCTTCAGGTTGTTTTCTTCCGTTGTCTTTGTTACTTTGCAGATGTGATCTATGTATGTTATGAATAGGGGGGATAGTACACATCCCTGTCTCACTCCCGAGTGAATTTGGAAATTATCGGATGTACCTGTGCTCGTTTTTACTGTGCATTGACTATTGGCATAGATGCTCTGACATAGGTTTATCAGATGTTGGGGAACTCCATATGTCTGTAGTGTTATCCATAACTGTGCTCTATCCGCTCTGTCAAATGCTTTCTCTTGGTCTACGAAAACAAATATAAGTCTTTATTATGTTCTATCACTCTTTCTGAGAGTTGTTTGAGGACGAATATTGCATCTGTACAGCTTTTATTTTTCCGAAAGCTCAATTGTGTGTTTTTGAGCTGCGGTCCAATATATGTGCATATCCTTCTCTCTAGTATCTTACTAAAGATTTTTCCTATGTGGCTTAAGAATGATATGCCTCTACACTTGCTGCAATACCTCTTACTGCCTTTTTTTCTTCCAGATGGGAACAATCACTACTGTATTCTACTCCTGTGGTGTCTTCCATATCACATTGAACATTCTGTGTAGCCACGTTATACCTGTCACTGTTAGCATTTTTATTAGTTCTATAGGTATGCCATCTATTCCCGATGCTTTGATATTTGGTGCATATTTACCTGCGTCTTCAATTTCAGAATGTATGGTCCTAGGTCTTCTTCTATTGTATTTATTGTTGTAATCACTTCTCCTTCCTTTAAGTTTAACAGTTGATTGAAGTAATTTTTCCATCTTTCCATGATTTCTTGGAGCCTATTTAGTATGTTGCTGTGTTCATTGTTATTTCTGTTGGTTCATGTCTTTTTTACTTCCCATGTTTTGTACTTTTTTGTAGAACATCTTTGGTACGCTTTGTCTATTCTTATTAAGCATTTCTCCATATTCTGACCATGACTTAATTAGTCTGCAGCTGTGCGAGAGAGCTAGATCCAATACTATACGTTGGTCACCAATGTCAAAGCTTACGATGATCAAACTTGCTTGACCTTTTTGCTGCTGTGTTGACATAGCCATATTAATGGCTTTACTGTCAGTTTTAGTTAGATAGATTACCTTATGTTGCATACCTTCACAATTTATAATCATTGGGATGACCCTTTTCAATTCTACTTTAAATGATGCAGAACAATATATGTACGTGAACATTAAAAATGGAACAATCACTTTAAATTACATAGAAGTTTCTTCTGTACCTGTATGTGTGCGCATGTGCTGTCGAAGGTAACTGCTGCCTCTAAAGAATCGATTGCACACCATACATTGTAAGCTCCCACTTGCTGTGGGACATGATTTTTCTACCCCAATGACAGACCTCTGTTTTTTCAGGCTGTACAACTGCTTGACAGCTATAAGTGCATCCCTAAAGAAAGTTTAAGCAAATTCAAGTAGGAAGCATGAGGATAAATGAAAATAATTCTTAAGGTTGTGGTTATATATATATAAGTAAAAAGTAAAATAACCCATAGCATTTATTAATGCCGTACAGGTAAAAGATGTTAGCGATCTCACATTTCAGAGGCTCTAAATAAGGGTATCCTCATTTAACATCGGCAGTAGCCATCTCCTCTACCTCGCAGTCTTTACTTCCTGGATTAATCCGGTATCCATTTAAGGCTGGGTCGACCTTGGCATTGTTGCGATCTGAAAAACATTTCCGCCTCAACTGGGGAATGAACCCAGGACCACTCATATGCGAAGCCAGTGCGCTAACCAATGTGCTACGCGGCTCCCTATATATATATATATATATATATATATATATATATATATATATATATATATATATATATATATATATATATATATATTAATAGCAGAAGGCATAGTAAACGGCAGCAGGGGAAGGGAAGAGGCCGCCCAAGACGACGATGGACAAATGATATATCTGATTGATTAAACATGTCCTTGGAGGAGGCAGGTCAACTCGCCCAAGACCACGATTATGCGAGTGTTGGACCACCGAAATAAGAGAGGCAACAAGTACCTCAATATATGTAACGCATGTGAAGGCCATCCCCAGAGAACCCATCTACCCCTCACACCACAAATAAAAAAGTGATCAGCATATAGATAGAACAAAAATTCTTATAACACAAAACCAAGAACTAAAACGTGTAGATATTCCTCACCATGACGATCACGTACCATGACAGGCGATCCAACATTTTACCTTGAATAAATTTTAGTCGCACACAATCCTAAGTATATACAATGTAATAGTCCTAAATGAATAGACAAAATGTCTGGATATATTCTCAGAAAGTAACGTTTTAATAATATTTTATATCATAACAACTGTAATTCTCAAGAAATTATCATTGTCGGAACATAATCCATAAACATTCGAAAGAAATATGGCATCGAAATTCAACTGAATTAATTCCAGACTTTCGGTGACAAAATGAGCTGGCCTCCTCGCTCCGTCAACCATAATGTGTAAATAAATTTGACTTTTAGGCTGTGATGTATTCTACTTCATGTGGCACGAATCTTTCATCACATGAGCATAACTTTGTGTAGTTCTGTACTCATAACTTTGTGTAGTTCTGTACTCATAACTTTGTGTAGTTCTGTACTCATAACTTTGTGTAGTTCTGTACTCATAACTTTGTGTAGTTCTGTACTCATAACTTTGTGTAGTTCTGTACTCATAACTTTGTGTAGTTCTGTACTCATAACTTTGTGTAGTTCTGTACTCATAACTTTGTGTAGTTCTGTACTCATAACTTTGTGTAGTTCTGTACTCATAACTTTGTGTAGTTCTGTACTCATAACTTTGTGTAGTTCTGTACTAATGTATTGGGACATTACATGTTTGACTACAAATTGCACCTTGCATAGCTGTCAACTTATTTTTCCATAAATCTGTATTTTTAAAAATCTATTACCGTATTTAAATAAAAACGTCTGTATTTAGCATCCAATAAAAAAAACACTCCAAAAAAAATAATTTTTATGACATTTTGTGAGGGGGGAGGAGCCAACATCTGTATTAACATGGAAAATCTGTACTAGTTGACACCTATGCCTTGAATAATCCCATCCAGGAAACCAGTGTATTAACTTACTGTACTACTGCAGAGCTAGTGTAAATGCATGATCACAATTTATGTGTTATGAAAAAGTGTCCGAGTGACTTACCTTGTGGTGAGTTTCTTCTCTTGGATAGTTTCACTCTTCACATTCCCTTCATCTTCCATTGACAAAACACTTGCTTCTATATCCTGTAAATTAGGGAAAAATCACTAGCTTTCAACATCTAAACTCTTCCCAACAAGACACGCATAACACGTGTATAATATGTATGTAAGACAATGGCAAATCTATAACACAGAAATAAGATTGCGTGTTATAAGAATCTGTGTTCTTGTAGCTAGATCACAGATAATCAAAGATCTGTTGCTATCTCAGAACATTTTCAGTACAAATAATAAGTCCATCCTCACTTCTATTTCCTAACTCAAAAGAGTTTATCACAATGGTGATAGACTATAAGTGACTGCTACTTTTGTCATCAATGTGAAACAGAATGTACTGTGACTTGGCTGCTATCTGTGACATTGATCCCAAATACATCCCACCTTCAGCATAGCAATTTTGAGTCACTTTTATTTTCTACTAGAAGATATAGCCAACCAACTCTCCTTAGATATATCTTATGATATGCATGGCAGGCCAATGTTATTATTCTATACTACAAGACTAATTCAGGGACCATAGAACATTTGTCACAAGTAATTTTTATCTTTCACAGTGCAACTCCTCTGTACAATTGACATAGGTGTATTAACAATGAAACTAATACACAATGAAACCCACACCACATACCCACACAGCACACAAATACTGGTAAGCAATGAATACTGTATATGTTTGTATAATAAGTCCCGGGAAGTAGTGCATCTTTCTATTTAAGTTTATACAAATAAATTCAAGTAGGTAGCAAGAGGATAAATTAAAAATTCTTGAGACCAGGGGAATGGAATCAGTCCGTTCTTACGGCACAAAATCGCCTGGCAACTAGAGTAAATAGGTTTTTCAGCGCTTGACTAATCATATCTAAAAAAAAAAGATAAGATGTTGTCAAGACATTCAAACTGTGTACTCAAGTCACTTAGATTTGACGGGGTGCAAAGGGAACGCATTGCTCTAGGCGGACCCAGGGTTAGCAGATAACCAAGATCCCAAATGTACCTCCTCGTAGTGCATCCTGGAAACAGAAATACAGCAGCTGGAGCTGATTCTGGCCAAATCATTTGGGGATCGTGTCCAAGAATGTGGAGGTAGCAGATGGAAAGAAATTTGACTGCAAAAAAGACAGACAATATCAGAGCGACACCACCAGCATCACCACATATAGTGCCACTGTCGACATACAGTGAAGCTAATCAGTCCAGTCCAAACATTGGATGGGCGGCCAATGTAAAATGCACGTAAAGGTAGATGCATGGCGAGAGACAAATAGATTTCATACTGAGTACAATGAAACAATGAAAGGGCAGAACAGCGCTAGAGGGCAGCGCGAACTGCAAATAGAAAGTGAAAAGTTCCTAGGAAAGGGGATCTACAAGCTCCGTCAGCTCGAGACGAGCTTCTAGCTTCTAGTTACCTGTGCTCCTTACAGACAGAGACTCTGACCCAATCATTATCGTTCGGAAAAGCAAGAAGTCCTAACCCAACTCTAATGTCGAGCCTTCCTAAACCGGAAATATGCTCGCGAAGAGAAAGGGTCCCGTACCAGATGGGCTTAGGCAAGAAAGGGACAACGATTTAGCCCTGGCCCAACTCTACTGTCAAGTTTTCCTATACCGGAAATACACTTGCAGAGAGAAAGGGTTCAGTACCTCATGGGCTCATGCGCTATTGGGACAAGGTCGCTCAGCTCGAGAACGCCTTGCTCTCAAACGCGCGGTGTGAGACTCGAACTTGGACAAGGGGTACACGATGTCGGTGAATGACACCTCGTCTAAGAGGGCGAAAGAGCCAGGGTCCAACTCTTCCGATGAGTTCTTCCCCTTAAGGAACATGGCTCACGGATGAGAAACAGTTCAGTACCCGATGGGCACAGGCACAGTACGTCCAATTACACGAGGCAAGTTCATAGACAGTGGAACACCTCGTGCAAGACAGACGAGAGCAAAAATCGTCTGGGTGAAGAGTCACCACATACACGCATGCCTGGAGACAGATATTGAGGCTGTCACAGGCTAGGGTAGCCCACCTGAATTGTCAAGGCATGCTGAAATTGGATGTGCTAGGCCTACAAGGTGCATAACGGTAGCACAACGTAATCACACTCCTGGCGGAAATCGCACGGATATCCGTGCTGGTTATAATGGAGCGAACGCAAAACAAACAAACAAACAACTTAGATTGGACCAATCCGTTCTAAGTTCGCCCTTGTAGAATTAATACGGATGTTATATGTTTGTTGTTACTGAGGATATGTCAATACTCGTAGGGGGTGTTCGTTGTTGTAATAGTCCTTGTCTCGATTGGTCCGTTGGTCTCAAGTACTAAAGTTCACAAGTTTTCCCATACAGCTTTAAATGTACAGGCTCACAACTATTCTGCATAAAGAATTAATGGCAATGTCTTGCAGATTTGGTTTCAGCGATGAAAAACCTAATTATCTGATGGCAATATACAATATTTTTTTCTGTTTCTAGATATCATGGAGACTTCTAAACACAGCATGTAATGACTGCTAGTAAACACACCTAACTGATGATCTATCACGGACTTTCACTGGAAAATAGCATTGTTTGTTTTTAGATTTGTTGATTTTGGAGGTGATATTTACTTTGAATAAATAATGATAATATAATCCCTTTAGCTGTGAGCAGGTAACACTTGACAGCTGATAGATTTTCTAACAAAAGTACAAGTTATTCTCAGTTATGTAACTGATGCAACACCCTAACTCATATAAGTTCACAAAGACATGGATGTATGATGTAAGGCATGTTTAGTCTCTGAACGGAGGCATTACAGTGCACCAGTATCCAAAGATTACCATGTCCTAACAGCATGCACTTCTTGGCCAACTATCTCATCATTCTTCTGTCAGATCTGTTGACCCATCATCAGTGATGGCACATCTAGCACGCCCCATCACCTAGGAGTCTGCCACAACGGGACAAAGGTGCAATGTCCACTGGACTTCATCTCTCCGTTATATATGGGAATTATTTGATAAAGTAATAAATTGAGAATGATGATTTTTTCACAGGTGACAGGTTGTCAACATATTATTTCCTTAGTCGCCTCTTATGACATGGAAAGAAGACAGTGGTCCTATTCTTTGCACCCTGAGCTAGAAATCCATGCCTAGGTTGCCACACAGATGTAAATAACAATTAACAAGGTTCCTAGACTAGTCTAGATGAGTCCAGTAGCCTAGTTGATAATAAGCTTGCACACAAAAAAATCTGGGCTATAATTTCTTGTCCGACCCAGCTGTAAATGGGTACCTAACGAATAAGTTAGGGAAGGTAAACACATAAAGGAAGGGAACTGGCCACCCCACCTAATAGTTGCTGTGGCTTAGTATATGAAGAGTTATCTTTTATTCCTGATGGCATGTTGCTGCCATGCTGCCTACCTTTACCTTTAGACTAGTCTACATATGTATCAAAGGTAAAATAAAAACTGGTAGCATATCCAGGACATTCAGGATGTAGCCATCAACCCAGCATTGTTTGGGCTATAGTGATTTTTTCTAGGCAAAATACATTAAGTAGTTTGCCATTATTTTCTAAACGGTCCAGGTACACAATTACCTGCAGCAGGATTTGGACCGGGTACCTCAGCCATCACAGGCGTGCACTGTATGATACCACCACAGATCTGGACGTAAATGTAAGTAAACCTATATTTGAGACCTAAAATAATGAGATTCCGGTTCAAACAAAATAAAAGTTCTGTAAGGTTGTGAGGTAGGTGATGATGTGTGTCCCTTAAGTAGATGCAATAAATGGAAATAAGTTGACATTGACAATAGTTAGTTAGTCGTTGGATCATTGTGACTGCACTCCAGACAAGTCCATAGGTGCTCAGATCTTTCCTTGAGTATATTTGCTATTATACGTTGACCGACAGTCCTAGTATGCTGTTCATTGACCATCATTCTCACCCATGAAACTGCTTCTTTCTAGCGATACCACATTTCAAACCATTTCAAAGCTCCCTTCCCTTATTCTAGTCATGGAACAAGAGTCATCATGACTTATACAGTCATTTGTTCGTGCGTTTTCCCGTAGGGTGTTCAAAATGTCTGCACGATCCATCGCTCCACCAACAGCCATAGTAGCAGCTGTGCTGCCAACCTATCTGCTCTCTCATTACCCTGATACAGCAGAAATAGCAGTCTCTGTTCACATTGAACAGCAGTCATAACTTTTATCAGCAAGACCTTTATAAGCCTTTACAATGATGTGGTCAACAAGATCTTTGAAACTCAGACTTCGGTCTAACATAACCACCAAGTAGTTCATTGTGCTGGTTCTCTCGAGGACATCCCCTCTCAAGGTAACCAATGGCGTGGGCGTGTTCACTATGTGATTATTTAGGGAAAACCACGTTATTGATGCTTTCGATGGATTAACAAAAGCTCCAGAATTACTGCACCACTCCACTATATGATCAAGCTCCCTCTGCAAATTCCTGGCGATCGTTTTTCTATCTCTGTCCTGCCTATATACCAAGATGTCATCAGCATAAGACATGGTTCTTCCTGGTCCTGCAATCTGACAGCTTGTAATTTGAACTGTATACACATTAAATAATACTGGGGACAGCGGTGATCTTTGTGATAGTCCCGGGGTTATGACTGTTGGTGCCAAAGATGTGGACGGCTGCAATAGAGCTGGAAGATGCTTATAACAGAGTGTCCCTGGATTTCTTTATGACCATAATGCTGCAACTCCACGTAAGTCCTTTTATTGTCAGGTGGATTGTCTCTGCACTTTTTCAGAGAGGGGTTGTTCTTAAGTGTGGGAGTTGGTCTTCGACATAGACAATTTTTGCGGCAAATGTCAGTCATAAAAACAGTCACACGGTAAAGTTGTGCTACTGCTATGAACGCTAGTAAGGTGATATAAATATAACTACATATGGAGGAAATGGAACAGGTGATGGTGTCACTGAGTTAAATGCACATTTATAAGTAATCAGATCACAGCTTCTATAATTGAATAAGGTTAGTATTATCAGTGCTTCAGTTTCTTATCAAGATGTTAAAGCGTTTCACAAACATTTTTCTCTGCCCTACACGTCTTTCAACTAGTATTTTTTCACCTTTTTCATTCGTTTTCCAAATTCCTGCAGATTAGCAAGATGTAGTCCAGGAAATGGAATGTGTTCTGTCATGGTTTACAACTTGGCTGTGATATTTTTTCCGTCAGCCTGACACATCTGACTTCATCTTGGCTTCTAAGTTACTTTGAACTGTGATGGGACAGCCAACCCCACAACCATAACCTCCTTATTCATCTCTTATGACGTGAATTGATAGTGTCACTATTTCTTTGCTCCCCTTGTAGGCCTCACCAAAACACAGGTGAATTATAGTCTGGCTAAGTAAGTAGGAATTAAAGAGGGAAAGCAAGCCCAGTCCCATGTATTGCTGCACACAAATTTGTTGGGATGTGATACTTTTACTGTAATATCCAAGTTTGCTTCCTTTAGTGAGGAGCTCTTAAAAGTGATAGCATCTACCACAACTCACATTTAGAGAATCATAGTGCATAGATAAAATATGATGTCGCAGTTCCTCTCTGTCATGGGATAAGAAGTGACATAATCCACATCGAGAAGGCTGGTCAGCTAAATGACTTCGTAGATGAATCTCAAGGCCTTCTACTGTCCCCAAGTCCTTCCTGCACACCTGGAAAACATTGTTAATATAAATTAAAATATAAACTATACCTACAAAATGATTAATATTGATTAACAAACTCATTTTCACTGTACTCTATGCACAACCATAGCTACTCAATCTTCTACATCAGATGATAAAGAGTATGCATAGTAATGGTTCCTGCGGCTCACTAATTATATGTATGGCTATTTGTCTTGCAGACGGTCATGGAGGAAAAACAGGTTTAACTAGATGAGCAGCAATTGAAAAAACTTCTTTCACTCACCAGCAATGCGCATTTACTGCAATATCACAGGGAAGAACAGTACACAAAGCCAGTGGAGTCTTTACTGCAACAACAAGCAGTCTAACAATGGAAGTATTTGCCATAACGCAGGCACTTAACTTGCTGGAATCGCAAGCCTATTCCCATGCGTGCATTCTAAGTGACTCAATGAATATGATTCATAAAGTCAAAAAAGGTGATGTACATAGAGGATGGGTAGAGTCATTAGAAAGAGTTAAAATGCGGTCATTGCAACAAAAACTCATGCTTATCTTTGTCCCCGGACACGTGGGTGTGGAGGGAAACAAACGGGCTGATCTATTAGCTAGCCTCGCCACCATAACAGATGGTCAGCCTAGCAGACATGCTCTTTATAAATCGCACGGTCAGTGAATTTTGAGGTAAATGAGCATGGGTCAATATCGAGAATGTGTAAATTGGGAGTGAAGATAGGCGTGGCGTGCAGAGAACACACCTAACACAGATTTTAAATAGAGCAGTAAACCAACACAGAACTGGAACCATCAGCTGTTATACCCTGAGAGATTTACTGAAGCGGGGATCTGAGCACCTATGGACATGCCCGGTGTGCGAAGAGGATAATCAACAGATCTAATACTTAATACATTGCATCAGTAAGAAACACCACATGTTGCACTGGCTTGTTGTGTTTTAATTATTTCTTCAACAATGCTTAGAACCTGTACCTCCGTATAGTAGTTGGAGCACAATCTTCCAGTTAGTGAACGTGTAAATTTTCTTTTTCTGAATATTTTATGTACACTGCAGCACCTCCTTTCTTCACTGCCTTGGTTGATAATCCATCTGTACATACTTGTATCCATGCATCTCTGGAGTACATATCTTCAATCATGTTGCATGCTATTACCGGGTATTTTCTTTTGGAGAGTATTCAGCTCTTTCATAATGTAGGTTTTGTTTATGGTGTTTCTGATAGTGAAATTTTGATATTACTCTCACAGAACTGGGAAAAGTATTGGTGTTATTTCCTTTTTTATGTCTGGTAGTTAATCCTTGTATTTTCAGTTTAGTTTCTTTGGATCAGTGAATAAAACTCCTGAACTGCTTCTCTTCAGCCTTCCAATGAATCTGGTCTTCATTGGGTATGATGGCATGCTCTTGTACTTTTCTGCTTGAATCATGGCCTCAGTGTCCCACCTGTATGGTTGGGGGGGGGGGGGGGGGGGGGAGAGAGAGAGAGAATGCATGTAATTTTTCCTATTTTATATGGGAGAAGTCTTCATGGCACATGTGATAAGATGAAGTGCTTGATTTTGTACCTTGTCCAGACCTTGTAGTTGGGAATTGGCTGCTGAAGTCTGCACTGTTGATCCGTATTCTAGTATTGGTCTAATTGCACCTGTATATACCTTCTTTAAAGTATATACCCCCTTGAGACCAACTACTATAATGAAGTGGAGATGGGGGCTTGATTGGTCGGGCCATAACTTATATCGAGCAAACCGCAATCTTGTTCAAGCAAGCACAGGTGCTGAAGTCTGAAATACCAGGCCAAGAGAATCACCATCAATCCAGGTGTACATTAGTGTCTGATTCTGTTAATGAAAATGGCAACCATAGCTGGAACTATGGAAAACATGTCATGAACAGAATTTCCATCAAATATTTGCTGAAGGTGCTGAGTATGAGATGCATTCAGCCCAAAATTAATTCAGCAATTATGAATTCATCAGAAGAGAACAAATGAGAATTTTCAAACTCTACAAAAGCTTGTGAGTTACTACGCACAAAAGTTATCACTTCCTCCAGCAATGTATATTATAAAGGGTAACGAAGGAGGCTTGAGCATGGAGTTTGCTACCCCAACAAACAGAAAATCAAAGTTATGCTGAAATCAGATGCTGATTGCTGAAAGGTGCAGACTTCCGTCACTCTATAAACCATGATGCAGGCAACTTTATTATTAGCAAGATGCCTATTGGGAGATACAGTAGTACAGGGGTTAGTGACTAGCTTCTTAGCCCTGTAATTCAGATATAGTTGAGCTTTATTCTGAACAAACTTCTCCCAGATCTGCCCAGTGCCATGGTACCAGAACAAATCTGAGAAAATAAAGGTAGCTGGCATGATGCTAACTATATCATCTCCTACTGTGCTGTTGGACACTAAAAAAATAGAGGATTAAATAAAGCATTTTTCATAACACTGCAACACACACACATGCATGTACGTACATACGTAGTCACTATATAGGAAAATTATAATATAATGGATTCTTGTGTGATGATAATGGAAAATATCCCTAGTACTTGGTCCACAGCAAAGAAGAAAATGTAATTTATCACAGTTTGCACTAGCTGCATTATCTGTGCTATTTATCCTGATAAATCAACATTCAAAAACCACATTTGTATGAATATGACTGCCTTTCCTTGTTGATTCTTACTTAGCGAGATGACAATTATGTGGCCTTATCATGGCTATCACTTGAGAATAAAGAAGAATATTGGTTAGCCCTAATTTGTTGACCACACTGCTGTGAGAGCATGTAACATCTCACGTAATAATCTCCTGGAACATACATAAAATACAAAGCTTCCTGGCGTAGTGGTTAAGCAGATTGCTTTATGCTAAAGAGGTTGCTGGTTCAAATCCTTCTTGCTATGTCTTGTTTAGAAAGTAGATTTTTTTTCAAGAAATCCCTGGGGAATATCAGAGTTGCTATGAGTGGCACTCTCGGCAGATGGCATTTGCCATTATTCATCATACAAGAATCCAATATATAATAATTTTCTTATATAGTGTCTATGTACGTACATGAGCGTATGTGTGTTACTGCTAAACACACTTTCAAAGGGGTTCAAAAGTCGTTGAGGATTGACTTCACTGCATTGGTTTTCCATATGTAATCCATCACTCTCAACATAGAGTGAGACTGCCTGCAGAGAGTGCCACTCATAGCAGGTAACTACACAACTTCAAGTGATAATCCACAGGGATCTCAGAAAAAATCCTTGTAAATGAGACGACATGATCAGGATTCGAACCCATGACCAGGATTCGAACCCATGACCTCTTGAACACAAGGCGAACAGCGTAACCTAAGCTAGGCTATTGACCAGCAGTCATGAGTGTACTTATCTCCCATTGCCTAGGGTGTTCAGAAATATGTAAGACTGTGACAGCTCTGTCTCAAATATTCATATAAAATCAAGCTCACTACATAGAACTTTGAGGTTTTCTGTGTCATAATGAATGTTTGAATTTTCTGAATGAATTTGAAATCTCCAGAGTTATTATGCTGGGGCATGGATTTACATTACTTTCAATGTCTTGCCAACGCTGTGCTACCAATGCCAAACATGGACAACGATAGTACAAGACAAACATAAACTTGTGACAGCTGAAATAGCATGTTTGCAGAAAATCCTAGGGAAAATCCTAAGAGGACAGAATGAGGATATTAGATAAAGAACACACACCACCCCAATCTTGGAACATATTAAGACACACCAGATCAAATGGTTTGCACACATCAGCTGACTACCATCAGATAGCGCATCACAGCAAGCTATGCTATACAGATACAGTGAAGGCAGAACTAGAGGTCAGCCAAAAAAACGATGGATCACCGAGATAAGAGACAACAAATTTCACAATATACTCAGCACACACGAGGGCCATCTCCAGAAAACTTCTACCCCTGACAATGAAAGGCAACAAAGGGTTTAGTGAAAAGATAGATAGTATTGCAAAGACTCGTAAGAAATTCAAATTTATTTATGAATAAAACTTTTTGAATAACCTAAATTTTCAAAAGTTACTTAATTTAAAAGCTAGCTAAGTGGATAAAATAAAGAAGAAAAATCCCATTATTAGAAATGTCATCTACCACCAGACTTACACAACACTGTGTAGGCTTGAGAAACTGAGCTTCTGCACTGCTGTTTAAGCTTATTAATCCTCCACTATGTGATTGATCCACCTCAGAGGTGTCTGTGTATTTATGAAGGGCTTTCTGTGTGGCAGCATCCACCTTTAGTGCTAATACAGAGTCAAGAGGTTTCATAATCTCACACAATACTTCAGTATTCTCAACTGTGATAATGTCTGCAGCTTCATGAATTGTTCCAATGTTTGGGTTCCATTCCTGTAGAATGGTTGAGATAAAACAGTTAAAAGAGTATGCTTGATATAAAGTAGAGCTATACAACCGGTGACCCACACGCAGTCCTCTGCAGTATATTTTGAGACTAGAAAGCACTAGAAAAGTTTATTTATAAATACACAGTATCCCTCACCAAGTTAGATATTTTAATTAACTTTTTGAATGAGGATTTGGAGTTGACCTGGAGGACACATACACTAGTATAGATTTCTCTACACTTGATGATGTTCCTCCTTCACAAGCAAAGATGAGCATGCTATTAAGAAGGGTTTAAGTCTGGTTTGACTGTGTGTGAGTCCTCAGATGACTTATGAGTCCAATCTGGGCTCTGCAAAACCAGTTGCATTGTGAGCAGGAATGTCAATAGATTAGGGAAAACACTTTCACAAAACACTCTCCTTTCATTTTAGTCTATTGTGAATCAACTGTAATGTTCTGCCCTGTTCAAAACTTTTAATACCCGCTCCAATCTGACTGTTACAGAGTCAACGGTCAAGAGCTGTAATTTCCCAAGAGCTTGGGTCAATCCTGCAGTGCTTGAGGTGTCTTCAAGTAGTCCATGAAACCTCCCTTCTTGGTTTCTGAACGCTTACCTGTACACAGTTCACCAAAGAGCAGTCTCTTTAAAAAATGTTCATCAGGCATACGGACTCGAGACTGGACCAACATTAGGACTTTGTCAACAAGTGTAGATGCTTTCCAGCTAAATTTTTTCTAGAATATTCTTGTCTGGAATGTTATCTCACCAAGGTACACCACAAAATTTTTACAGGCACCAGAGGTGAAAAGAATCCCTACACATGTATTGCATGATGGATGTAAAGGTCAACCCATGGCTTATAAACTGGATAACCTCTGTTTAGACATCAGTGTTTCAGCGAATATGCCTGGGAATTCCACAAAGTTTGTTGTTGTCGTCGACACTGTTCAAATTTTATACAGCAAAAGTGGCAAGTATTCAACCAATGTGTCAGGGATGTACATTGACCGTCGCTGATGACATCTTAACATACAGAGTTTGTTCTGATAGGTTGGAAATGGCCAATAGTATCCAGGATACATTAATGACAATCTCTTAATGGTGTCATGCTAGTGCACAGATTAACTCACAAAAAAGCAAGCCTGATGTGGTGCTTGTTAAATAACTTAATAATACAGGCAGATACACAGAATGTCACCTTCAATTTTTAAAGACATTCTGTGTTGTTGTTCGTCCATCACAAGTGATGATGACCATTTGTTACATCCACTTTTGAAAATTCAATTAAAGTTATGTCCTTGATTATGAGTTCATAGATGGCTAATGAACCCTATTCGAGCTGTAAATGTCCTTGGACAGTTCAGACATGGAATCACTGTAGACGGATCTTGGTCTATCCGTGACTTTCTAGCTGCTCTCTGCTGTTGAATTTCTCCTCTTTTCACAGATGATGCGCTCTTTTTGATTGTAGAACGCCATATAGATCTATTTTGTGCAGGTTCTTCCCATGTATTGTGGTCTATTTCAAAGGCTTTCAGTGAGTCCTTTAACAAGTCCTTGTAGCGCTTTTTTTGGCCACCTTGAGATCATGTACCCGTCTCCAGTTCACCATAGAGAAGTATCTTTGGCAGACAATGGTCTGGCATACGCACCAAATGACCTTCCCAACGAATCTGTGTCTGTATCAGGATCATGTCAATGCTGGGGATACCAGCTCTATCAAGGACAGTGGTATCTGGAATCTTGTCTTGCCATCTGATGTTCATAACTTTTCTGAGACAAGTTGTGTGAAAGTGATTGAGTTTTTTCACATGATGTCTATGCACAGTCCATGTTTCACTACCGTATAACAGCCCTAGAAGTACCACTGCTCTGTAAACTTTCAGCTTAGTCTGTAGGTTAATGCCATTTCTACGCCAAACATTTGTGTACAATCTGCCGAAAGTGCTGCTTGCCTGGATTTGTTAGTCATTTAAAAACGTACTATTAACTTTTATTATTTATTGTTATTATTATTACGGTTGAGTTTTTGGTCATCGTCGATTATGACGGATGAATATCATACACTTCATCATCATCATTATGTGATAACTTACTACCTACGTATGCTTTCAGAATGTCTAAAGACATTCTAAGGAACGATAGAATGAAATATTTGGGAGTGACATTTGACCAAAGCCTGTCATATATGTTCCATGTTGATAGTGTGATTATCATCAAGTGCCGTCTACAATAAAATCTGTCTGCAACAGATTTCCAACATCCTCTTTCTCTTGTTTTGGTGGTGCACTCTGCTAAACTGTAACCTGTCCACATCTTGATGTTTCTCTCCCATTTGTATCTCTGCCTATCTCTAGCTCACCACCCTTCAACTATACCCTCAATTAAGGTCTTAAACAAGGTATGTCTTTTAATATGACCAAAATAATGTGTTTGATCTTTATTCCCTTCTTACAAAGTTATTTCTTCATACAAAGTGTTGTTAGAATCTCTTGTTTTCTTCTCTTTCCATGAAGTTCTCCCTATTCTTCTATATATAGTATAATTCCATTACAACACAATCAATTTTTAACTAATTTTCTTGTTTAATAACACTTTTCAAAATCCAGATTATTTTATCTTTTTGTCTTAATTTTTATAAACTTATAATGTATGTATATAAACACATATTCCTGTATAATGCACTATTTAAAAAATTGTTCCAGGTAAAATGTACAAACTCTGAACTAGTGACCTGCATAAATTTTCACTAGCTGCCTGTGTTTTGACAAAGCCTTATTCAGTAGAGATTTGTAGAAGAACATGGTTTACAGTGTTCTAAAGTGGGATGATGTAAGAGATGTGATAAATCATCAGTCAGGTGCAGATCAAAGCACGGAATATCACTGAATGGGTAGGATGTGTGTGTGTGTATTTTAGGTGAGACATTGGTGTTTTTATAAACTAACTCAATTTGACTGCTCTCATATTTATTGGCTGTTGACATAGCACGCGGGACACTCCCATAAGTGCTCCGCTCTCTGTTCCAGCAGCTATCCCAGTGTGTGTAGAATCAGAGTCCCAGTCAGGTGTTGATTATGCAATCTTCAGGCTTTTCCAAAAAGACTATACTTTTCCTTCCCTCACATCCAGACACTCCTATTCTGACATTCTTTGTATGTGTACATTATCAGCCTCTTCTTCTTCTTCTTCTGCGTTCGTTCTCAAACTCCTGAAGATTAGCACGATGTAATCCGGAGAACGGAATGCGATGTGTCATAGTTTACAGCATTGTTGCGATATCTGCGCCTTTTGGCCTGACACATCCGACTTCAGCATGGCTATGGGTCACTAACCCTATATGGGACGGGACAGCCAACTCCATCCCATAACCTCCTTAGTCGCCTTTTACCACATGCATGGAAGGTAAACAGTGTTGCTATTCTTTGCTCCCCTTTCGGGCCAGGCAACACACGGGCGATCAGCCTCTTTAACCTCATCATTTTTAATGAATTTATGACTGCCTTAATCAAGTCTCCTTTATCTCTTCTCAGCATTGTGCCAACTATCGCCGCATTGCCTGCCAATAAGTCGGCTCTCTTGTTTCCTCTGACCTCAGCATGACCAGGGCAGCATATCCAT
The DNA here is from genome assembly GCA_034231615.1 of Meghimatium bilineatum. Classification (NCBI taxonomy): domain Eukaryota; kingdom Metazoa; phylum Mollusca; class Gastropoda; order Stylommatophora; family Philomycidae; genus Meghimatium; species Meghimatium bilineatum. The sequence goes on along the minus strand of CM067321.1, from coordinate 59,291,381 downwards.
GTAATGCTCTGGACAATTGAGTTATTCAATAGATCAAAACATTCCTTTCTCAGCATGCATTTTTTAAACTTGTGCAGCATGCTTAGAGAGTATGCGAGTATTACGGAATGTGTTGATGTATCAGTTATCAACCAATTTAGTGCTACTGTAACTCCCTCTATTGCCATCCTTATGCTCAAAGTGACAGTGAAGAATGCAGATGATTTCTCAACCAACTTCACACTGTTTCTGTAGGCAACAAAACCCCAACTGCTTTTATTTGTATTTCTGTTGGCTGAACCGTCTGTGTATATAATTATCGAAACAAAGCAAATTTAGATGCCATATCTGCAAGAACGAATAATCGTGGATACGTCCGCAATGGATGTCTATCTGCAACGATATATCGTTTTTACGGGCAGAATCGTTTAAATTCTTCTTAATAATGTGCTTCATTTCCTTTAACTTAACCTTTTCTTACCACAGCAACAGCAAATGAGAACAGAAGAAAGAATCTACAAATGAATGCCTCATGCATGTGTATTAACCAGTTCCCTGTGGAAGTAGCCTTTAGGATACGAAGAAAAGTGTCTACTGTGTTGCGGAAATCTCCTTAAGGTGTGCTTGTTTAAGTATGTGTAAATTTTTTCCCTGAAAGCACCTCAATGTTATAGAATATTCTTATTGGCTAGTCCAAGCTATCTACAGGTCAATTCCAAATCGAGGCTTTGAAATTGAGCATGCATGTGTTTCAATTCAAATTTTGTCAGTGGACAGAGCAGTAATTTTTTTCTCTAACCACAATATCTAGGCCTACAAATATGTCAAAGCGAAATCTCAATGAATCAGAGATTTATGCGCTTTTGAAAGAAAGTTTTTCTGATAGTTCTAGCATTAGTTTATCAGATGTAGAAAGTGATTTAGAAAGTGTTAATTTGATTTGTGATAGTATTAGTATTCGTGATTCAGAGGATATAGAATTAGATTCAGTAATCTGTAGACCACGTATTTCAAATTCGTGATACGGGTAAGGTAAACATTTTTGTCTTCTGTCAATAATAGTTTAAGATTCAAAACATTGATCATGCAAATGTTTTCAGAATCTTTGAATGTGTATGACATGATACTATTATACAAGATATTTGTGATGTGACAAATAAATATGCTAAGAAGCATATTACTGGTAGGAAAAATTTTGCACCTGAAATTAAACGGATTATGATTAGGTCTATTTGTTTTACCTAAGGTTTATTTTGCAAGACGAATGTATATTAAGGTTTTCACATCTCCTACATAATATAAAGAAACATTATTCAAAAATTCATAAATTAGAGTATAGGCCTAATGTATATGCCTACAATAATAATAGGCCTACATTCCAATTCTTTAACGAGAAAATGTAGTGGGCAAATTGGCTAGAGGAAAAATATTTAACAGCCCTTGAAGTTTCCAGCACTGTAGATAGAACTTATGCTTTTTACTCAGCGCAGCTAAGGGGTTAAAGACTTAGAACCAGACACTAATATGGAAGTTATCAAATAGCTGACACTTCTATTATGAAAATAAATGTAACTATAAACTTCTGCTATTTTCTCTTACCACTGTTCCTACTGCATCTTGTTCAAGCTTTATCTCTAGAGCAGAACTAGATCCATCAATCAGATGAGGGTTGTTGACCTCAGAGTTATTAACTGCTGCAGCTACATCAACTATGCGACTAACATGGGGTGCAATGACTTCAGCTGTCATCATGTTGCTCTCCGCAGATCCTGTGATTAGATAATGAATCTCTCCTGTTTCTTCGCTCTGAGTTATCCTTACAGAGTGCTGAAGAGTGCTTCGCCCATTATTGGCATCTCGCTGACTAGGGTCAATGACTGCAGGGATGTTAGGATGATATGTCCAGTTTTTCATGTACCGAGGATAAGCAGAATCAGGGGTCTGAGCACAGTTTCGCCTATTGACATTTGAAATAATACAAAAGTTTAGAAAGATGCATAAAATACACAAACTTAAGATCAAGGTAGAGCTTTTAGTTTTTTACTAAATGATAACTAAATGTTTTTGAAAAAAAAACATGTTTTATAAAAGTTAAATATAAACTGGGAAGATGTCAAGTGAAACAAGCAAATAAAAGAAGACACGAACCAGCAATATGTTTATATAAGAAAAAAAAGTGGACTTATATTGGACTTGTACTAATGATAATTGGCACTAGACTCCCACTAATAGATATTTACAGTTCACAAACAATAACCAACAGGAAAATCACATGAAACAGTATATACAACAGACTAAATTATAGAATTACAAGCATCAAAATGGATACCAGATGGCAAAAGGTAGAGGAAGACCAAAAGAGACTCTTTGTAGAACTATCACAGGGCATGACAATGGGTCTTAACAACATACAAGCACCTGTGTATTGCCAGGGTCTGATGAAAGAGGAGTAAAGAATAGTGACACTGCTACCTCAAGGCATGTCATAAGAGGTGACTAAGGAGCTTTCTGAGATGAATTTGACTGCCCCATCCCATTGGGGATAAAAGGAACACATCATCATCATACTTTGAGTGATTGTTTAAGTGATAGTAGTAAAGTAAGTAAAGTAACCCATAGCATTTATTATTGGCGTAGGGGTGTGAGATGTATTGTTTAAGTGATAGTAGTAAAGTAAGTAAAGTAACCCATAGCATTTATTATTGGCGTAGGGGTGTGAGATGTTAGCGATCTCACATTTCAGAGGCTCTGCAAATGAAGGTGGTAGCCATCTCCTCTACCTCGCAGTCTTTACTTCCCGCATTAGTCTGGTATCCATTTAATACTGGGTCAGACCCGGGAGCCGTTGCGATCTGAAAAACATTTCCACCTCAACTGGGGAATAAACCCAGGACCACTCACATGCAAAGCCAGTGCACTAACCACTGCACTACGCAGCTCCCCTGTTTAGGTAATACTATCAATCAAATATATTTACAGTAAGTGGTTATAATTTGATCTAGTGTGTTAGTAATGCCACTAATAGCAAAAAATATTGAAGTGATTATACTTTAGTGACTGCATTAGTAATGTTGGTAATGTACCAATCAAAGATATCTAAGTTGTTAAACTTTGTATGGCTGCATTAGTAATGTTAGTAATGTACCAATCAAAGATATCTAAGTTGTTAAACTTTGTATGGCTGCATTAGTAATGCTACCAATTAAAGATAATGGCAACCATGGTAAAATAACCATTATTGATAACAACATACAGGAAACTTGTAAAGAAAAAAAATTATGATGTCACTTTCACACATAAAAATATATGTTGCCACAGCAATTCACCAAAATCACTCATAACAATAGAATACATCAGATTTTCTATACTGTGTGGGCACTAACCGAGATTTCATGTGACGTGTTAGGGCCCCAGATTCAGAGAAAGCTCTACCACAGTTTTCACAACTGTATGGGCGCTCTCCTGCAAATGAGGAAAGATAGAATGTTTTCTTTTAGAAAACTGAAGTTATTTTCTAAGCAGACTAAAATAATCTATCTATCTATAATATTGTCTTTTCGCTGCCTTTGCTGTGACGTGTCGCAGGATTGAATGATTATCAATTTTCGGGCCGTGGCACGTTTGGTCGCTTGATATGCAGTAATACTGTGCTGTGTCAGAATATTGGTAAACCTCCTTCAATCCACTTTCATGTTTGTGCTCTTGCAGCTGGCCAATAAAGGTTCATTCTCATTAGGTGGCCAAACAATTTCAGTCTCTGTTTTTCAATATATTTGACCACTCATATTTGTTCCAACAGTTCTTTGTAATATCCTCATTTCTCACATTATCTGTTTTTGTTCTGTTTGCTGTTTTTCTTAGACATCTCACTTCATATATAGTAAGTTTTCTCTTGTTCTTTAGTTATTGTTCATGTCTGATATTGATAAATCAATGTTGGTATGAAGATTGAATATATGATTTGCCTTTTGGTTTCCATTGGGATAGATTTGTGTTTCAAAATTGGTGTAAGTACATAATTTACGTAGTTGACATTTTGAATTCTTGTCTCAAGCTCTCTGTCCATTCTTCCATCATCTAAAAATGCTCCAGAGAAATTTAAATTTCTGCACTTGTTTCAGTAGTTGATTATTTATCTTTATGTTAATTGTATTGGATTTTCAGAGTTCTTCCTCTTAAGGAACCAGGCTTACAGATGAGAAACGGTTCAGTATCCGATGGGCACAGGCACAATTACATGAAGCAAGTTCATAGACAGTGGAACACCTCATGCGAGACAGACGTGAGCAAAAACCATCTGGGCGAAGAGTCACCACACACATGCATGCCTGGCGACAGATAGGGAGGCCGTCACAGGCTACGGTAGCCCACCCAGTATGTCAAGGCATGCCGAAATCAGATGTGCTAGGCCTACAAGGCGCATAACGGTGGCAAAACGTAATCACGCTCCCGGCAGAAATCACACAGATATCCGTGCTGGTTACAATGGAGCGAATTAAAGATTAAAAAATTGGATATTCTACCTATAGATATAAAACCCAATAGAGTCCTATGGAGTCCTATGCATGCTTGGAATTGTCTACCACACTCTGAGCATGTGTGCGAGGAGTCTGCGAGACATTGAGTAGATCTTGCTTTTCTTTTGGCACATTTTTGTTGTACAGCTTGATGTCTGAGGTTCTCTGCATCTGCTGCACCACACTTGATTCGGCAATGCCAATTGGATTTGTCTTGTGCAAGATTCTCCCATGAATTTGTGTCTATTTTGAAGTGAGTTAGTGATGTCTTAAGAGTGTCTTTAAAACGCTTCTGTCCTCTGGCCTTGTGGATGCCAGCCTGGAGTTCTCCATATAACAACTTTTATTGGTAGACGATCTTTCATGTGGACCATGTGTCCTGACCAGCGTGGCTGTGCCTTCATCAACATTGTATGTATGCTTACAGACTTAGATTTCATCAGTACTTTACTGTCTGATATTTTATCCCACCAATAAATGTTGAATATCTTACGACAGTAGCTTAGTTGGAAGTAGTTGAATCTTCTAGCATGTCTGGCATATACTATCCATGTTTTACAGGCATAAAGGAGAGATGATATTACTGTTGTTTGGCAAACTATGAGTTTTGTGGTAGTTGTTATTCCCCTTCTTTCGCATAAGTTTTTTCAGTCTTCCAAATGTGGCACTAGTTTTCATTATTCTGTTGTTTACCTCAGTGTCAATGTTTACATCTTGTGAGGGAGTGCTGTCCAGGTTGGTGTAATTATTGAACATTTGAAGCTCTTCTTCTTTCATCTATGCATGGGAATTTAAGTGTAACTTGTTTGTTGTGGGATGAAATATGACCTGTTTTCTTTGTATTAATGATGAAACCAAAGTTGCCGCAGGCTTCAGCAAATTGGTTTAGAGTGACCTGCATACTGTCTGCAGAATCAGCACATAGTGTGCAGTCATCAGCATAGAGGAGTTCCCTGACTATTGTCTTACACCTTAGTTTTGGCTTGCAAACATCAAAGATTTAAAAGTTTACTATCTGTTCTGTATCTTATTTATATTCCTGTTACATGACTTGATCTAGATACATCTATCAGCATGGCAGAGAACATCAGGCTGTACAGTGTTGGAGCTAGAACGCATCCTTGTTTGACCCCATGTGTTGCAGGAAAGACTGCTGATGACACTTCATCACTGATAGCAATGGACATCATTGAACTGTCACACTATGTTGATAACTTTAGGGGGAAAGAAACCAAATTTGGTGAGCACTTTCCACGGCCCATCTCTGTTCACTGTGTCAAATGCCTTTGTGAGGTCTACAAATGTGAAAAGTTCCCTTTGGTGTTCTTAGATTTTTTTCTTGGTGGTGATGGGTAGCAAAGACCATGTCCACTGTCTCACGACCAGCACGAAATCTGCCTGGCTTTCAGTAAGACTGTTCACAGTAAGAAATCTTCCTTAGTGCATGGACAAAGATAATTTGCTTATGAAAAATAGACTATATGCAACCAAACTAATCATTACATACCAGTATGCCGTCTCATATGTCGGACTAGACCACCTTTTGTCTTAAAGCCATATGGACAATTTTCAGCTGTGCAGATAAAATTTCTTTCATCTGAATGTACAACTGCATGGGATTTCAACACTGTCATCTGTCAAAAAATAAAAGGTTATCTTCTATAACTATAACATATTTCAACAAAAAGATTATCTTTCATGACTATAACATATTTCAACAGATTATCTTCAATAAATGACCAGGAAAATTACCTTTCAACAAAAAGATTTGCTTCTATAATTATAACATATTTCAACAAACGGATTATCTTCTACAACTGACCAGGAAGATTACCTTGCAACAAACAAATGAGGTTCTAGAATTACAATATATTACAACAAACAGATTAGTTTCTATAATTATAACATATTTCAACAGAGTATCTTTTACAAAACAGTTCAGATTATCTTCTACAGCTATAACATTTGATGAAACATATTATCTATCTTCTATAACAATAACATTTCAACAGATTACCTTATATAACATATTTCAACAGATTACCTCATATAACATATTTCAACAGATTAGATTTTATAATTATAACATACTAGATTCGTTCGGATCCCGTCGGGACTAGTTGTGACGAAATTTATATGATTGCTTACCCTGATATGCCTCACATTGCCTATGTGCTCGCCAACCCGGCTCACCGTATGGGAACAAAAACGAGTATGACATCATACAGTCCATAACCAATTCATCAAATACAGTCTACAATCAATATTTTATGAATGAATAAATGCACATGTTGCAGTGAAAGGGTGGTTTTACATCTCTGTTTATGAAAACCATTGCAATCTTGTTAGATGTTGGTTCATTATAGCAATGTTGATCAGATTGATTTGTGGCGTTATATCTGTTTACAGCTTTGCTACGATATTGCACCTTCAGGTCGACATATCCGACTTTTGCGCGGTTATTTTTGTGGATGGGTTGTCCTTCCCTCTTCAATCCCAAGAACTTGGCCAGGATACATTACTGTACTCCTATTTCCAGTCCCACTGCGTGGAAGTGTCCTAGGGTCTTGGTTCGCTGCCACTGATGCGCAGTTACTAGCTATGTGTTGCTAGTCCCTAGGACTCTGGTGTGCTTGGCGTCTTGGGTCCTCCGTGACATAAATGCGATATTTATAGAACTTTCCGGAGAGACTGACATAATACAGATATTATATTATATTTCAACAGATTATCTTCTACAGCTATAACATTCTTTTTTCTTCTTCCTCTGCGTTCGCTCGCATGTAACCACAATGAATATATCGTGTGATTTCCACCGGGTAGCGTGAAGTACGTTGTGCTGCAAGTTCCACAGTAGAACTGTGTTATTTGCACCTTGGTTGGCCACATGTGGTCTCGACTTCCAAGGTCCAGTATATCCGTTTTCGTCATACCTTTAATTCGGGTAGGCTTCCCTTGTCCGTGACAGCCTATCTGTCGCTGGACATGCTGGTGTGTAGTGCCTCTTCGCCGAGACGCTTGTTGTGCGCATCTATCTTGTACGAGGTGTTTCACCGTCTTTGAACTTACCTCGTGTAATTGGACGTACTGTGCCAGTGTCCATCGGGAACTGAACCGTTTCTCATCCACGAGCCTGGTTCCATATGAGGAAGAACTTGTCAGAAGAGCTGGACCCGGGCTCTTTCGCCTTCTTAGCCGAGGTGTCATTCACAGCCATCATGAACCCCTCGCCCAAGTTTGAGTCTCACACCACGCGTTTGAGAGCAAGGCATTCTCGAGCTAAGCGACCGTGTCCCAATAGCGCCTGAGCCCATCAGGTACTGAACCCTTTCTCTCTGAAAGTGTATTTCCGGTATAGGAAAGCTTGACAGTAGAGTTGGGCCAGGGGTAAAATAGTTGTCCCTTTTCTGCCTTTCGGGTATGGAAACCTTTTCTTCCAGAGCATGTTTCCGGTATAGGAAGGCTCAACATTAGAGTTAGGCCAGGTCTTTTTTGCTTTGCAAAACGCCCATTATTGGGTATCGGTCTCTGCCTATAAGGAAATCAAGTAACTAGAAGCTCGTCACGAGCTAACAGAGCTTGTAGTTCCCATTTCCGTAATCGTTTCCACTATGTATTTGCAGTTGGCGCTGCCCTCTAGCGCTGTTCTGCCCTTTCATTTTTTTCATTGTACTCAGTATGAAATCTTTTTGTCTTGCGCCATGCATCTACCTTTTGGAGCCTTTTTCATTGGATGCCCCTACAATGTTCGGACTGGACTAACGTCACTGTGTGTCAAAAGTGCCGCTGGTGGTGTTTGAGATATTGTCTGTCTCTTATGCAGTCAAATCTCTTTCTATCTGCTACCTCCACATTCTTGGACACATTCCCCAAATGATTTGGCCAGAATCAGCTCGAGCTGCTGTATTTCTGTTTCCAGGGTGGACCGCGGGAGGTACATTTGGGATCTTGGTTATCTGCTAACCCTGGGTCCGCCAAGAGCAATGCGTTCCCTTTGCACCCCCAGCTATAACATATTTCATCAAACATATATTCTGTAACAATAACATATTTCAACAGATTATCTTCTGCAGCTATATTTTAAAAAAATATTATCCTTCTTCTGCATTTGTTCTGAAACTCCTGCAGATTAGCAGGATGTAGTCCTGCCAACTCCATCCCATAACCTCCTTAGTCACCTTTTACAACATGCATTGCTATTCTTTGCTCCCCTTTTGGGCCCCGGCAACACACGCGGATATTATCCTTTATAACTAACATATTTCAACAAATTTATTATTTTCTATAACATGGTAGTTTTTTTCTTCCATCACAAGTGATGATGACCATTTGTTACATCCACTTTATGAAAATTCAGCTAGAGGTATGACCTTGTTTGTGAATTCGTAGGTGGTTGATGAGCCGTATGGTGGTGCTAAAGGTCCTTAAGCAGTTTTGTGTAGATGATCATTTTCAATGGTGTTTGAACTTTCTTGATAATCATCATCAGGTGCCATGCCAGCTGGCGTAGGTGATCATGGCTCTCCACATCTCTGTCTCCTGTATTATGATCAAGCTCCTTGTTATTTCCCTGCTGTGCCACGTTGTCAAACTTTCTAATATTTTCTCACGTTGTCACCCTCTGTCTCCGTTGCCTTTAATCTTGCCTGTTGTGACTATATTCTCTAAACCCCCCTGTCTCATGAAGTGGCCAAAAAATAATGAAGATTACCTTTTTCTATTTTATATTACAAGTAAAAATAAATAGTGAAAAGTAAACTAAACATAATATCAAAATTATAGGAGCAATGTGACTGCTGCTCCAATGAGATCAAACAAACAATGTAAATACTATACCTCCTTAAATCGTCTGTTACAGATATCACACACATATGGACGATCTAAATCTCTGCCCAAAGTTTCCTTCTCAGACTTGATTGTAGTCTGTTTATGAGATTGACTAGCCATATTTCTATCTTGTGGGTCTTCTGCTGTCCCAAGCTTGTCCACGTTATGTTGCTGTATTATAACATGAATTTCTTGTGTGGTTTCATGTTCATCTTCCTCAAAGTGATGGTCATCACTTTCCTCTTTTTCCATATCAACTCTAAAATTGGCATCATTCTCATCAAAAGCCTCTCCCAATGACTCATCATCAGAGTTCTCACCATTTTCGTTGTCACGTTTGTGTTCATATTTCATATGCCAGCGCAAAGTAGCTTCCCTAGAAATAGTTCACAGCAGGAGTTTACATATGTATACAAATTACTAGAGCAATAATATTTATGAAATAAAAATTATGCAAATATTAAATTATATCGTTTTCTTTTGTAGCATATTCTATTCTGAAATTTAAGAAACTGAATTCATTAGAAAATAAATGTCTTAGAAAATTCTTAAATATTGGTTATGACAATCAACATAAGGTAGTACCGCAGTGAAATGGAACAACCATATTACTTACATAGAATGCAGGTTTTTGATGTTTCACTTGAATACAACAGATGGACTATCACTAAGTAAGTGGTTATGAGGTGTAAACATGAAAACATCCAAATTACAATACACAAGACATTTTCAATGTTTCGAACATTAGATGTTTCTCAAGAATATATAAAATAAACAGTGAAAAACAATGTTACCACCACAGAGACAATAGATACACTATTGACATGAAAACAATACAAAGTTCAAGGTGACAATGATGTATGTAGAAACATGTAGTCATGGTTTTGTCAAAAATAGGATGGGGTATGATAACAGATATAACAAATTATTACCCAATACAACATGGATAGCGGTACAATAAGGACCACACCAACACAAATTTAAACAAATGAATGTTTGAGTTAAGTCTAAAAGGCTAGAGGGTAACAAACTAAAAAATAAATCAATTTTCAAGAGCGTACTGAGATCTGTCATCCGTGGTGCAGAATTTGAGGGCAGTGACCTGAATATCAAGGGCACCATGATTACTATCACCATTGAAATGAATGATGACTGGGGTAGGTTCTCTGTGTTTTATGGCATGAAGATGCCTACAGAAGCGGTCACTCAATCGTACGCCCATTTCACATATATACTTCTTGTCACAACAAATACATATGATATCATAAATGACATTACGGGATTCGCATGTAAAGGCATCATCGATAGTGAAAGTAGCCATAGGAAATGAAACAGAGCGTATCTGAACTATATAGGGACATGTGTAGCAGCGACCATGTTTGCAATGAATAGTGCCAGAGTGAGCAGCAACATAAGACTTGAGGTGACTGTGGGTGGACCAAGATGTCATTAAGATTTTTGTCATGCCTATAGACAACCAAAGGAGAGCCCTGGAAAGCGGCATGAGTTTCAGAATCAACTGGAGAAGGGAATAATGCTTGAACAAGATTTGATAGACAGCAGAGTTAAGGGGATGAAAAGTAAGGACAAGTTTAACTCTAACAGAGGATGATGATGTACCTTGAGTATTAGTCAAGGTATCAAGTCGAGGTAACTTATGGACACAAAGCCATGTGGATGAAAGGACACTGTCAGGTAAGGAACACCTACGAAAGAAATCAATCATCTCAGAGGATTTATCAAGAAAGTGGTCATCATCACTACATAAGTGATGACGAAGAAGCTGGGAGAATGGCAGAGAGTTGTGACAAGCAGGAGGATGAGAAGAAATGTAGAGCAGAAAACCATGTGCATCAGTAGGTCTATAGTAAACAGATGTGCTGAAGTAAAGGGGATGAATAGTGACAATAATGTCAAGAAAGTTGACAGAAGTAGTAGAGATGTTAGATGTGAATTGAATAGCAGGGTTAAAATTGTTGATAAAGTTGATGAAGCGAGACAATTCTGTCTCAGGCATGTCAGTAATGCCTGTACCATCATCAATATATTTATGAAATAGAAATGGAAAAGGACCTTCATAAATCTCCCAAACCTGTTGTTCAAGATGTCCCATGAAGAGACACGTATAACTGGGTCCCATCTTAGTGCCCATAGCAACACCACTATGATAAAAAATCGTACCTATTGAACTCAAAACGTTGAGCACAAGCACTAGTTCAGCAAGGTGGATAAGAGTGGGAGTGGTTACAGAGGGGTGGGGGTTCTTTTCAAGAAAAAAACTGCAAATCCCTAGACCATCAGAATGGGGTATAGAGCCAATGAGCTGTGATGCACCAGGTCTGGGAGTCCATGGATATTTCTTCTCATATCCAGAGAACAAATTGTCAGTATCAGATGACTCTTTGCCAAAGAAATGATAACATGCTCTTGATCTTTATATCACCTGCCAAAGACAGATGGAACGGCCATTGGCACAATAAAAAAGCAACAGAATTTCCATTCTCTGGACTACATCCTGCTGGAAATCTGAAAAGACCATTGTCCCGCTACAAGAGAGATCCAGCGGAAGTTTGAGAATGAACAATGAAGAAGAAAATCTTTACATCAAGAATACTCTCTCTCTATGGTATTCAATCGCTACATCACAACTATATAAAACGCTCTATCACTCCTGCTGAATCACATGCCTTGTCACATCTTCGTAGTCGTAATGACATTGTCATTAAACCAGCTGCCGTAGTTGTGTGGCATATGAATCTTTACCTACAGGAGGGACATAAACAACTATCTAACTCATTATTTTACACAGCACATACTTCTGACTCTACTGTGCCTAATAATAAAGTGGTCAAAAATGCCATTAAAATTCATATCCATAGTAACAACCTTCCTACTAGTGCTGAGACTTTTTGTATCAATGAAAGCTGTTTAGGCAGACCAGTTTTCTGTATTCTGCTCAAAATTCATAAAGAATATAATCCTGGTAGACCAATTGTCTCTGCTTGCTCTTGTCCCACTGAACTTAGTCAGATTTCCTTGATAGTATTTTCCAACCCTTATTAGAGAATCTGCCTTCATTTTTTAAAAGATACTAAGCATGCTTTAACTATATTTTCATCTGTTCATTTGTCTTCTGACTGTGCTTATCGTCTATTCTTACTTGATGTTTGTTCTTTATATACTTCTATACCCCATTCTGATGGTCTTACGGTATTGTAGTTTTTTTCTTGATATGAACCCCCACCCTTCTGTAACCACTCCCACTCTTATCCACCTTGCTGAACTAGTGCTTACGCTCAACTTTTTTCGTTTGATAGGTACTTTTTTTTATCATATCAGTGGTGTTGCTATGGGTACTAAGATGGGACCCAATTGTGTGTGTATTTTCATGGGACATCTTGAACAACAGGTTTGGGAAACTTATGAAGGTCCTTTTCCATTTCAATTTCATAGATATATTCATGATGGTATATGTATTACTGACATGCCTGAGACAGACTATTCATTGCAAACACGATCATTGCTACACATGTCCCTATATAGTTCAGATACGCTCTGTTTCATTTCCTATGGCTACTTTCACTATCGATGATGCCTTTACATACGAATCCCGTAATGTCATTTACGTTATCATATGTAAACATTGTGACAAGAAGTATATATGTGAAATGGGCTATGATTGAGTGACCACTTATGTAGGCATTTTTATGCCATAAAACACAGCAAACCTACCCCTGTTGCCATTCATTTCAATGGTGATGGTCATCATGCTGCCTTCGATATTCAGGTCACCATCCTCAGATCCTGCAGCTTGGATGACAGATCTAGGTATACTCTTGAAAATTGATTTATTTTTTAGTTTGGGACCCTCAAGTCTTTTGGACTTAACTTAAAACATTCATTTGTTTAAATTTGTGTTGGTGTGGTCCTTATTGTATTGCTATTATGTTGTATTGGGTAATAATTTGTTATATGTTATCATACCCCATCCAACAAAACCCATTTCCATGTTTCTACATACATCATTGTCACCTTGAACTTCATATTGTTTACATGTCAATAGTGTATCTAGTATAAACAAAAAATTAGAAGACAGAATTGATGCCTTTGAGATGTGGTTATATAGAAGAATAGGGAGAACATCATGGAAAGAGAAAACAAACAAAGAGGTTCTAAAAACACTTCATACGAAGAAAGAATTACTAAGAGAAATAAAGATCAGACAAATAAAATATTTTGGACACATTCAAAGAATTGACACCTTATTGAAGACTTTACTTGACAGTAAAGTCAAAGGGAGGTGAGCAAAAGGTAGGTAGAGATACAAGTGGGAGAATAACATCACAAGATGGACAGGTTACAGTCTAGCAGAGTGCACCACCACAACAAGAGACGGGATGATGGAGGTCTGTTGCAGCCAACCTTTGTTGCGGAGACAGCACTTGATGATAATGATGAGTGTATCTAGTGCTTCTGAGTGTTTTTCACTGTTTGTTTTATATATTCTTGAGAAAGACCTAATGGTTCGAAACGGTGAAAATGTCTTGTGTATTGTAATTTGTATGTTTTTGTGTTTACACCTCATAATCCCTTAGTCTTAGTGATAGTCCATCTGTTGTGTTAAGTGAAACATAAAAAATCTGTGCTCTTGATTCTTGATTAGGAACAAGCGTCACAGCACTGGGGATATTCTCATGTATGCTCTGCTTGCCGTTCCATCAGCCATCTAAAAGTGTATGAGCTCAGTGTCCCAGTCAGTTGCTGATTATGTGTTCTTCTGATTTTTCAAGAGAGGGAGCACTTTCTCCCATCGCCTCTAGTCATTCACATTTCTACCATTCTCTGAATGTGTACATTGTCTTGTTCGACCTCCTCCTCATCTTCTTGTAGGGTATACGTGACTGCTCTAATCAATGCAATCCTGTCTCTTCTTACCTCTGTGCCATTCACCAAGGCTTTACCAGCCAACACACCGGCTCTTTCGTTTCCCCTGACCCCAGCATGACCTGGACAGTAAATCTATGTAATGATCTGTGCTTTGTTGAGAAGAGTGACCCATTCAGTTCTGATCATACACTTTTCTATCTTGCGCAACATACTTTGTGAGTCCGATAAAATCACTGAGTCTGTTGGTGGTTGCGTCGCTAACAAGTTACGTAGAACACAGGTTCTACGTAAGTACTATTAAATATTGGTTGGGAAGAATTCAAGTCAAACAAGCACGTATGAGAAGACACCAAATAGCAACATGTTTCTAAAACAATAAGAAGAAAAACGATGGCCTTATATCGGACATGTACTTATAATGACTGAAAACAGACTGCCACTACAAGCATCAAAATGGGTACCAGATGGCAAAAGAAAAAGAGGAAGACCAAGAAGGACTTTGTAAAACTACCATCACAGAGGGTATGACAATAGGACTCAACAGCATGCAAGAATTACACACAGTAGCATAACATCGCTCAAACTGGAGAGCTCTGGTTTCTGCTCTATGCACCGTGTAAAGCGATGAAGGAACATAGATAGATAGAATGAGACTTAGTATTTCCTTCTCAACCAACACTGATCTACACCAATTATTTAAAGTGGAAGGATTGCTGTTAGTAGATAGCTAAAAGCTGGATGATATAGGTGAGAATTTCAGATAAACTGACACCAGTTACATGAATATTTTTTTATAGAAAAAGCTTCACTATTGTTGAAACTAACAACTTTCCACATGCATAAGATCTGAAGGTCTCACTGAAGTTCATCAAACTATTATGCAACAGTAAACTTCCGTGTTGGCGCAGTTGATGGTGAGCTTGCCTTACAAGCTCAACTCGTTGGACTAGGTGGTTAGAATGCTGACCATCCACATTGTACTTGCAATACAATTAGATGTATTAGTGGAACATTAATATTCAAAAATAGTTGAATGGTATAGTCCTCTACAGGATATGCTTTGATTATTAAACTCTGAATAAGTGACATTTTAATATAGTGAGGCTTTCCTCTTGTAAAAGTCCCACAGAATTTCATCTGTTCAATTACATTTACTTGTGGGATGGGGTGCATAGGGAATGCATTGCTCTAGGCGGACCCAGGGTTAGCAGATAACCAAGATCCCAAATGTACCTCCTCGCGGTGCACCCTGGTAACTGGTAACAGAAAACAGCTGCTCGAGCTGATTCTGGCCATATCATTTGGGGATCGTGTCCGAGAATGTGGAGGTAGCAGATGGAAAGAGATTTGACTGCATAAGAGACAGACAATATCTTCGACACCACCAGCATCACCACATACAGCGACACTGTCGACATACAGTGAAGCTAATTAGTCCAGTCCGAATATTGGAGGGGCGGCCAATGAAAAAAGCATGAAAAGGTGGATGCATGGCAAAAGACAGATAGATTTCATACTGAGTACAATGGAAAAAAATGAAAGGGCAGAACAGCGATAGAGGGCAGCGCCAACTGCAAATACATAGTGGAAACGATTACGGAAATGGGAACTACAAGCTCGGTTAGCTCGTGACGAGCTTCTAGTTACTTGATTTCCTTATAGGCAGAGACCGATACCCAATAATGGGCGTCTTGCAAAGCAAAAAGACCTGGCCTAACTCTAATGTTGAGCCTTCCTATACCGGAAACATGCTCGGGAAGAAAAGGGTTCCATACCCGATAGGCTCAAAGGCAGAAAAGGGACAATGATTTTACCCTTGGCCCAACTCTACTGTCAAGCTTTCCTATACCAGAAATACACTTGCAGAGAGAAAGGGTTCCGCACCCGACGGGCCCAGGCACAAAAGAGACAACGATTTTAGCCCAGGACCAGCTCTACTGTCAGGTTTTCCTATACCGGAAATACACTTGCAGAGAGAAAGGGTTCAGTACCTGATGGGCTAAGGCGCTATTGGGAAAATGTCGCTCAGCTCGAGAGCGCCTTGCTCTCAAACGCGTGGTGTGAGACTCGAACTTGGGCAAGGGATTCACGATGTCGGTGAATGACACCTCGGCTAAGAGGGCGAAAGAGCCATGGTCCAACTCTTCTGTTGAGTTCTTCCTCCTAAGGAACCAGGCTTACGGATGAGAAACGGTTCAGTACCCGATGGGCACAGGCACAGTATGTCCAATTACACGAGGCAAGTTCATAGACAGTGGAACACCTCGTGCGAGACAGACGTGAGCAAAAATCATTTGGGCGAAGAGTCACCACATACACACGTGCCTGGCGACAGATAGGGAGGCTGTCACAGGCTAAGGGTAGCCCACCCGAATTGTCAAGGCATGCCGAAATCGGATGTGCTAGATTTACAAGGCGCATAATGATGGCACAACGTAATCACGCTCCCGGTGGAAATCGCACGGATATCCGTGCTGGTTACAATGGAGCGAAAGCAAAACAAACAAACAAACTTGTGGGGTGCAGCATTCAGAGAACCACATCATTCAACGTCACACTTGGGGAACGAGATGAGCTCAACCCTGACTGTGGTCTTAGCTGCCAATGTACACATGTGTTCTTGCTATGAAAAGATAGCACATGGTGTGAAGGAAAAACACTCCCTGGTAGAGTCCAGAATCTAACACATGTTAGCCCTGAATAATTCTAGAACGTCCATTAATGGCGAGGAATTCATAACAGGCTGCCCCACCCATCGCAGCGCCCAGAGCTGGGTTGCTATGGACACCTCTGAATGTAATGTTGTCTGGTCCCGGGGATTTGCCATATTTCATGTGTCTTAGGGCCTCCCTTACTTCTGCTGCGAGTATTGATGAACCCTCGCCATTATCTTATATGTTTATCTCAGGTCTATTATCATAAAGTTCTTTGATATATTCTGACCATCTCTGTACTATGTGATCTTTTCCCATTACGACCTGCCCTGTCTTAGATTTTAGACACCCTGTAACTGTTTGCATTTTTTTCCCTGTTATCACATCAATTTGTTTATGTAGTAATGTTGTCTCTCCATTACCATCTCTAAATTCCATGGACAGACAAGAAAACTAATGTAGAAGTTCTCAGAGATGCTGGAGTAAAACAAATTATAGCAAAAATTAGAAACAGACAACCAAGATTTTTAGGGCATGTGATGAGAAAAGTAAAACTTGAACATTTTTAACCACCTGAAAGATCAAGGGGAGAAGAGACAGAGGAAGACAAAGAGAGGAATTTCTGGATAGGTTGTCACTGTGGCACAAAAATGTAGTCGTAATAAGTCACCAACTGAACATATTAACAACACAAGAGACAGAGTTGTGGAGAAGCATGATTGCCTGTCACTCAGCATAGCACTTGATTGATTGATTACCATCAGGCCAGAAACAGCTTATGGTGCTGTCAAAAAGCACAGTAACTGATGAATTGTTAGCCATCTTTAACACTTCACAAGCACTATTGCTTCCTCCTGTTTTAGAACTGCTATCTTATTATTTCTGACTCTATTAAAGATCTTCATTTCCAACTGTTTTCACATTACTGCTTGCTATATGGATGATTTTTAAAATTTATTTTACATTCGATATACTTATTTCCACACTTACCTTTATTAATCTACCCCAAAATGTAACTTAGGATATTTCTGTTGGGTTCTAATTTATTTGTTTGTTTCTCCTGTATTTGTAACCATCTTTGTGGAAAAGGGAAGAGGGGTTGCAAAAGATCCCTCCCCCCTCACCTCCAAGAAATCCAAACATGACATTTAGTACTAGGAAGAAAATATTTTTTTAATTTGTATTAAAAAGATTCTCCCCCACTTGAAAACAATTCATTTACCCTCTCCCCTTACTGAGGATGTATCTATTCACCTGTTGGTAACACTGATGGCTCCAAACTGCCTTTTTATGTAATTTTGTTCATTTCCAATGTTTTATGTTTGTCTTACCTTGAGAAAAAGCCTGATAGTTGAATTTTGTACTCTTTGTAACATATATATTTTTCACGGATCAAATCATAGAAAAACCTATATTGTTATACTTGAATGAACCTTAAAGAAGAAAAATAGCGTTACTCAACACAAGCTCTCACCTCCTGAACTTCTTATCACACACAGTACACATGTACATAATTTCTAAGTCAGACTGAGCTGGGCGAACATCTGGCACCAAAGACTTTCTCTTTCTGCCTGAAAATGCACAAAGAATATAATATTACTTATACAATACATGCTGAAATTGGATGTGCTGGGCCTAAAAGTGGTACAACGTAACTACGTTTCTGGTGGAAACCACACAAATGTCTGTGCTGAGTACAATAGAGCGAACGCAAAACAAACAAACAAATTTATATACCGGTAATATATAATGACCTTTACTGTGGTCAACAGCAAGAGAGAGAGGGTTGTAAAAGACTGTCCATCATAGTTTTTTCTGATGGCTTTTGATTAGTCTGTTTACATATATTTGTATCTATTTGACCACTATCTGGCCTGAGTAAAGTGATGCTCAAAATACTACTGAACAGAATAAAGTACAAGTCCGAAGAAGTAATTGCAGAAGAACAAGCTGGCTTCAGAGCAAACAGAAACAATGTTGAACAAATATTTAATATCAGAGTATTCATTGAAAAACATATTCAGTCAGCTCCAATGTCATCTATACCACAATTTCATTGATTTTACAAAGATTTTTGACCATGTTTAGCAAGATGGTCTGTGGCACATAATGAGACAATTTAATCATGGACATTGTTGTATCACTTTACAAACATTCAAGCTAAAAAAGGGGTTCAAAAGTCATAGAGGACGCTGTCTGTCAAGAGTACCACTCATAGCACGTAACTCCGTAGCTTCAAGTGATAATCCACAAGGATCTGAAAAAATTCACCATGTACAACAAGATGACATAAGCCCGAATACAAGGCGAACAGCTTAACCACTACGCGAGGGAGATCCCCAAAATATGCAAATAGTGAAATAGTGCTGTCATATCAAATAACACAATTGGAGAGTTTTTAAAACAAATGTTGGAGTTCGGCAAGGATGCATAATGTTTTCAGTACTTTTCAACATAAAGTACATCACACACAAGACATTTCAAGATTACAACATGTCTATATCGGTCTGAGGCACCCTATTTGCATCTCATGTTACGCTGGTGATATTAATCTTATAGCTGGATCAGACAGAAATTAAAAGAGGTAACAGCAAAGTTGGAAAAAGTTACCAGTATGTACGGAATGGAAATCAACACAGAAAAGAGCAAGATCTTAGTTAATAGCAGAGACACAGAAGAACAGATCAACATAATGATGAATGGATATAAACTTGAGAAGATGAATACTTTCAATTACCTTGGATCTAGCATTGGCAGCGATAGAAAATGCAAAACATAATTAAAAATAAGGCTGGAGATGGCATTAGTTTCTATGTCAAAGCTAAACTTGATTTGGAAAAGCAACATCAGTGTTAGAGTAAAAATCAAATTATATAACTCACTAGTGCTTTCTGTTGTGCTGTTTAAATGTGAGAGTTGGACACTCACTGTGGACATGGGGAAACGACTAAAGGCTTCGGAATATAAAAACAAAATTATACAAATTTCCTATAAAGAGCACAAGAGAAATTTGCATGTAAGAAATAAAATAAAGATGTGTGCAGAACCCTTGCTTTCGATAGTGAAATGGCGAAAACTAGCATAGTTTGGACATCTATGCAGACATGATTCCCTCTTAAAAATAATACTGCATCGAACCATCAAAGGGGGAAGAAGCAGAGAAGTGCAAATAAAAACATGGACAGACATCATCAAGGAATGACAGGACAGGATTTTTCTTCACACATCTGCATCATTGAAGATAACAGTGCGTCTTGCTGTCAGAAAGACATTTCCAAATAATCACATTTATATTTCGATATTTCATGTTTATTGAAAAAGGTCGCAGTTGGACCATGACATAGCAAAAAAAGTCTTGTGTCTTTTCTTTATTGCTATTTATTAATTTTTTTTACATTGATAGGCGTTAACAGTAACCTTAGTACTTTATATAGTATTTATCATTTATTTGTTTGGTTACTGCGGCACTCTCCAGTTTGTCGGACATCCTCTGACGTTTTGGTTATTTATATTTATGATGTAATTATATTTATGAATTTGGGTCTCATGTCATGTGAAGTATTCTCTCCTGGACATTGTCTTCCCACTGAACTTCCTGAACCCTTCTCTTCTTCTTCTTCTGCGTTCAGCATGTGGTCATGCTATACCGTCAGAACTGTCGTCTGGGATCACAGGGATCTGCAATCTGTGAATATGGCTATCTTCTTTGGTCTTGGCAGTCCTGGTTCAGTGACGGCTTTCAGTGCTTGATGGAGTGCAACTGTTTCTGCTCTAAAATTAGAGGAGTATTTCCCGGTTGGAAAAGCTTTTGATATTGTCTTCCCATCTTTGAGTCTTATAAAAATTCCACCTCCTCCATTCCTTACTGCTCCTTCTGCTGATCCATCTGTGTAGACATGTGTCCAATCCTTGGGATTGTATTTTATCCCTATCATCTCTAGTGTCAATGCTTTTAGTTGAGGTGGAGTTTGGTATTCCTTATTAATTATTCCAGGAACCTGTGTTATTATGGAGACATTCTGGAGACTATTGCCTGGCTCTTCAGTCTGTTAGTGTTTCAATTTCATTTGGGAGGTTTGTGAGGATTTCTTTATGTTGTTCATGGATATCTTTAGAGATGTGACAGAAGCTGGTTCTCTTCAACCTGCGCATACATCGGATGGTTTGGCATGCGCTTAATTTTTTCCCTTTGAACACGCACTCTTTCTTCTCTTCTGTCATCCAGTGGGCGGATGTTTACATGTTTTTCCATTGCATGGATTGGAGTGGTTTTCATCCCTCCAGAGATAAGTCGAAGTCCTGCATTTTGTACTTTAGATAGGCGATCAGTATTCGTTTTTGATACTGATGCCCAGGCTGTCATTCCATATTCTACTACAGGTCTGACTGTACCCATGTAGACTTTTTGGAGAATATTTCCATTTGCTCCCCAGCTTGTTCCTGCAAGTTTCTTCATCAAGGATAGCCTCCTGGTTGCTCTTTGCTCTGTGGTTATTAGGTGTGGTTTCCAGGTGAGTCGCTTGTCTAGTGTGACCCCTAGATATGTAGGGTTCTCCATGTGTGCTAGCTCACTTCCATTTATTTTAAGATTTGCTTTTTCTTGATGGTTTGAAAGTGAGAAGATGGTTGTCACCGTTTTGGAGAGGTTGATCTGGACTCCCCAGTCAGATGCCCATTCACTTAAAGTGTCAAGTGCTGTCTGCATTCTGTTTTTTGCAGTGGATAGGTTTCCTGCCACACTCCAGGCAGCAAAGTCATCTGCATGAAGAGCCTTTGAAATATGATGTGACAGTTTCTCTCCCATATCATTGATGAATACTAGAAGGAGGGTAGGAGAGATCACTCCCCCTTGAGGTACTCCTTGTTGCATGTTTACTGTTAAATGTTCCAGTTCTCCTTCTCCGGATCTTTTAACTTCTGTTGCTGGTATTGATGTTTTTACTAACGTCAGTATACCTCCTTTGACTCTTTTGAGTCGATCTTGGCGGAAGGACTCATAACCTCAAAAAAAGAATAACTGTGTGTCCTTTAGGTGCGTCTCTTGTATGCACATTATATCAATCTGGTTTTTCCTCAGGAATTCCTGTAGCTCAGGCATTTTGTTTCGCACTCCTTCCGCATTCCACTGAGAAACTCTGAGGCATTTGGTTTGGTCAGTAGCACTACTCTGCTTTCCCCTGACCTCCAGGTTAGCAGAGGCAGCGGTCGCTTGGAGCGACGCCATAATGACAGGGTTGATTGTCGCATGACAACATTTTTGTAAAAGTGTGTGTGCCCTAATTTATCCCAGTATCTGCACCATCGCTGGCTAACACACTCCGCCTTCAGCAGACTGGGTTGTGATTTTTCTGTCTGGGTTGTCTCCCCTAGCCTTTCCATCTCCCGATGGTGATTGCAAGGCAGCAATTAAAAAAAATAATTTTAAATCCCCCCTTCCCCTAGCACGCTCCTGGCTTGGAGTTAATAACTCCATGCCAGCAGCTTGAGCTTATAGCGGCTCATACTCGCTTGAAGCTGCCCGTCACTGGACACATGGGGTATTTCAGTGGGTATATCAGCATCGACTGATATCCCGCCCCGTCCTGGTAGGCAGCAACACCGGTGTGGTCTGCGACTGCTTAATTGCAGCAAGCACTCCATATATGGAGTGCCCTCCACCATCCACCACCTGTGAACAGGCCTGGTAGGGGTCGGTAGCCCCCCCCCCCAGGGAACCCTTCTCTGTCTTGGGTCATACTGCCTGATTTTTCCAACGACATATCCATGTTAACTTACATATCATCTTCATGGTCTGCCCTTTCTCCTCCTCCCAGGTGCTCTGCCCTCATTATTTGTCTTTCTAAAAAGTTGTTTCTCTTTATATGATCAAATAGGTGTAGTTTTCATTTTTGCTATTGTGTTTAGTAACCAACACTCTGGCATCTTCAATGTGTTTATAATATCTGAGGTTCTCCTTTTTTCCTTCCATGATATTCTGAGATATTTATGAAGATATAAATATGTGCTGAACCATCTAATGTGGTATCCCTATTACCATGACGAGTTATGGGATTAAAGATAGAGAGATGTATTTGTATCTGTCCTTTAAAGTGACTTCTATACATGCTACTGAAATAGAACTATTAGATGCCACTAATATGCACACTAACACGTCCAGTTGAACTGAACAGCATAAGCCCTTTTTTGTTGCTCTAAAAAATCAACCTACTTTACATAAGTTGAGATTACGAAACTGTTTCTCAAACTTCTCTACTATAACAATTGATTAGCAGTACTTTTTTTAATAGAAAAAAAGGTACCACTCTAAGGGTATAAGCTTAGTTTGCAAAAAATATTCCCAAAGATTTAGTGGCAACAACCCCCCCCACCCCCAGACATAAAATAAACAGACACACAATTCATTACTTCACAATATTTATGAAAATAATGATATATTCTTCTTCTTCTTTCATTCACTTGAAACATGTCTATATCTGTAATTCTGTCTCCTAAATAAAACTCACCGTATTTTGTAGTTCATACAATGGCCCAAAGAGTAGCCATTGATTCCAGTGTTGTTTCCTTTGGCCAATATGTCTGCCGGAGCATTTCATATCGGTCACTGGTTTATTTGGCCAGTAGCTCTATTCCCTTACCTCCTGGCTCTTCGGGGCAATTGAGTAGTACCTCCAGTAATTGAGGTTGGGCCCTTTCAAGATATAGGGTCTGGCACCGTCCCTGCCTGAACACCTGCCACAGGGCAGGCACCATAACTATTATTAGATACAGACATGTTCCCTCTGTGTTTTGTGCATGGCAGCCTGATTAATTATGCGCCTTTTAGCTGGTTACCTCCATCTTCAGCACCCTGCTTACTGTCCTGTCCAACCAGTCTTAGTTTCCAGCCCCTGATGGCTGAACTACGCCCCATCACCTTTTCAAGGAACTGGTCTTGATGGGGAAAATGATATATGAAAATGCTGTTAAAAAGTTCAATATTTTGCTACAATTGGTAGCATATCCTATCCAGGACGTAGCTATCAACCCAGCATTTGTTGGCTGTGGTGATTTTCTAGGCAATATAAATACGTTCAGTAGGTTGCCATTATATTTTGCTAGAAAGCATTATTTCTTCCCCTCACTCATATGTGTTTCTGAATTATATTATCTAGAATCTAGATTTTACATTCTTTAATCCATCTCAGCACAGCTAACTCTGCAATACTTAAGTGACAATACTGTAACCTTCATGCTTTTCACATATTTCTCATTCACATGCAAACCCTTCTCCTAAATATCATTTGCGCTGATCCACACAGCCTCACCTACCTTGGCTGATGACTCTGATCAATGGCCATTTTCATATATTTTGATTTACCAGCCAATGAAAAGTACGGGACAAGTTACCAGCAAGACTATAAATGACGAAAGACAAGGTGAAATTGTCCAGTTTCTGACAAAAGGTGAAATCAGATATTTCTAAATGGGAGACTAGCTTTGTTATCAATTTTACTATTGAGTGAAAGTGGGTGATGGGATCTCCTTAGCATAGTGGTTAAGCTGTTCAAGAGGTCATGGGTTTGAATCCGGCTTGTGTCATCTTGTTTACAAGGTGGATTTTTTTCAGAGATTCCTGTGGATTATCGATGAAGCTACGAATTTATATGCTATGAGTGGTACTCTCGGCAGACGGCATGCCACTTTATTGAGTGACAGAGTGCAGATACTAATGCAGTACACAAGATGGTGAGCTTTAGCGATCACAAACCAACCATCAGACTAATGGATTACATAATATAGATGACAGTATACAAAACAGATTAAATCAACATTTCAACCAGTCTTTCTCAACAATAATACTGACAGAAAAAAAATTATAGCATAAGATGCTGAAATTTAATACAGAAAATCCAAGGTAATAATGATGATAGTACACAAATACCTCACATACGATCATAGAGACACAAATTAAGTTGTCATGCACCATATTTCTAATTTTCATCTCAGTTGTAGTACATGAAGTATTTGTGTATGTACATCACTGGTACCTTGAATTTTATTCTGCTGTGAAATGTCTGCAGTCTAGTCTATTTGTGATTTTACTATTATATTTATTGTTTGTTCTCTGTATTTTTCTTGAGAAATACCATATAGTTGAAATGTTGATTTACCTGTAGTCTATTTTGTATACTGTCATCTATATTTTTTTGTGTACGTTAGCCTGATAGTCTGTTTGTTCTTCTTCTTCTGCGTTCGTTCTCAAACTCCTGCAGAATAGCAGGATGTAGTCTGGAGAACGGAATGTGTTATGCCATGGTTTACAGCATTGCTGCGATATATGCGCCTTTCGGCCTGACACATCCGACTTCAGCATGGCTTTGGGTCACTGACCCTATATGGGATATGACAGCCAACTCCATCCCATAACCTCCTTAGTCGCCTTTTACGACATGCTTGGAAGGTAAACAGTGTTGCTATTCTTTGCTCCCCTTTCGGGCCCCGGAAACACACGGGCTAGTCTGTTTGTGAAAGTTCAAACTTACTACCTTGTGATCTATCACAACAGTACTTGTGCTACTGCTGATTATTAATTTAGACAAAATGTGCATCCTTACGTCATATGGCTTGATCTGTGAGCCACTTGTAGCGGAAATGAAAAATGTTTAACATGAACTAGAAATAAAAACCTGGACATCCCTATTGTAAAGCCAGCTTACCCCCATGATTGTGTAACCTTAACTGTTATCACACTTTCCTAAATGGTTCCTTGTTAATTGCTTTGAGACAATACACTGTAATTACGCATACAAATTTTTTTGGAATGGTGTGTAACAAAAATTACTATGAAGTTTCAAGAACTGTTACATAGGCTTCCAGATGAGAAGACTTGCATCAATTTCTTCATTATCAGGTTATCTACACATTTCAATTGGCCAAACAATTCATTGTCGCTAAATCTGTTTGCAGTGAGATGCACCACTAGCTTGAGAACTCTGTCCTACTATTTATAGTGTGGTGGCACACATCACATGACCAGCTAGTCCCCTTTGCTATATCATATGATTACTTGTGATTCTGCAGATATTACCTTTATCAATGTCAATTATTGTTGCTACTGTTCTACAGAAGCCAGTTTATGACATATAAGGGAGATAACAGTTAAATTGTTTGCCATACTGCAATCATGAGGATAAGTGCTGGAAAGTCAGTGCACTAATGAAGCTACCATAGCTTCTGAAATTATAATTAGTGCTGCAATATATTTTAGAGTTTCTCAACAGAAATATACACATAAAAATGTTATTACCCCTCTTCTTAGGTAGTTGGTCTTCTGTTACATTATCTTCTTGCTTCACTTCTAAAAGGCTGCCCTCCTTTCCTGAAGATTTGTCTAACAATAGTTCACAGTCAATATTAACCACTGATGTTGACTTCAAAGAACTGATGCATTCTGGTTCTGCAAGATGAACAGCTTTGATTTTTCTTATATCATTTTCCTTTTTATCTTTTTTCTGTTTCTGCACCAGCTGTGGCAAGACGATTCTGCGATCCAACTTTGATCGAGTTTGAGAGATGCGGTAGTTTTCATATTTAACTTTATGTTCCAGGTATTCTGATAAGTTCTTGAATACCTTGTTGCACTTTCGGCAGACATGCAGATCATCACTGTCGTTATCTGTGTCTGATATCAGAGTATGATCTAAAATAAAGAATTAAAATTACTAGTTAAAACAAGAATTGCCATAAATATATGTATAATAATACAGATTTTCTAACAATACATTACTATTTAACTCGGAAGAATAGGTCCCAGGGTGTGACTGTCGAGAAATGCCGAGATCCTCCCTGATTAAAAATGTACCTACTTTGTTTCCATTTGTTTGCTGTAATCACAAGAATGATCTCTCTTTACTTTTCATACTAAATTGTGCTGGTGTGTAGTTATAGAAAAATGTGGTGAATTTTAAAAAAATCACTAGTGTGTTCCTGCAAGCAAACCAGAAAAAATATTAACAACACTATAAACTACAATGTATGTTATATTAGGAAACTAATGGATTGGGAATGGGTTGGCTATATATTTTATAGAACATGACCCAAACAGTCACATGTGTAAATCATGTGACAATAGCCACATTATCCCTAGAGAAAAGCTTGTCACTGAAAAATATGTTCCTAATACAATATTCAGTGCTATTGTCCCAACACCCAATTAACATGGACTTGGCTATTCTTTGAGATGATAGGTATTACTATAATACAGCGTTGACCTTTTAAAGTGGAATTAGCTTTTGACACTTAAATGGTAATGCAAAATAGGTTACTAGAAGAATCTAACTATAGATAAAAATAGATACAAAAGTATATTTAAAAAATCAATAAATCAAAACATGACAATTTTCCATGTATTGGTAAAAAAGGGGACTTTTTTCAAGAAACTAATAACGTTAAAAATAAACAATACCACACAAATATAAATAACTGAATTGACTAGGGAATGTTTCCCTTGTGAAGAAACACTACCCAGTACTGGTTGCACCAAGCATGTCCAGTAAAAGACAAAATGTGTGCTTTCAATATGTAGGCATATATTTGTGCACTATTGATGAGTAATGCAGAGGTGGTATGGGGAAGGGGGGTTAAGGGGAAGGAAAGAGAAAGAAATTGTTCACATGGGGGCCACCAATAGAAGCAGAGACTACAGAAATGTACAAGAAGGGTCAGCATTTTACAGCATATGGAGTAGATATGCAACCAAATATAAACATATACGAGGCGTGTTCAAATGAAAACGGGACTTGTTACACCACGCGTGATAGAGCGCACTGATATTGATGACATTTTGCACTAGTAATGAGTATCCAATAATTTACATACGGTCACGTGTTCATCTTCCCAGCATGCATATGTGCTGCAGAAGACTGTTAACAATATGGCGGGTGTGATTCCGAACCCGTCCAAAGTGAATCAGCGTGCTGTGATCCAGTTTCTTTCATTTGAAGGATGTCAAGCAGTAGACATTCATCGGAGAATGAAGGCAGCATATGGTGACAAATGTTTGTCGAGGACCAGAGTGATGGAGTGGGTGCGTATGTTTAAAGACGGAGGTTTCTGCTGGGAAGGTTATGGTGACTGCATTTTTTGACCATGAAGGGCTTTTGTTGACTGATTTTAAGGAACCTGGTGTCAACATCAATGCCGCCCATTATAAAGACACTTTAGACAAGCTGCATAAGGCCATCAAGGCTAAGCGACCAGGCAGACTTTCTCAAGGTGTGATTCTTCTCCACGACAACGCTCGTCCGCACGTGGCAAAAATTGTGCAGGAAACATTGGCAAAGAAGAATTGGGAAGTTCTTCATCACCCAGCCTATAGTCCTGATTTATCCCCGTGTGATTTCCATTTGTTCGGACCGTTGAAGAAAGCACTAAAGGGACAGCGATTCAACAGCGACGCAGACGTGAAGACAGCGGTGACCACATGGTTCAGAGAACAGCCACGCAACTTTTTCTCGGACGGCATTCGACGTCTACCTAAACAGTGGGATGCTTGCCTAAATGCATACGGAGATTTTTTCTGATGAACCCAGGTGCATTCTTATTCACAAGTGGTTGCTTTGTTCAATTCCGTTGAAAATATTAAATTGCGTATGATACTTTTAAAATAAATCCACAAGTCCCGTTTTCATTTGAACACGCCTCGTATATACATACACATATACATAAAAATATACAAACAACAACATGTAAGAAATACATATAAAAGTACATATCTAAAACAAAATTAA
This sequence comes from Meghimatium bilineatum, assembly GCA_034231615.1. Lineage (NCBI taxonomy): Eukaryota > Metazoa > Mollusca > Gastropoda > Stylommatophora > Philomycidae > Meghimatium > Meghimatium bilineatum. The sequence goes on along the minus strand of CM067321.1, from coordinate 59,262,749 downwards.
CACATAAATGTATGAAAGATGCCCACATGAAATGCACAAGCATGTCCCACACAAGAATAGGTGTACACAATGACAGAATAAAGATACATGCATTAACAAAAACAATGCACTCGCATAAATATATATACATATATATATATATATAAATGCAACCACATAAACATTTTCTCACATAAATAAAAGCAATAACATGAACATTTGTACACAGAGATATATACATGTATTGCCATAAACATTCATTCACATGAAGATATTCACATGCATTGCTCTAACATGCATATGTACACATACAAATGCTTGATCCAAAGTAATTGTATGGATACATAGAACCATGTAAAACAAAATACATATACAAATACATATATATACAGGCACCCATCAGTAAAACAATTACAATAACAAATTGAGAAAATAAAAGCCAAGATATGTAAATAACTGAACAAAATTATAACAATAAGGTATAATACTGCACAATTGACAGACTAAAGTACAAAATAATCACATGTTAAAAGTTATGGCTTTCAAACAGAAAGATTGGAAAGAATCCAGAATGAGGCAATCTGAATCATTTTGGGGTGTACAAGAAATATTTCGGAACGGGACATGTGATACTTACTTGATTGCCCAATTGCAGAGCAAATAATACAAATGTGCAAGGAGTGCACTACCTACAAATCACCGCTGATAAAGAGCGGTGAAATTACACCCTGAAATTCTCAAAGTGAAAGGCATTTGACTTGAGAGGAAAGTTGTGGATGGGGCGTATAGAGGATATTATACAGTGTGTGTGCAGATTGGAGGATGTGTTAACCTGGTGCAGAATGGAGTAAGACGCCCTTAGATTGTTCAACAGCCTTCAAAGTAATAATAACAACTCAATAGAGAATGCAGGGAATGGTGTCAGATAGTGATGGAGGTGCTCGTTCTGATCAGTGAGAATTCCAGAGAAGGTGATATGATTATATATACAGATGGGTCGGTTGAGAGACACATTAGGAGTGCCTGGGCCTTCACTGCTCAAAGGTGGGGTTAGGGAAGGGGGAGAACATCAGAGAGGTATGTGGTGCATTCACTCAGATGACAAGCAGCATGACAATGGAGATTTTGGCAGCAATAAAATATCTGAAATGGGTGTACTAATGGACTGTGTGCGAGCATGCCTGTATACTCTGTGACTCGATGAGCATGATTGTGAAAATTCAGGCAGGGTACATTCAGGAACAGTGAAGAATTCCTGTGTGCGTAAAGTGACTTTTATTTTTGTTCTGGGATATGCAGGAGTCCAGAGTAATGAGAGACCAGGTAGGTTGGCCACACACGCTGCTACTATAGTTGCTGGTGGAGCGATGGATCGAGTAGACATTTTGAACGCCACATGGGAAAACGCACAAACAAATTACTGTATAAGTGACAATTACTTCTGTTCCATGACTATAATAAGGGAGCTTGGTTTGAAATGTGGTGTCGCTAGAAAGGAGCGCTTTTGTCGGCAAGAAAGAATGATGGTTAATCAATGGCGTACACTACACACTGGGACCGTCACTCAGTCAATGTGTAATTTTTTCTGAGTGTAATCATTAATGGCGGATACAGATGAGATACTCAAGGAGTGATCCGAGCACCTATGTTGTCCGGAGTGCAGTGACGATGATACAACGATTAACTAACTAGTATGTACTATGTTTATCATGTCCATGTTATGTAAAAAACTATTCATCTAGTCACTCCAATGGTCTCAGTGCCTACTCAAGACCACTACCACTCACGGTTTAATTTTTAAGTAGCCTTGCCTTGCCTTGGCTAAGCCCCATGTAGGCTATTAATAATAATTTGTTAGTCAAGTTATGCCTACATCCGCGTTATTTAGTCTAAATAAGTGATACTACATAAATGTCACTAGCAGGAAATAAAGCAACCACATGTAAAGTATGGTTACCATCGCGCTCTATGTAAACTATCTTGTCAACAGTGGGAATGTTGTCGTTTACTGGCTCCGTCATTTTGCGACACCTTATTCAAGATGTCGGCGCAGCCACAGTGTTGCCAACTCATTATGTCAGAAAAAGCTCCTCTCATGCATAAAAAGCTTTAATTTTCGGGACAAAACACTAACCCTTCTTGCATAAAATATTGCATATCAAGTGACATATTCTTTCCATAACGTTGTATACACTGAACACCTCTCTTTTCGGGAAAGCAGGCCTGCATTGGCCAGAGACATGTGCATACAATACATTCTTCGATGTCGCTGGTCCATCGTCTTCTTGGTCTTCCTCTTCTTCTCTCATCTGGTATTGTGCATCTCTAAGACATGTGCGGTCGCAATAGACCTTGAGGATGCGTACAATAGGGTGTCCTTGGATATCTTGATGCACCAGCTGTTAAATCTTGCAATTAATCCTTTTGTCGTGCGTTGGGTTGGCGCCGCCCTGATGCACAGGGTTGTAGTTCTTAAGTGTGGTAACTGGATATCTACACCAACGGTTATTAGCCCTGGCCTGCCACAGGGATCGCCTCTATCTCCTGTACTTTTCAATGTATATATCGCTGGCAATAAAATCACAGGTGTTGGCAGAACGATGTCATATGCCGATGATATCCTGGTGTATAGACAGGGCAGAAATCGAGAAGAGTGCGTCGTGGAACTACAGAAGGAGCTGGACAGACTGACAAATTGGTGTCGAGATACGGGAGCAGTGGTTAATCCGTCTAAGGCGTTCGTGACGTGGTTTTCCTTGAACAATCACATGGTAAAGACACCCATGCCACAAATTTCGTTGTCCGGGAAAAGTTTAGAAAGAACTAGCACAATGAGATATCTGGGTGTGTTTTTTGACAGAAGTCTGAGTTTCAGGGAACATATTGACCACATTATCATAAGGGCGGGCAAAGGCTTAGCAGCAATGAAGGTTGCTGCTGCGCAGTGTGAGTAAAGATTGTTATTTCTTTTGTACCAGGGTTTGGTTGTGGCTGTGGTGGAATATGCACTGGCAATTCTGACTCTTAGCCAAACTCAGATCGAAAGACTGGATAGAGTCCAGAATGCAGCAATGCGTATCATTCTGGGATGCACAAGAGACACATCGACAAGATCTATGCGATACCTACTTGACTGCCCAACAGCTGAGCATAGATTACAGTATTGCCGTGCACGGGCGTACCTTCAAATACATGCAGATAAGGAACACCCGTTGCATTCCGAAATACAGAAAGTTAAAGGCAGCAGACTCAAGAGAGGAAGGTCGTGGATGGGACGTGCTGAGGATGTAATACAAAGCGTGTGCAGATTACAGGATGTGGCAGCAGGTGCGGAATGGATAGGTCTACCCACAGATTTCGAAACTTGTTTGAGAGTAGTAATATCACTTAGCAGGGAATGCAGAGAATGGTGTCCCACAGCTGTGGAGAAAGAAGTGCAGGCTTAATCAGTGAGAATACCAAAGAGGGGGATGTGATTATATACACTGATGGATCTGTAATTAGGCATGTTCGCAGTGCTTGGGCCTTTACAGCTCAGTGCGCAGGTAAAACGATCAAGGAGGAAAGTGGTGCCTTTGCGGTCACTACGAGTAGTATGACCATGGAGACTATGGCGGTGACCAAGGCATTTGAGTGGCTACGCACACAGAAAGTAACGCAGGTCTGCATCTTGAGTGACTCTATGAGTATGATTAAGAAGGTACAAGTGGGTCTCGTTCGCGAACAGTGGATTGAGGCCTTGAGAAATGCGAGCTTGAAAGCGATTACATTTATTTTCGTGCCGGGACATGTGGGCGTTCGAGGCAATGAAAGAGCGGATCAACTGGTATCGTGTGCGATTGTGGCAAAGGGCGATGGGGCAATGGATCGCGCTGACGTTTTGAACTCCTTAAGAGATATAACACGCGAGAGTGAGACTAATGTGGATGATGATTCCTTTTCAATGGCTAGGATTAAAGATCAGGGATTGAAATGTGGTGTTGCTAGAGGTGAACATTTTGGAGGGCGCAGAAGAATGATGGTCAACCAGCATAGGACCGGTACTGTCAGCAGAAGTGTGATGGCGGATACACTCAAGGAGAGATCGGAGCAACTATGGATGTGTCCAGTTTGCAGTGATGATGATCCGACGACTAACTAACTAACTAACTAACTAACTGTATCGCTTTAAGTATCCAAAGTACTGCAGCTTTCTTCTTATGATTGTATTTAGAAGCCACCCTTCATTTCGTTTTAGTAATTTCAAAACTTCAATGTTCTTCTTTTTTTCTGTCCATGATATACGTAGGATCTTTCTGTAGCACTTCATTTCAAATGAATGTATACTTTTGGATATTGTCTTGTTTAAAATCAAGGTATCTCATCCATATATCGCCACTGGGAAAACACACGATCTTAAAAGTGTTACTTTAATGTCATTATTACTACTTTGCCCTAACTTTCTCATTTGAGTTGATTTGAGTGTTGCAATTGCGAGTCTTCTTATAATCTCGACTGAACAATCTCCAGAACTATTTATGTTTACTACCAGATATTCGGATATTTGAATGATTTTTCATCTTCTTTTTATGTTGTGTTGTATTACCGTGTCTCTGCATAATTGAAGTGCCAGGGTACAATTGGATGATCGCAATAGCAAGAAAGTCCTACTGAAAAATGGTGTTCCCCAGGGAGGAGTCCTGTCACCCACACTTTTCTTGGTATACATCAATGACTTAGTTGCCGAACTACCACACGTGATCAAAGTGGTAATGTATGCTCACGACCTGGTCATCTGGAGCACGGAAGAACATGCGACAGTGGCCACTAAACAAATACAGAGAGCTATCGATGCCTTAACTTTATGTGCAAATAGATGGGGCGTCAGCGTTAACACAGATAAGTGCAGCACCACACTCTTTACCCTCTCACCAAAACAAAAAGCCAGTGATATCAAGATATATGGATAGCTTTTAAAAGAAGACAAACAACCCACATATCTCGGAGTTACATTTGATGATAAGCTGACATGGAAGCAACACATAAACAGAGAAACAACAAAAGCCAGGAGGAAGCTAGCTATCCTTAGAAAACTAAGTGAACTACATGGGGAGCCAGTGAGAATATATTCCGTAACGATTACCAGCAATGCATAAGACCTCACACGAAATATGGTTCAGCTGCATGTTGTCCTGCATCAAACACCACATTACAAAATCTAAATAAAGTGCAAAACTAGGCGCTCATGATAATGCTGGGAGCAATGAAATCAACACCCATAGTAGAGATGCAGAAAATGGGAAGAATGCAAACACTTTGCAAACGAAGAAAATAGGTACTAATACAAACAGAAAAGTTTCAATGTGTGCCTAATCACCCAATGAAGGAAAATTCCAATATCTAGCAATGGGACGACTAAAAAGAACAAGCTTTATCCACCAAGCTAAACGACTGTGTAGACAACTTACAGACCTACCTGAAGTTGACAGGCCCTTAAGGTCTGTACAAACCCCTTTGAGTGAAAGGTATGGAATACCAATATACATTCAGACCCACGTGAAAGGAGTACCAAGTGGGGACGAACAGAACAGTGTGCAGCGAAGGACAGTCACCTTCACTTTCCTGGACGAGGAATATCCACAAGACATATGGGTCAGAGTATACACAGATGGGTCAGCACAGAATGCAGTGAGGAACGGAGGTGCAGATATAGAATATCCACACAAGTCTAGAGATACAATCAAAATACCAACAAGGAAATTCTGCAATAATTACGATGCAGAAATCTAGGCAATTAGGGTGACAACTGAAAAACTTCTGAACAACCCTGGCCCACAGCTCGTGGTATTCCTGACAGAAGCAATGCTAGTGCTTCAAGATCTCCAGTTTGGAAAACTAAATGATTTACAAAATCTACTTAATGAACTGTCTTACCAATATAGGGTAACCATGCAGTGGATACCCTCTCACTGTGAAATACCAGGAAATGAAAAAGCAGACCAACTGGCTAAGAAAGGTGCTGCCGAAGACTAACTAGATGTACCAATCACCTACCATCAGAAAAAGCAGACTATCAAGCCAATAAGAAAGTCACAATCACCAACGCAAGATGACTATCACATTATAAACAGATCAGAGCAAGTTGTAATTCTATTCCGCAGAACGGGACACAGCCGACTCCACAGTCACAAGTACACGAAATTCAAGATTGGCAACACAGCCATGTAGACAGACAGCATAGAGTGCCAAACATATACTTCAAGAGTGTTCTGAGAATGAAACGCTGAGGCAGACATATTGGCCAGCGGAAACAACACTGAAATCAAAGCTTCATGGGACACTATATGAACTACAAAAGACAGTGAGTTTTATTCAGGAGACAGGCAGAATTACAGATATAGACATGTTTCAAGTGAACGAAAGAAGAAGAAGAATTGTCTCTCAATATCTTTCACACTCCCCTCTGTTGAACATTTACGGTATTTACAATATCATTTAGTGTAATCTTTTCATTCTCCTATTTGTTTGTTTGGTTTTTTTTTTTTTAAATATTGATTCATTAATTCACTGTGTTCTTAAATGAGAAAATGAGAGAATAATTTTTGCTCACAATGAAACAGCAATAATGGTAAATTAAATGATGGTGCAGTCAAAACGAATATGTTGAAACAAAAAGCCATGGTCCATAATATGATGGCAGCAATATTTCTACACTATCGTTTAACTGTATTGTAAGTACAAGATTATAGTACTAGTTACATAACTTCAAAAGGGAGCTACATTTTCAGGGTAAAGTATGGCAACATATTTCTCCAGACATACACAGTTTGACATTTTAGTGGGTTTTAAAATAAATTATTAGTTTCGTGTTAAGAATTAGTGGCCTATTTTTTTGACGGTACTAATCTTAAAAATTATAAAACGCATAAAGGCGCATCCATGGATCTGCACGTAACACACTAAGAGCCCTCCTTTCTCCCTCACCTGGAACACCCTTGGGGGGAGGGGGGTAGGAGGATCTCTCAGTGCGTTACGCAAAGATCGAATTATTGTTAGCAGAGGCTAGCGATTTTTTATCTCCACGTCACGAAACCTCAACGAAATCAATCATCTACTTTTAAAAAGATGGACTGTTATCACGTGATGAGGCCACATTTGCGTATCGTGTACGAATTATTATTTTTTTTCCACACAGCTGAACGGATTAAGAAGCACCATAAAATAAAGAAAAGCACTAAAATGCATATATTTTCTTATATAAGCGCAGAACTATAGTACACCCACACCATTTGCAAAATGGCAAGGTGGCGAAAAAGCACAATATCTGAAGCGACAAGCACCAAAATGGTAACGCTGCGTAGCGGACGCCTAAAAAGTCAAGTTTACACATTTTTGCAGTTTAGTCTCTGCATGTGATATTCACATTTTTTGTGTGAATATCAAGGATATATCAATATTCGCAGCAAATAAAATATATTTACATTATCATAATTTTTAAATTAAATTTGTAATGGTGAACCATAATATTATTGTTAATTTTATGTAATTACATTGTATCTTTTCAAATATTCCCGTTCATTAGGCTTAAGTTTTGGTTTTGCAAATTCACATGTGTTATTGTAGGCACTGCGTGTAAATAACTTGCTGACATTGTAAGGATCGAAGGATGCATAAAAGAGGGACGTGGGGGGGGGGGGGGGTGAGCAAAATGTAGTGATACGTGTGCGAGACAAATATCACGAGATGGACAGATTTCTCTCTCTCTCTCTGTGACGTGGCCTTACTTAACAGCACGTTGTCCTCGCTGCCATACTGTAAGCATCACGGTTCTGTGCGAGCTACCCAGCTTCTTCCAGTGTCATGTTCTGTAGGTCTTCGATGTTATGTTTACATCGTAGTCTTAGTCTGCATCTTGTTCTCTTACCTGGAACTTTCACCTCCATGATTAATCTTTCCAAACCATTGTGTCTTTTTATAGGCATATGTCCGAAATTTGTAAGTTTGCATTTTTTTTATAGTTGTGAGGAGCCAGTCTTCGTCTGTGTTCAGATCTTTGCGGACATCTATATTAGTTCTTTTTTCTGTCCATGATATTCTTAGGGCTTTTCCATAGAATTTCATTTCGAATGCAGATAATTTTTTTTTCCATTGTCGATGTCATTGCCACGCTTCACAACCGGATGTTGCCACTGAAAAGATATAGGCCCCTAGTTTCTTAATAGTTGTAACTTTGTTTTTCTGTGTGTTCCCTGCCATATATTTTTCATCTGTAATGTTTTTTTTATTTGGTTTATTTTGTGTAGTGCCATTGCTAATTTCTTTCTGATCTCTGCCGAGAAATCTCACGTGTTGATGGTTTATCATATCATAGTATATTCAAAGTTGTTTACATTTTCTAGTTGTCTTTGTCAATTACTATTGTGTGTGGTTCATAACGTGGGTCTTCTCGTACATTTTGCATGCTGTTTTCTGCATAAATGTTGAACAGGTGTGGTGAGAGGAGGCATCCATATCTGACTTCTTTTTGAACTCAAACCAGTCAGATATTTCTCCGTCGCGACGAACAAATGCCTGTTGTTTTTTTTACAAAGCATTTTAATGAGCGATATGAGGTGGTGTGGGAAGCCCATGTTTCCCATTATGTTCCATAATTTCTGGTGTGTTACGTAATCAAACGTCTTTGAGTAATCGATGCAACAGTTGTATATGTCTGCAATGAACTCTCTGCATCTCTCTATTCTATTTCTCATGTTGAAGATGTGATCCCTAGTGCCTCTGTTGTGTCTAAAACCTGCCTGAACTATATATCTATCTATATATATATATCTATATGCTGTGTCCCTTGTTTGCCTTGCGGCGTCAGGGGTGAAAGAGTACTCTGGAGATAGCCTTCTTGTGCGCTGTTTGTAAGCTTGTTCCTGTGGCTTCTTTGATTTCTGTGATCCATCCAGTGGCGTAGCGTGGGTCAATGGCGCCCGGGGCGGAATCATAATTTTCCGCCCTTGCGACATAAAAAAAATATGGCAGTGATTGTGAAAGCCTGGAAGAAAATACATTTTCGCCCTCCCGATGGTGCCGCCTGGGGCGGTCCACACCTCCGCCCCCTCTCGTTACGTTACTGGTTGCGGGGCATCAACTTTGGCATGGCAAAGGCACTTAAATCCCATTTCAATGTTTTCATTATTTTGAGGGGCATTTTGATGCCCGGTGCGACCGCAACCCCCTCGGCACGCCCGTCACTCAAGGACACGGGGAAGAATATGCTAACAAAGATGGCGGAAATCCCCCGTGAATTATAGCTTGTATCCTAATATAGCCTAATTGGACTTTGTCCGCTGGTTGAAAGAGGCACGCCTCTCCAAAAGAGAGGCAAACTCATTAACCTACCTACCTATGAATTATAGCAATTTTAGCTTAAAGCTGCATAATTACGTGCTATGAATGTTACTCTCGGCTGGCGCGTATCGCTTTGTTGAGAAGGATGGAATACATATGGGATAATCCAACTACAATTAAATAAATCCTCTATGTCTTGTCAACACTTTCCTCTACATAACCACATCACTGTTGCCTCGAATTTTTTCACTATCCTGTTTATTTATTGACAAACTTAGCATACATATTTTAGAGTCAGTGGTAGGTCCCTATATAGGCCTGAGAAGATTACAGGTTTTCGAGTACACATGCTACAGACACATTCTACGAATTTCCTATAGGGAACATAAGACCAATGTGTACGTAAGAAATAAAGTAGAGATGTGTGCAAGAGTTCAGGAACCATTGCTTTCAATAGTGAAACGACGAAAACTATTTTTTTTTATAGCATGGTTCAGACATGTATGCAGACATGATTCCTTGTCAAAAACAATACTACAGGGAACTGTCGAAGGAGGGAGAAACAGAGGAGGGAAAATAAAGGTATGGACAGACAACATCAAGGAATGGAGAGGACAATATATTTCCACACTCATCCGCATCGCTGAGGATATAATTCGCTGGAGGACTCTGTGTGCTGAAGCAACCAATGTGACACCCCTACGACCGTGAAGGGTTATGGTTTATTGATTGATATAGGCCTAGCCATGAAACTCTCTTAAGCGCTTCTAATGACAGTGACATATTACATAGCATATTCTTCTCAACATCTTAACTAGAAATCTGTGTACCCATACAAATAGAAAATGTATTTTTTAGATTTATAGGTCTATATTGGTACATATGGTATGCATGCCATATTATTCTTCTTCTGCGTTCATTATCTTATAACCACAACGAATAAATCGTGAGATTTCCGCCGGCGAGAGCGAAGTACGCTGTGCCACAAGTTCCACAGTTGAACTGTATTATTTGTACCTCGATTGGCTCACTTTGTGGTCTAGACATCCGAGGCCCAGCACATCCATTTTTGTCATGCCTTTAATTCGGGTAGTAGGCTTCCCTAGCCCGTGACAGCCTACCTATCTATCGACAGTCACGTGGGTGTGTAGGGACTCTTCGCCAAGACGATTGTCGTTCACGTCAATCTCGCGCGAGGTGTTCCGCCGTCTGTGAACCTGCCTCGTGTAATTCGGCGTTCTGTGCCTATGCCCACCGGATGCTGAACCTTTTCTCATCCACGAGAAGAGTTGGACCATGGCGCTTTCGTCTTCTTAACCGAGGTGTCGTTCACCGACAGCGTGAACCTCTCGCCCAATTCCGAGTCTCACACCACGACATGACCTATAATGGTACACATGACATACAATGGTATCCAGGCGTATCTTCACTGATGTACTTATTCTGCTCTCCCATATGGTATTTAATCTGGGCATTGCAGTCGTGGCTATTTCAAGTCTAATCTTCAAGCGTTCACTGCAACGGATCTCCATCTTCTATCTCTTTCACGGGGTTTCTATCTCTTTCACGAGGTTTCTATCTCTTCCACAGGGTTTCTTATCTTTCACGAGGTTTCTATCTCTTTCACGAGGTTTCTATCTCTTCCACAGGGTTTCTATCTCTTTCATGAGGTTTCTATCTCTTTCACGAGGTTTCTATATCTTTCACAGGGTTTCTATCTCTTTCACGAGGTTTCTATCTCTTTCACGGGGTTTCCATCTCTTTCACGGGGTTGCCATCTCTTTCATAGAGTTGTCATCTCTTTCACAGGGCTGCCAACTCTTTCACAGGGTTTCCATCTCTTTCATGGGTTTCCATCTCTTTCATAGGGTTTCTATCTCTTTCATAGGGTTTCCATCTCTTTCATGAGGTTTCTATCTCTTTCACGTGGTTTCTATCTCTTTCATAAGGTTTCTATCTCTTTCACATAGTTTCTATCTCTTTCATAATTTCCATCTCTTTCACAGGGTTTCCATCTCTTTCAGAGGGTTTTTATCTCTTTCATGAGGTTTCTATCTCTTTCACGGGTTTCCATCTCTTTCATAGTTTCCATCTCTTTCACAGGGTTTCCATCTCTTTCAGAGGGTTTTTATCTCTTTCACGAGGTTTCTATCTCTTTCACGGGTTTCCATCTCTTTCACATGGTTTCCATCTCTTTCATGTGGTTGCCATCTCTTTCACAGGGCTGCCATCTCTTTCACAGGGTTTCCATCTCTTTCATAGGGTTTCTATCTCTTTCATAGGGTTTCCATCTCTTTCATGAGGTTTTTATCTCTTTCACGTGGTTTCTATCTCTTTCATAAGGTTTCTATCTCTTTCACATAGTTTCTATCTCTTTCATAATTTCCATCTCTTTCACAGGGTTTCCATCTCTTTCAGAGGGTTTTTATCTCTTTCATGAGGTTTCTATCTCTTTCACTGGTTTCTATCTCTTTCACGGGTTTCCATCTCTTTCACAGGGTTTCCATCTCTTTCAGAGGGTTTTTATCTCTTTCACGAGGTTTCTATCTCTTTCACGGGTTTCCATCTCTTTCACAGGGTTTCCATCTCTCTCACATGGTTTCTATCTCAACAATGTTCTAGACCATGACACATGCATTCCGTTCTCTAGACTACATTCTACCAATCGATTTTGAGAAAGAATGAAAAAAATGAAATATTTGGCAATGTTTTGCCTATTTTGAAAGCATATCTACTTTCACATATAATCTTGTTAAATTTATCTAAAAATGTACTTACGTAAAACACGTTTTTAGAATGGTCCACTTAGACACGACGAACTATCACTAAAACTAGGGTGTTATGATGTAAACAAGAAAACCTACAAATTACAATACACAAAACATTTTCAACATTTATATCAAAAGGCTGATCATGTTTTCTTGTTTAAACTATCATTCAAAGCCTCCAAGTAAAAATTTATAAAACTGGCTTGTTTATTTGGGTGGTCTTTGTTCATTTTTTTTCTTCTTTCATAAGCCTCCATTGAAGCCATATCTCTCCACATCTCAAGGGGTTCTACATTTGTAGAAACAACTTGTAGAAAACTGGCAACCAAACCACAGAATAAAACAAAAGTCAGCCCTGAGCCATGCCTGTGGGGAGATATGTTCTAACTATGAAGCCGAAATAACAGCACTAGAAGTTGCATTGTACCACCTGAAGACCATATTTGATGCCTTTCCATCAAAAGTTCAAAACATTGTTATTTTCACAGATTCTATGTTCGCTCTTCAAGCACTAGAATGTGGTGGACATTGTAAGCCTGAGCTGGTGGAAATATATCACCATGCCAACCAGCTACTTACATTGTTATGCAGTGGATATCTGGCCACTCAAACACACCTGGCAATGACAAGGCAGACAGACTAGTAAAGATGGGAGCTCAACAAGAACAGCCATATACATAAACAACCATGCACACAATTAAAATGATACTGAAATCTGTGACTAAAGAAAATTGGGTGAACAGATGGGCTATGGGAAACACTGGGAGGGAAATCTATAAATATATGACCAGCCCAAATCCTAAAGATAACATCAACCTTCTGGGAAGAAAAGACCAGAGTATCATCTTCCGACTGCACACCACACAACATGTACAGCTTAACAATCACCTGAACAGAATTCAACCACGACACACAATCCAGAGTGCAGACTGTGCACTCATCCCTATGAAAATGTTGACCGCAACCTTTTTAAATGTACAGCACTGGATGACATCAGGATAATGCTTCTCCCTCCAGGGCCAGATAAATGGAACACATTACTGGAACATAAATGGAACAGCTGACAAACACATGCATATATCACACAATGGCATTGGGTCAAAGGGCATGAGCCCATGGACTGCTGGATCAGCAACTAACCAACCAACCAATAAAACTTGCCTAGGAAAGAAATCGCGAGAAACATAGACACTATGCATTTTGGCAATTTAATTAATTTGAGGGTCTCCTTGTTCATATGAAATTTTGCACTGGCCAGCTTTTCGACCATCTGTAAAGATGCAAAAAGCTATAATTTTGTATGTTTTCTTCTAACTATATCAAGACCTTGTTTTAATGTATTCGGGTAGAGGGTAACTTTGTTTCGTAAAATGGGGTCGTAGATCAGTTTGTTTCTCTAAAATGGGGTCATGACTCAAAAATATTTCAGAATCAGAGCGATTGATGTAGAAGAAATCTCTTATTTCTGAGACATGTCTTTAAATCTGGACAATCATTCTTTGATATAATTCTGTCATTCATTGTGGTTAAAAAAATGACAAAGTACTTCATATAATCTTTAACAATTTTATTTACATTAAATATCTATTCTATTTATAAACCTGCACCCATCAGGGTCATAAGGGTACCACATTGAAATCTTTAGCATACAGTTCCCCCAAGGGGTGAAAATTTTTGAGACTAATGGGAATCGAACCAGGCCCATTCTAGTGGCACCAAATCACCTTGCAAGGTATGGTTTTAACAATACATTTGCGAGAAATGAGATGTTTGAGAAAAGTTAAAAATATCAAACACTGAGACCAACAGAGAAATGAAGATATCAGAGAAGAAATAAAAACCATCTCAAGACTATATTGAGAGACAGCAAACAAGGTGGTTTAGTCACATCATTAGAATGGAACCAAAGCAACCAGCACTTTGTGCATACAACAGCTGAAGATCAGGCTACAGGGAACAAGGAAGACCAAGAATTAGATGGATGGAGACAATCAAAGAAACCTTAAAGAGACACATGCTGACAATAGCCAAAGTCTGACAACTCCAACTTCACCCACAACATTTAACAACACAATTGGAGGACCCATGTAATAGGACAGCAAAGTACACCACTAAAACTCCCTCTTTGGCACCCCAATCATGAAGCCCTGATTGTTTCCATTCATGGACAGTAGGGTTAGTAAAGCTCCATCAAGAGGTTTCAGCAGCTCTAACTAATATTTTTATTTTCCACTCTTCATATTCCACTACTGAAGTCATTTGTTGATGCTTATCTGCAGTCTGTTCTACTTTCTGTCTTTTTTATCTCTCATTATCTAAAAATTAGAAAAGTTAAAAAAAAGGGTTCAAAAGTTGTAGAGGATTGACTTCACTGTACTCGGTTTCCATATATACTCATCACTCTCAACAAAGTGGCATGCTGCCTGCCAATAGTACCACTCATAGCACGTAACTCCATAGCTTCAAGTGATAACCCACAGGGATCTCTGAAAAAATCCACTTTATACACAAAATGACATGAGTCAGATACTAACTCATGACCTCTTGAACTCAAGGCGAACAGCTTAACCCCATTACACTAGGGAGATCCCCCTGAAAATGAGAAAGTTGTGACAAATCTTCAAATTAATAATATTGACTTTAATTAATGTTTATTTGGGTCAGTACACATCACAGCCAGCCCCTGGTCATGGATATGAAGATTTAGTTGCCCCAGTATGTTGACAGGATCTTAAAGTGTTGCGCAGAATAGCAAAACTATGACCTGTCATGTATGTTGTTAAAGATGAATAAGGAAATGTGGGGTTGGCTTGACCCATCCCATAGAATACTAAAGTAACCCAGAAGTCATTCTGAAGATGGAATGTGTCGCAGAAAGATGAGATATCGCAGATAAACTGTAAACCACACATAATGAACTCAGTTCTCTAGACTCATTCTTTGACATGGCTTTATGGTCACTTTGACCCATGTGATAGGATAGAAAAGTACACCCCTAAAGCTCCTTAGCTGTCAACATGCATAGCAGGTCACAAGGTTGCTATGCTTTGATCCCCTTTTGGGCATCAGCAGATCAATAGAATAATGTCATGTCTGTCCTTGTCTGGAACACGTGCCTATGTAATAGTTAATCTATAAGCAGAAAATAGAATGAACTCAGAAATTATGCACAGGTTCATTGAAAGTTTGTTATGTCACAGTTTTCATGTAGTCAATAATTTTACATCACTTGCAGAGCGTGTCGCACAAATTACAAAAATGGCTAATGTTAGTGAAATTATGCCATGATTTAATGAGAAGGGATAATGCTAGAGTTTGGAGCGGAGAGGTGTTAGGTGCAGTGTTAAAACTAATTCTGAGGAGCACAGTAGCCTAGTTGATAGTGAGCTTGCTTGCTATCACTGGATTACAGCATACCAGGTTCGAAACCTTGTCCGGACAAACAAAAATTCCAGCTGTGATTTCTCGCTGGACACGACCACTCCTCCTGTCGACTCAGCTGTAATAGGGTACCTGACACATGAGTTAGGGGAGGTAAAGACAGTAAGAAAGGGAACTGGCCACCACGATTAATAGCTGCTGTGGCTTAGTGCATGAAGTTATATTCATCCGTGACATCAGGTGGCTGCCATGGGGCCTACCTTTACCTACAAATAATTCTAATTCTATCCCTACCCCCTCCTGCTGTGTTTCAAAAACTGTGTTCTTCCTATTTTCATTAATTATTTCCCTGGCTTCAAACTACTAAACAATTGTATTCTGCAATGTCACAAACTATTAAAAAATTATGACCAGATAATTCTTTAAAAACTATGAGCGCTGTAAACATTGGTAGGCACACGTTCCAGGCATGAACCGTTACTTCTTCTTCTGCATTCATTCTCAAACTCTTGTAAACTAGCAGGATGTATTCTGGAGAACAGAATCTGCCAAATCAAGGTTTACAGCTGTCTGAGATATCTGCTCCTTTCAGTACAACAAACCAAATTTAGTACAGCTTTGTGGGTCACTGACGTCACATGGGTCCATTCATTATTCGTGGTTTAAATAAAAATTACTCCCATGGTTAAACCAGACATGAGAAAGTTGGATACCAGGGCTCAAACTCTGGGAAGGTGCCATATTAATTTAGCAAGTGTTGCTGAGGACCCCCTTCAGGCGGTTTCTGGTCTTTTTCTTCATTCCAACACTTCCAATGGATATCTCTTGCAGCAGAACAATGGTCCTACTAAATTTCCAGCAGAATTTAGTCCAGAGAATGAAAATTCTCTGCGTTGAGTCACCGTTTTATTTACACCAATAATACGACACATCCATCTTCGATGGGGGTTTCTGGTCAACCACTGACTGGTCAAGCACTTATGGGAAACTGTGTGTTATGACACTGGTTCATAACTCATATTACCTTTACCTTTTACAGTTGATCCCAAATCGTCATTATCGACTATTACGGACGAACATGACAGGATGATCATGCAGTCTCCGGATTACATCCTGCTAATATGCAGGAGTTTAAGAATGAACACAGAAGAAGAGTGCCCAAAGAGCACTAGAAAACACTTCAAGCGAATGGATTCATCAAACTCTGTGGTCTGTATCAAAAGGTGAAAAAAAAACATCTGCCAACTGGGTTAGATGGTCTGCCAAAATTAATTAACATCTTTCTGTAGATATCCGTCTCTATAGGCCAGCGTTCCTCCTTTAACTGGTTTAGTGAAATGCAGTCTTGCAGGATATGTTCCATTGTCTGCCCACATGGACAGAGATGTAATGTTACCAGTCTTGGATAAATATATAGTATAAGAAATATAACAAAATAGAAGACAACAAATACACTGATATTGTTACTACCTTGAATTTGAGCTTCTACGACCTCCAACAAACTCCTCTTTGTACTTTTTACTTGTGGACTTTTGTCTGTGGATTGATGATTTATTCATTGCAGGCATTTAATATTTACTTTCATAATACAAAAAGGGTCATAGAATAGAAGAGATCAAACATTTTAAAAAGATGTAGAGTTTCAGTTTTACTTACATCAAATATTGACAGACAGTTAATCCGTAGTAATAAATGAATAGGCAAAAAGATTCTGGCAAGAACCTTATTCGCCCTTGTTGTCTGGCCAGAAAGGGGAGAAAATAATAGTGAATATTTTACATGTCATGCATGTTGTAAGAGGTGATTCATGCTTTTAGGGGGTCGAGTTGGCTGTCACATCCCTTACAGGGTCAAATGACACAGAAACTATGCTAAAGTCAAATGTGTCAGGACCAATGGCCAAGATATCACAGCCAAGTTGCAAGCCATGACACAATGCATTTAATTCTCCAGACTACATCCTGTTAATCTGAAGGAGTTTGAAAAAGAATGCAGAAGAAAAGGGCCTCCTTAATATGACACTGGAGAAATTATGATGGTTGCACAGAACAGAGAGTAGCAGTGCTTGATGATGGTTGCACAGAACAGAGAGTAGCAGTGCTTGATGATGTTCTGCTAAAGAAATATCACATTAAAGAAGCCCAAAGAGCACTAGAAAACACTTCAAGCGAATGGATTCATCAAACTCTGTGGTCTGTATCAAAAGGTGAAAAAAAAACATCTGCCAACTGGGTAAGATGGTCTGCCAAAATTAATTAACATCTTTCTGTAGATATCCGTCTCTATAGGCCAGCGTTCCTCCTTTAACTGGTTTAGTGAAATGCAGTCTTGCAGGATATGTTCCATTGTCTGCCCACATGGACACAAATGTAATGTTACCAGGTTTGGATAAATATATAGTATAAGAAATATAACAAAATAGAGGACAACAAATACACTGATATTGTTACTACCTTGAATTTGAGCTTCTACCACCTCCAATAAACTCCTCTTTGTACTTTTTTACTTGTGGACTTTTGTCTGTGGATTGATGATTTATTCATTGCAGACATTTAATATTCACTTTAATAATACAAAAAGGGTATTATGCTAAAGTCAAATGTATCAGGTCCAATGGCCAAGATATCACAGCCAAGCTGCAAGCCATGACACAGTGCATTTAATTCTCCAGACTACATCCTGTTAATCTGAAGGAGTTTGAAAAAGAATGCAGAAGAAAAGGGCCTCCTTAATATGACACTGGAGAAATTATGATGGTTGCACAGAACAGAGAGTAGCAGTGCTTGATGATGTTCTGCTAAAGAAATATCACATTAAAGAAGCTATTGGTTAATCCATGTTATTGTACTTCACGGCAAACCCACAATTCTACATCTCCCTGAGAAGATGTCAAAGAATATGCATGCTGATAGTCCCCATGGCTAGCTAGCTGGATAAACACTCTTAATTCTAATTGATGTGTTCTCAGTTCTATTTATACCATAAATAATATTGAATTGCCGCCCATGTGTTACCAAAGTCTGAGAGGAAAGTAAAGAACAGCAACATTGTTTACCTTTCATGCATGTTGTAAGAGGCGACTAAGGAGGTTATGGGATGGAGCTGGATGTCCCATTCCATATAGGGTCAACATGACTCAAAGCTATGCTAAAGTCATATGTGTCAGACCGAAAGGCGCAAATATTGCATCATTGCTGTAAACCATGACACAAGACATTCCGTTCTCTGGACTACATCCTGCTAATTTGGAGGAGTTTGAGAATGAACGAAGAAGAAGGAGATACTGAATTGCCTTGGATGCAGCATGGATACCTCCTGGATACCTCATCTATCCCATTGTCCACTCCAGCAAGTGACCACAAAATTCAGTACATCACCAGTGTTTATCTTAAATTCACAGATACAAGTCTGTCTGCTCTCTTATTACTACAAATATCAGCACACCCAGGCAATAGATCAATGTGATACCCAGAAGTTTAGAAATAGTTATAGTTTTGACAATGGATGTTCTGAATATTTTGTTTATTTGCATATTGTCAAAAGGAGCAGCTATCACAGACAAGTTGTTAACCATGAAGCATTAAAGACTTATAGTATTGATTTTAACCCCAACCATCATAATTGAAGCAATTATTCTGTATTTCCCATTGTGCTCCATGAGAACTCTCAATATCCATAGTTATAATAAACGCCAAGCCAGATTTTTCTCATATTTTCAGATAAAAATCATGCGATTTACCAGTTCAATAAATAACATCTCAGTAAACAACTAAATACTGGAAAAAGTCTCCAACTTTAATTACTTGGGTAACCAAATTTTTGTTGATGGAGACTCAATGAAAGAAATAAATACACGCATAGCAGTTGCAGCTAGCACATTTACCAAACTAATATCTGAAAGTCAAAAGATCTAGGAAGAAACACCAAGCTAAAGCTATTCAGCTCCTATATTGTCTCAGTATTAACATATGAAAGAGAAAGCTGGAAATCAATTCACAGATCAAAAATTAAACAGCTTCGAAAACAAATGTCTCCGGAAACTTATGAACATAAAATGGAGCGATTTTGTCACAAATAGTGATTTAAGAAAGAAAGCACACCAAGAATATGTTTCAAACGTCATAAGAAAATGCAGATGGAAATACCTCGGTTATGTTTTAAGACTAGGTGAAAAGAGAATAAACCAAAAAGCCCTTACATGGACGCCTGAGGGTAAAATAAAACGAGAAAGGAGTAAAGTAAACTTAAAAAACACCATGCTTAAAGAAGGGGAAATAACAGGCTGCAGGACCATACAAGAACTAAAACTGCAGGCAGCAGACCGCAACACATGGAGAATCAAAACCTCTGTCCTATGTGCCGACTGTGGTATGAAAGGAACATATTTCTCACCACCATGGAGAGATCTATCTGGGAACACAATATCATCCTTCCCGGCTTTATTTGATATCAGTTGATTCATTTAAAGGTCTGCTTTTCCATTGTTCCATTTTCTCCATTATTTGTCAAGATTCTGTCTGTATTCATCAATCATGTATGAGTAGTACAACATTACCACACATGGATAAGATCAATAATATGTACTGACTGCAGTAAAACTGAAATCCATCAGGTAAAGCTTGGAACAGCGCAATGAAGTTTGCTAATCACTGTAAACACATATAAAAACACACAAACTGATGTTTCAACCAAAAAGCCTTTATCAAGACACACAGCAAAAAACCATGGGTAAGAATGGCACTATTGTATATACACATGGATAAGCATGGCAGCCAATTCCTCCACACCACAAAGAAAGTCTGCAACCTCTCCAATATCAATTGACTGACTGTTTTCTATATCGGTGGCCGCTCCATAGATTGTCTTGTTGAGTTACAATGTTCTGTTTATACTTTACCCATACCATCTGAACAATCTGCATATAGTGGGTACAATGATAGGTCTGCCAACTAGGTCAGATGGTCTGCCAAATTAATTAACAGCTTTCTGTGAATATCCATCTCTGTGGGCCAGTGTTCCTCCTTTAGCTGGTTTAATGAAATGTAGTCTTGCAGGACATGTTCTGCTATCTGTCTACATAGACACAGAGGTAATGTTACCAGTCTTGGATGAATATATAGTATATGAAATATAATAGTTGTAGTGTGACAAGTATGTCAACAACAATATATTCACGTGATCAAATAAACATGAAAAGTGAGACAACATTATTACCAAGTGTTTGAGGTACATGTTTATTCAACTGGATAATCAGTCTGTCTATAGTTGCTTTCCTGACTCCACTTTGTTCTTTAAGTTTGAATAAGTCAATTTTAAGCTTCAGTGTCCTGTTTTCAGAAAGAACACAACTTTGTTAGCTAGTAGATAGTCATGTGAACTAGAAAACAGATGTGTGAGCTTATATGATATGTGTGAACTAGATGACAGATGTGTGAACTAGAAAACAGATGTGTGAGCTAGAAAACAGTTGTGTGAACTAGAAAACAGATGTGTGAGCTAGAAGACAGTTGTGTGCGCTAGAAGACAGATGTGTGAGCTAGATGACAGATGTGTAAGCTAGAAGACAGTTGTGTGTGCTAAGACAAACATTGATCTAGAAGACAGATGTGTGAGCTAGAAGACAGATGTGTGAGCTAGAAGACAGTTGTGTGAACGAGATGACAGATGTGTAAGCTAGAAGACAGTTGTGTGTGCTAAGACAAACATTGATCTAGAAGACAGATGTGTGAGCTAGAAGACAGTTGTGTGCAATAGAAGACAGATGTGTGAGCTAGAAGACAGTTGTGTGCGCTAAGACAAGCGTTGATCTAGAAGGCAGATGTGTGAGCTAGAAGACAGATGTGTGAGCTATAAGACAGATGTGTGAGCTAGAAGACAGATGTGTGAACTAGAAGACAGATGCGTGAGCTAGAAGACATATGTGTGAACTAGAAAACAGATGTGTGAGCTAGAAAACAGATGTGTGAGTTAGAAGACAGTTGTGTGCGCTAAGACAAAAGTTGATCTAGAAGACATATGTGTGAACTAGAAGACAGGTGTGTGAGCTAGAAGACAGAATGTATGAGCTAGAAGAAAGTCATGTACGCTAATACAAACGTTGATCTAGAAGGCAGATGAGTGCATTTTTAAAATACATAATTAAGCAAGGCTGTAGTTTTCTAAATATTTGGGGTTACGGGTGAGTGGGATGAGATGGGTCAAACCTATTGATGAATCTATGAACAGCACTTTAGCAGCAATATCTCATCATATCAAACTCTAGCAGCAATATGCTAATTTGCTGCCATTTTTCATATTAATTAGTTCTGCACGCACCTAAAAATTGTAGAAATAACCCAGGATCTTACTTTTATGAACACAAATATATATACTTTCTGTGGTATTTAATTATATTCAATAGTTTGATAATTTATTTTCATTTTTATTATGCTAATTTGCTTCAATTTTTAATATTAATTAATTCTGTGCGCACCTAAAAATTATAGAAATAAAATCAACAGATGCGTCTTGCCTATGCCAATAAAAATATAGGTACAATACAAGAACCAGTGAACAGGTTTCTATGGAATAAACAGCTAACATAAATAGACGGAATGAAATTCCTAATGTTGCATATACAGACGTGTCCACTATTCGACACATTGCGCGATGAGAGCCCCTGACCACTTGACATGCGCGCTGCACACTGAGTGGGAGGTGGATAGCCAGTTCATTGCGCGCAAATTGCTAGATCAGTAATTTATGTTACGACTTTCTAAGTTTCTGAGATAGTGCAATAGCATATGAAATTAAAAAGTGGTATTTTGTCACATGATTTGTTCACGGATTCTTGTATTGAACCCAAATATATATCATTTCTGTGGTATTTAAGTATATTCAATAGAATGATAATTTATTTTCATTTTAATTATGCTAATTTTCTGCAATTTTAATATTAATTAGTTCTGCGCAACTAAAAATTATAGAAATAGGATCAACAGATGCGTCTTGCCTTTGCCAACACAAATATATATAATTTCTGTGGTATTTAAATATATTCAATAGTTTTATAATTTATTATCATTTTAATTATGCTAATTTGCTGCCATTTTTAATATTAATTAGTTCTGCGCAACTAAAAATTATAGAAATAGGATCAACAGATGCGTCTTGCCTTTGCCAACACAAATATATATAATTTCTGTGGTATTTAAATATATTCAATAGTTTTATAATTTATTATCATTTTAATTATGCTAATTTGCTGCCATTTTTAATATTAATTAGTTCTGCGCAACTAAAAATTATAGAAATAGGATCAACAGATGCGTCTTGCCTTTGCCAACACAAAATATATAATTTCTGTGGTATTTAAATATATTCAATAGTTTTATAATTTATTATCATTTTAATTATGCTAATTTGCTGCCATTTTTAATATTAATTAGTTCTGCGCAACTAAAAATTATAGAAATAGGATCAACAGATGCGTCTTGCCTTTGCCAACACAAATATATATAATTTCTGTGGTATTTAATTATATTCAATAGTTTGATAATTTATTTTCATTTTTAATTATGCTAATTTGCTGCCTTCTTTCATATTAATTAGTTCTGCGTGCACCTAAAAATGATAGAAATAGGATCAACAGATGTGTCTTGTCTTCACAAACAAAAAAACATATAGTTTGTGGCTTGTATTATTGAAAATAACAAAGATAAGTTAAAAATTATCAGCTTGGATACATTTTGTCACTGTGGTCACAAGTTTTATTTATATTTTCCTATGTGTTTCAATGTAAATTATTTTGATGTCAAATTCATTAGAAAAAAACATGTAACATTTTTTCAGGATTGACGTACAGACTTGGTTGAGGTATCGTTGAAATGAATTTTTGAAGGGCTATCTAACCAATAAACATAGTATATTATTTGTAATTATGTAGAAATGTAGCACAATTCTGAAAATTTTGTCCAAGTATCGAACACAACATTTTAGATTCCATGTCTCTCTTTTCATTGCAATTTGTTTTAGATCTTCATTATCGAATTAAATAAGGTTGAACGAATCATGATGTAAATATGGAAATCATTAAATCCGTTTCAGTAACACAGATATTTAATTTCTACGATATTAATGTTTTAAATGAATGATCAACCAGTTCTTGATACAGCAAAACAAAAACATTATTTGAACCGGAAGTTAAAGATAGTAGCATTTATTTACCAAGGGAAATAGCCGGGCATGTACTCCAAAATCAAGGGTGGTAATAAGTATGAGATATTAATAAATCATCAAAACACAAATATTTTGATCTGACAATTGGCAATATCATTTAAATGAACAACTATAATTTATTTTGCGAGATTTTATGTAACTTTTCCCCGTTCTCCTATTTATAAAAACGTTTTTTGAAAGCAATATGCGCGACATTCTTCCCGCACTGTTGTCATGGGTAACAAAATGTGTGGCACATAAACTTTTGGATGTTAAGGGATAATGTCCGTATAAGGTTCAAGTTCCCCGCGGAACTTTACAAAAGTTGGCTCTTGACTTTGTATGGGAACCAGTGTCAGTAGTCCGTTCACATGTCTTAGACTCCACCGCGGGGTCAAGGTTCAGCCAGTGTCGAGTCAGCTCGCTCGTCACAGTACCGCTTGGGATCTAGGCTGGTTCCTCCCCATATGACATGTTAAGACAGGACGAAGTCACCGGGGTGAAGTTTTCGGTCGTACGGAATGTTAACAGCATAAACGTGCTCAGCTGAGTGGTGAGCTATACTCAGCGTCCGAGTGGCTTTCGATGTCGGCGCCTGCTATGTCATACCGCCTCGAGAGAGGATTACGGGGGTATAGGAGAGCTGCTTAGAAAGTGCTTCACTCGACTTTTTTGTCATGAAATAACTTTAGAATTACTTACATTTTAGTATTATTTGTATTTACACCCAAACACTTAAACGTATTTTTGTGCTTCGTTCTACTTTTTTGTCATTGTTTTTTACTATTGTAATTACCTCTGTGATTAAAAACAAATGTTCAGTCAAATTATTTCATTTTGTTTTATTGTAAAGAATACATTTTTTTTTGAAAAAATAAAATTTGGATACAGTGATAATGTATAGTTTTTAATGCATTAAATTCTTAATTGTCACATTTTACAAGAAAATAATTTTTTTTTATTTCTGAGGATTCTTGATTTTTTACTATAAATAAGTGTCACAGAACTGGGAGCATTCCTATATATGCTCTGTTTGCCATGACGTCAGCCATCTAAAAGTGTATAAGCTCAGTGTCCCAGTCATTTACTGATCACGCGTTCTTCTGATCTTTCCGGAGAGGGAACACCTTCTCAAATCACATCTAGTCAATACCATTACTGCAATTCTCTGAATATGTACATTGTCACGTTTCTGAGGGGAGGGGGGGGGGACGAAATTGCAGTTTATGAGTTTTAAAAACTTAATGGTTAAGATTCACTTTCAAAAATAACGCAAATTCACAATATAAAAATATATATTGTGTTGGTGAAGGTTTTTTAAATATAAACTTAAAATATTTTGACTTGATAAATATATTTCTCACTATAATAGCGGAAATATGCGTTTGTTTATATGAATGGCAGATATGTGTGTTAGTCACGGTCTCACGGGGATTGTCTTGGTTTTATATCGCTGCCTGATATCTTGCCCGGTTGTGACGTGTCCCGGTTTCTATAAGTTTAATAATATGCATATAACGAATGTGTCACGTGTTCGAATCAACACACTTGGTATAGCTTCGTGAAAACAAGAGAAGTGTGATCATGTTTACGAGTTTGGCACGCTTTTTGACACGGGGGCATGGTAACACTAAGCGCAGGCGATTGTAAAGGCTTAAATCTATTTATACATAGATCAGTGGTCATAACGTATTTTCTGTAGACGTCTTAATTTATTTCAAAATATTATTTGATTGTCAGGAGTCTGTCAGGGGATCATCCAATGAATAAATTAGATTTCCAAAAGAGCTAACCTGTGTTCTTTGATACAATTAAAAAGAAATAATATCTTTGACAATTTGTTTCTAGTGAACAATCTGAAAGCAATGGTAGTTAAATGAACTTAATTTCCAATAGAAACTGCCCTTGTGTTACCGGGCCTGGGTGGGAGAAGTGAATAAAAAACTGCCCTTGTTTAGCCGGGACTGGAAGGGGAGCAAAGAATAGCTACACTGTTACCTGTCAAACATTTCGTAAGCAGCAACTAAGTGGATTTTGATGTGGAGTTCATGGTTCCATAAAGGCCCATAGATAACTATCAGGGCCGTAGAGACGTTTTCGATAGACCGTCAATGGAATGAGTCAGCCAATTCAACCCTAAAAACTTTCTTAGTCACCATTTACGATGTGCATGTTAGGTAATAGTGCAACTAATATGAGCTCCATTTTCTGGTTTCCGCACCACACGGACTGACCACTAATCTATAATACATAGCACACTCCACATCACACAGGCTGACCACTGATCTATCATACATAGCACAGTCTACATTATACGGGCTGATCATAAATCTACTATACACAGTTTAGTACACATTACTCGGGCTGACCACTGATCTAAAGCACATATCACAGTCAACACCACGCAATGTTTTTGTCTTTTCTTATAGGTCCAAATTTTGACATCTTAGCAGCAATCTTACTTTCGTGAACTGTACGAGATAGAAAAAGGGCTCTGTTTACAGGAAGAAAACGTGACTATTGTGTCTTAGATAGTCACTTTGATTTAACATAATGCTTTATTTTTTTTTAAACCCACTAATTTAATCACTGTAAACAGAGAACTTGACATTTTATAAAAGGCGGTTTTAAGTTTACAATCGAAGGGAGATAATAAGAACAATTGTCAATACATTTGTTTCAACTAATTATTCTCCCCTTATTAGTTATCATCGCACTGTGGCATACCAGGAAATTGACAAGGCAGACAGCTGGCAAAGGATGGAGCAACACAGGGACAAAAAGACCAAGAAATCGCCTACCAAGAAAAAGGACACTCATCAAAACCATCAGGAAAGTTGACCACCCAAAAGACAATTACCAGTATCTCGACAGAGCAAAACAGGTTATTACCTTTCGCATCAGAACAGAACACAACAGATTAAACAGGCACTTAAATAGACTGAGACTGGTCCCATCACCTCTGTGCCCTTGTGGGCAGGCAGTACAGACCACTGAATATATTCTGCAAGACTGCAATACACTAAACCAGTTATGGTAAGAACACTGGCCCACGGAGATGGATATCCACATAAAGATGTATGGGAGCACTGAGGAGCTTTCAAATAAAGCAGGATTTATTAAGAAAACAGGACGTGGAAGAAGTGGAAGACTAATTATTGTGTCCAAAAAAGAGAAGAAATGTACTCCTGCTACATCTTGAATTTAAACACAAATTAAACAAATAGTTTGTTCTTTTTTCTGTTGTATGCATTTGTCTAAAATGTTAAAAATATTATTATGAAAAACTCATATGTAGGTTGACCATGATTCCTGTGTACAAAAACTGGAAATTAGAATGATATCCCTTGTGAACCAAATAAGAACCAAATTGTGCTTATTACAAACATGTGTGTTTCCAGTAACGACGAATGCAAAGCATGCGAAACATGGGTACTAATAAAACATTGTCCAATATAACAACATCATTTAAATTAAAATTCTATAGAATAGTTCTGAGAAAACGATGGACAGCAAGGAAAACAAACCAGGAGGTACAAAGCACAATCATTAGACGTATTGTGCCCGTGCTCATCGGGTACTAAACCTTTTCTCGGCCTCAAGCCTGGTTCCAGTTTAGGAAGAACTTGACAGAAGAGTTGGGCTCGGGATCGTTCGTCTTCTTAGCCGAAGCGTTATTCACCAACTTCGTGAGTCCCTAGTCCAGGTCTGAATCTGTACACATATTTAGGAACGTTAGGAACTTGTGCTTTGTTCTGGAGCTGAACAGTGCTTGTCACCTCGGACTGCTATGCCTGTGCCCATCGGGTACTGAACCTTTTCTCTCCGCGAGCACGCTTCCGGTATAGGAAAGACTCTACAGTAGAGTTGGCCCAGGCTGGGATCACTGGTAACTAGAAGCTTGTTTCGAGCAAACAATGCTTTAGTTCCAATTTCATCGAACCGTCTTCCATGCTTTTTACACATGACGCTGCCCTCTAGCGCTGTGCATCTTTCTCAGTGTACTCATTGTGCTTTTATTTTTATTGGAACATCTGCTTGCTTCGTACCGACTACATTGGCCGCCCTCCAATGCTTCTACCAGACTTTCTAGCTTCACTGTGTGTCGACAGTGTTGCTGCATGTGTTGGCACAATGGTGTCGGAGTTATTAACTGTCTTTTTGCAGTCAAATCTCATTCCATCTGTTACTTCCACATTCACGGACACGATACCCAAAAGGTTTAGCCAGAATCAGCATTAGCCGCTGTATTTCTGTTACCAGGGTGCGCCACGAGGAGGCACTTTTGGGATCTTGGTTATCTGCTAACCCTGGGTCCGCCAAGAGCAATGCGTTCCCTTTGCACCCCCTCCGGGGTCATAAATTGGAGTAAAGAAAGGCGACATTGCTACCTGCCAATCATGTTGTAAGAGGCGACTAAGCAGGTCTTGGGCTAGCGTTGGTGTGACCCAAAAAGAGCCAAAGGGACGCAGAAGCTATGCTGAAGTAGGAACTGGAAGGCCGAAAAGCGCATATATCGCAGCTAAGATGTACGCTATAACACAATGCACTTCGTTCTCCGAACTACATAAAGCTGATCAGGAGTCTGAGAACGAACGCATAATAATAAGAGCGAAATTGAATCATGTCCGCGGTTGAAAGAAGAGCACCATTACCATAAGAGTACCACCAATGCAACAGAAAACCTTAGTAGATGACATGCCGTTATATTGAGACTCTCTTATGGAAGCTTTGTAGCATGTCATCTATACAATTATAGACCCTCTCTGAGTAGAAGTCTCTTTAAATAGGCACTGCACTAAGCCGAAAGCTGAAATCTCCTTGGTCTGAAAGAAAGCTCAGAAAAACCATCTCACTGCACATAGGAAGCAAGAAATTTGGTTTGAATGTGGTGTCGCTAGGAAGGAGCAGTTTTCGTGGGCAAGAAAGAATGATGGTCAATCAACTGCGTACTGGGAATGGCGGCTAGACTCATGGAGAGATCTGAGCATCTATGGGCTTGTCCGGAGTGCAGTGATGATGATCCAACGACTTACTAACTAACTATAGGAAGCAAGAGTTCTCACGATTCCTGGGGATCTCAAAAACACAAACCAATAATGTTACTTAAAAAATTATAATAATAATAATAAAATATTGTGATACAAACAAGGTAATAATGAAACATGAAGATCACAAAACACAGATTTATTACACAGATATATTTTGATCAAAATTATTCCTTGATAACCCATATATATATTTAAGCTTACATATGGGACTGTCTGACCATCATGTAATAATGAACATGCACACGCATGTGTGTATGTATGTGTGTATGTGTGTATGTGTGTATACGTGTGTGTATACGTGTATGTATGTGTGTATACGTGTGTGTATGTGTGTGTATGTGTATATGTGTATACGTGTGTGTATGTGTGTATGTGTGTATACGTGTGTGTATGTGTGTATGTGTGTGTGTTTGTATGTGTGTGTGTGTGTATTTGTTTGTATGTATGTGTGTGTGAGTATGTATGTATGTGTGTGTGTGTATGTATGTATAGTGTAAAAACTATTAAAGAAATAAAGATAAAATAAATAATGTATTTTGAACATATTAAAAGACATGACACCTTATTGCAGACCTTACTTGATTGAGGGGAGGCGAGTACGGGTAGGCAGAGATACAAGTGGGAGAGAAATATCACGAGATAGACAGGTTACAGTCTGGCAGAGTGCATAACCAAGGCAAAAGAAAGGGGATGTTGGAAGTCCGTTGCAACCAACTTTGGTCGCGAAGATGGCACATCATGATGAAGAACGATGACTGACAGGCACATAAGTGCCCAGTCTCTCCCAGCAAATGTCGAAGGGTATGCATGTTAATTGTTCCTGTGTTTCGCTGGGTAAGTACGCTCCCCATTTTACCCTGTGTGATTCCAGCGGTACTATCTATGTTTCTTCAACGCAGAATGAGGTGCAAAGGGCAGAAACCAGAACTGATTTTTCAGAATACTATGGGAGTCTGTTAGAATCACCATTACCAACGCATATCAAAGAGTAAAGAAATATGCAAGAAACGTGATTTTGATTGTATGGGACGTCAAATGTGTCATAATGAAAAGTTACCTGCCTCAATGCAAGACGACTAAAGGCCAGTGGTATGTTGATCTCCATACCAAACTTACCAAACTTAAAAAGACTGACCAGAAAACGAGGGGTAACTCGCTCTCAAATTATGTTCTTCCTTCAAAACAATACACCGTCTCATAAAGCATGGCTTGCGTTGCAAACAGTCAACGATTTGAATATTGAAATTATTCCACACCCATCATATTCTCTAGATTTGAATATTGAAATTATTCTACACCAATCACATTCTCCAGATTTGGCTCTATATGTCTTTTTCCTTTTAGAAAATCTTACCGGTGAAAGAAAATAATTTTGATAGTTAAGATGTCGTACTGGCTTGTCTTCTTCTTCTTCTCGTTCGGAGTTTGACATGTCTACACAGCAAGTCCTTTTTTCTTAATAAATGCTGCTGTATTTGAAAATTCCTCAGTGCTCCCATACATCTTTATGTGGATATCCATCTCTGTAGGCCAGTGTTCTTCCTTTAACTGGTTTAGTGTATTGCAGTCTTGCAGGATATGTTCAGCTGTCTGTGCTGCCTGCCCACAAAGGCACAGCGGTGATGGGATCAAGCTTAGTCTATTTAAGTGGCTGTTTAATCTGTTGTGTCCTGTTATGAGGCGGAAGATAATAACCTGCTCTGCTCTGTTGAGATAGTGGTAATTGTCTTTTGGGAGGTCGACTTTCCTGATGGCTTTGATGAGGGTCTTCTTTTCTTGGTAAGTGATTTCTTGGTCTTTTTGTTCCTGTGTTGCTCCATCCTTTGCCAGTCTTTGCCATGCCTGGAGAAGAAGCCGCAGATGCCGGTTTAAGCTACAGAAATGAACTGTGGTTGGAATTATGCGCTTCCATGGACAGAGTGAATCAGGAGAGTTCAACAAGAATTGCACAAATGCATGAGGTTGCTGACAAGTTTGGCTTTCTTTCTCCAAAGCAACTATTAGACGATCGAATCGACATTGATCTTCACAACGCTCCTTTATGATGACATCGACAAGAATGAATTTTTACTCGAGAGAAAGCGACTAATGAATTTTGTCGCAGCACCTTCGGTCTTGAACTTAAAGGACCAAGGACCTATGGAATTACTTGTCTTTATTCACAAACATCAGCTTTCCCATTCAGTGCCCAATATTGTTTTTTACTGTGTATGTTCCTAACTCAAGGAGTTAGTATAGCTACACGTGAAAGAAGTTTCTCCAAACTCAAATTAATCAAAAACTATCGCAGGTCAACTATGAACAACTTGAGATTAAACAACCTCGCAATTATATCAATCGAACATGAGCTGGTCAATGATGTGAGCTTCTACACAGTCATTAATAACTTCGCTAGTCAAAAAGCTCGCAAAGTGAATTTGTAATTTTAAATTTATTTTAAATTTATTATTTTAAATAAATTTGTAAAATGTGGATAAAATCGATAATATTAATAAACTTGTAAAATTTTACTCGGAATCTTTAAAATCAATTTCAGGCAGGTGGAGGGGGGGGGGGGGTTCAAAATATTCATCGCACCGGGCTGCAATTACCCTATGCACGCCGCTGTCCAGAGGTGAGAGAAGGAAAAGTAATTTTTTTAAAATTCACGAAGATCCCACAATCAACATCTGACCGGGACTCTGAGTCTACATACACTGGGATGTCTGCTGGAGAGGAGGGCGGAGCACTTATGGGAATGTCCCGCCAGCTGTGAAGCCAGTTTCTAATCAAGAATCAAGAACTAAAATCGACTGGTTCGCAGAAATGCATAGACTTGTGCACAGTGGCGTAGCGTGGGTCAATGGCATCCGGGGCGGAATCATAATTTTCCGCCCTTGTGCCATGAAAAAAAAATTTGTCAGTGATTGTGAAAGACTGGACGAAAATAAATTTGCCGCCCTCCCGATGATGCCGCCCGGGGCGGTCCGCACCTCCGCACCCACCTCGCTACGCCACTGGATCCATCTTTTACATGGTCTGCCTCTGGCTTTATAACCGTTATGTCTATGTTTCATGGCCATTTGTGGCATGCTATCTGTCGGTAGTCTGGAAGCGTGTGAAAACCACTTGATCTGTTGTCTTTTGATGTATATCAATAGTGGTATTGTTTTGGTTATCTGTCTGATGTTATCGTTTCTAATTCTATCTCTTAATGACACTCCGAGTATTCTTCGTAGACATGTCATTTCTGTTGTCATTATTTTTCTTTTGTCGTGTGCTGTCATTGTCCAGGTTTGGCACTGGTAGCATAGTGATGGAATAATAATAGTCTTGTATAATGCAACTTTAGTGTCTATCTTTACATTTTTGTTCTTGAAAATACGTGTAATCTGTCCTAGGATCTGGTATGTTTTATTGCATCTATTTTGAATCTCTTTACTGGTTTTCCCTTCACTCGATATAATGCTTCCTAAGTAAGTGAAGTCATTTACCTGTTTAAGGTGTTTATCATCGATGGAGATAGTGATAGTTCTTTCTTTCTTTGCTATTGTTATTATTTCGGTCTTTTAAATATTGATCTTCATGTTGAATTTTTGACATGTTGTGTGGCGTTTGTTCACATAGTCTTGCAATTGTTCTTCTGATGTCGCTATTAGTACTTGGATGTCTGCAAAGAGTAGTTCGTTCAATTTGTCTTTTATGTTATCTTCTTCGTTGGTACTTGTTAGTTTACAGATGTAGTCGTAACCTTCGATAATAGTTACCATGTTGTTCCGACATGCCGACGTTGTGCTTGAACTAGGTACGGGCACGGCGTGGGTGGGCGGAACAACAAAGAAAACTGTCGCAAGAGCCAGAGGTGTGCCCTGATGTCGACGTCTGTTTAGACGGCATTGGACTCAAACCACCATCGAGTCGAATGACTGCTGGAACAGAGGGTGGAGTACTTATGGGAATGCCCCACGTGCTTTGAAGCCAGTTTTCTAATCAAGAATCAAGATGTGGTCGATATATGTTATAAAAAGTTTAAGAACTATATTTAAGTATCAGGGTATCGAGGCTGGTGGGTTCGGTTCTGTTTTTTTTAAAAAATGTGTTCTTTCGAAGATAGGATACGCCTATCTTCACTCCCAATTTGCGCATTCTCGATACTGGCCATGCTCACTGATCTAAACATCCTTCAATCGTGCAGACTCTCATAGAGCACGGAGTATGCATCTTCTGTGTATATGTTGTTTCATATAGACATGTTACAGTCTAGCAAAGTGCACCATCAAAGCAAGAGAGAGGATTGTTGGAGGCCGTTGTAGCCAACCTTCATTGTCGAAACGGCATTTTATGATGTCATAGCAGAGGAGGTTATTATACTTAAAGAAGTCGTGGTGACTAGATAACTAGAACCGCGACCTCCATTCGTTTTATGGTTGTAAAACGGATATAACCAAATTGAACTGCCTTTCACGGTTCAGAGGGCATACCTCACCATAAGCAGTAGTAAAGTTAACTCATAGCATTTAACTGCAATAGTGGTGTGAGATGTTAGCGACCTCACATTTCAGTAGTTCTGCTATATAAGGGTGGTAGCCATCTCATCTCCCTCGCAGTCTTTACTTCTCAGACTGATCCAATACCCAAGTTAGCCTGCGTCGACGCGGGAACCGTTGCGGTATGAACATTTCCACCTCAACTGGGGAATTAACTCAGGACCACTTACATGAAAAGTCCGTGTGCTAACCACATAGGTACGGCCACCCCCCACCCGCCCTAAATAAGAGATACACTTTACTTAACCAAAGGGACATTGCACATGGAGAAAAGAAAGTTCTTGATTATAAACCAACATTTTGGTACACTCCCATCCATAAGTGCTCCATTTGCTGCAGTTCCCCTGTTATCTTTCAACGCTATATGAGTGGGGTATGCCTATTCTCGTTTAATCCTAATTAGTTTGATTTGTCTCCAACTTTGATAACGTCTCCAACCTTAGGTAGGCCCATATTGATTATCATCTTATACACACTAAACATATTCATTATCAGGGAGGAGAGTGAGGCCCTTGTTGTTACTACGAGTAGCATGACCATGGAGATTATGGCGGCGACCATGGCATTTGAGTGGGTAGGCACACAGAAGGTAATGCAGGTTTGCATCTTGAGTATGATTAGGAAGGTACAAGTGGGTCTCGTTAGCGAACAGTGGATTGAGGCCTTGAGAAAGACGAGGCTGAAAGTGGTTACATTTATTTTCGTGCCAGGACAGGTGGGTGTTCGATGCATTGAAAGAGCAGATCAACTGACATCATGCGCGATTGTGGCACAGGGCGATGGTGCAATGGATCGAGCTGACGTTTTGAACTCTTTAAGAGATATAGCACGCGAGAGTGAGACTCCTATGAAAAGGATGATTCATTTTCAATAGCCAGGATTAAAGAACAGGATTTGAAATGCGGAGTTTCTAGAAGTGAAAATTTTGGAGGACGCAGAAGAATGATGGTCGACCAGCATAGGACCGGTACCGTCAGCAGAAATGTATTTGCGGATAAACTCAGGGAGAGATCGAAATAACTATGGACGTGTCCAGTTTGCAGTGATGATGATGATCCGACGAATAGCTAATGGCCGTCACACATGGCCATGTTACCAATCTTGAACTTTGCATAGGTCTACATGTTCTGAGGGGCAGAATAACACATTGGTATAGTCTGTTCATACTTTGGTAGTCATACTGTGTTGGAGCTTTCTAATTGCCTTGATTATGTTTCTATTGAAGGTACATTACTGGTTGATCATCAGCAGCTCCGACTTTAGCCAGACGATCTGCTTTATCATTTCCATGTATTTGACAATGCGATGGTATCCACTGTATAGCTACTTTACGCTTCTTCTTCTTCGTTCGCTCTCAAACTCCTGCAGATTAACAGGAAGTAGTCCGGAGAACGGAATGCGATGTGTCATGGTTTACAGCATTTCTGCGATATCTGCGCCTTTCGGCCTGACACATCCGACTTCAGCATGGCTTTGTGTCACTGACCCTATA
The DNA here is from genome assembly GCA_034231615.1 of Meghimatium bilineatum. Lineage (NCBI taxonomy): Eukaryota > Metazoa > Mollusca > Gastropoda > Stylommatophora > Philomycidae > Meghimatium > Meghimatium bilineatum. The sequence goes on along the minus strand of CM067321.1, from coordinate 59,228,041 downwards.
TGGGATGGGGCAGCCAACTCCATCCCATAACCTCCTTAGTCGCCTTTTACGACATGCATAGAAGGTAAACAGTGTTGCTATTCTTTGCTCTCTTTCGGGCCCCAGCAACCCACGGGCGACTTTACGCTAATTGCGTAGCTCGGTCAGTAGTATTTGCAGGTCTGGTAGTTCTAGACGAGCGCTTGGAATGCTGATCTTGCATCTGTCAGTATACAAAAGGATGTGAACCAAGATTGGCTGAATATCTGCATCGTAATTACGACATAATTTCCATTTATGATACTTAGATTGTATCCCTAACATTGTCTGGATACTAAATATACTTGTATATCACTGCTCCTCCATTGTCTTACTACATTCTATGCTGTCCCATCTGTATATATTCTGATCTATAGGCCTATGCCATGTAGATATTCAGGAGGCTGAAACTATGTTTCGCTGTACACTATTCTGTTCATTCTCACTGAAAATTTCTTTCAGTCTATGACTAGATAATTCACTATCGTCCATTCAAGGGGTTCTAGTACTGATTTTAGAGGGCTGTCAACTTCAGACAAGTCTGAGATTATTGTATGGAGCTGTTTTTTTGTTTGTTGAAAAATATAATCACCAATAAGTGCCATTCCGACTGGCATAGACGATCACGGCTCTCCACAGCTTTCTATCTCCAGTATTATGTATCAAGATCGATGCTGTTTCCATGCCATGCCAGGTTGTTCAACCTCTAATATTTTCTCAGCTTTAGCCCTCTGTCTTGTTGCCTTCAATCTTGTCTATTGTGATTATATTCTCAAAACCTCATTGTCTCATAAACTTTCAAAACTGCGTGTTTTCCTGTTAAGGAGTGCAGGGAGGCTGTTGAGGCTATGGAAATAAAGGCAGCTTTGCCAAAGCTGTCGCCACGACGTATACAGGAAGAATTTTAATTGTTTATTGTTTTTATTAAACAGTTTATTGTCTTATAAACTGCCCAAAATATGAAGATTGTCTTTGTCTTATATTACTGATTAAGCTCCGTCTCGTATTTAACTCTTTCAACACCTCCACATTCGTTTTCCTGTCAGTACATGGTATTCTCAGCATTCTTATATAGAACCACATCTCTACTGCCTATAATTTTCCACTTTCATGTTTGTTTATTGTCCAAGACTCCCATCCATATGTTAGTATAGGAGTTATATAGCACTGAAGAACCCTCTCACCTTTAATGACAAGGTCATATTACACAATATATTTTTCATTTTTCTGAATGTAGTTTTTGCCTGCTCTATTCTGCTTCTTATTTCTGTTGAACTTCTTCCATCTGCTGTAATCGTTGTACCTAAACAACTGAATTGATGGGCCTGTTTTAATACTACATGTATATAATTTACTTTGATTTTTCAAGCTGTGGTATTTTATTTCTTTGAAATAACCATTACTTCTGCTTTCTGGATATTTAGGATCAGGCCTTTCTCTTTAATTTCTGTGACTACTACATTAATTAAATCTTGAAGATCTTCTTCACTTTTAGCAATCAGAGCAGTGCCATCCGCACATCTTAAATTATTTATGTTATGTCCTCCCACTGATATTCCTGGGATATCAACTATTGCACGCATTATGTTTTCTCTGTAAAAAGAGAACACGCCTGGTGAAAGTACACATCCCTATCCTACTCTTATTGCTTGTTTTTTTCCAGTACATGTTCTTGATGATTCTTAAATCTTTACTGTCGATGTTCAAATTCTCTAGCATCTGTTAAACTTCCCTACCGGTATGTTTAAATTTGATCAAATGCTTTTGTGTAGTCTATAAAACAGAGGTACAGGTCTGTTTATACCTCTATATACAGCTCAATTGCTGTTCTCAAAATATATATGGCATTGTTGGTACCTTTGCCTTCTACAAAGCCATATTCTTCTGGACTTAATTTCTTTTTTTATTTTGTTTCTCACTCTCTTCACGGCGATTCTTTGTTATTTGGTTCATAAGGCTCCCTGTACAGTGTTCTTCACATTTGGCGGTCCCTGGTCTCTTTGGCAGAGCTATAAATATGGATCTCATTAAGTCATTGGGTGGGTGTCCGCTATAATATACGTCATTCAGTAATTTGGTGATTATTTCTACTCCAGTCACCTAAAGCTACTAATTCCTCTGTGATATTGTCTGGTCCAGGAGCATTGCCATATTTTTCATGTGCCTTAGGGCCTCCCTTACTTCTGCTGTGAGTATTGATGGACCTCACCATCACTTGTAGGGTTATCTCGGGTCTATTTACATCATAAAATTCTGTGTTATATTACAACCACCTCTGTACTATATGATCTTTTCCCATTAATACCTGCGAAATATTATACTGTATCAGTAAAACCCATTATATGTGAGGGTGTCATATTGAGATATTAGGTGCAGAAAGATCTCTATGCATCTAAACATCCTGATGAATTTGGAAACTTCACACCTTGTCCATTATTAATTGATATTATTCAACGATGTCTTGTTCTGTCGACCTCATCTTCTTCCACCCTCCACGTACTTTGAAGAACATCTCATCAATGACCATACCACCGGTGTTTATGTTGTTTCACAACTGCTAACAATGGTTCTTGTTGACCCGCTAATACATTAATTCTATCATGCATAAACACATTGGTCTTTTGTTCTCGGTAGCAGATACCAAACATACATCTATAGAATGGGTTTTCAAATGCCTAGATTCTTCTAAGTCCGCAGTTATAGTCCAGGTCTCACAATCTTATAGAAATATTGACAAAACCAAAGAATTATGTAAGTTAACCGCAACATGGTTGGTGATATTGTTTTTTCGAAATGGTGGTTAATTTTGCCATGTCAGACATGGCCATTGTCAGTCTTTTCTTAACTTCAGCTGTTTTAAACACAGAAAAAAAACAGGTGTTGTTTGTTTGAAAACCTCAGGAATTAGCTCTTACTTCCTATGTGCAATGGGGAGGTTTCTGATCGTTCTTTCATACCCAGGAGACTTCGCCTTTTGGCTTGGTGCAATGCCTATTGGAGGAACATTCTGCTCTAGAGGGTACATGAGACAAGGCAAGCTAATAGTTTGCTTCAGTCACCAATTGTTTGTCTAACCTCTGACGAAGCGCTTCAAAGCCAGCGAGCTGTTCCTCATGTAGGAAGATCATTCCATTACCAACCTTTGTGTCCCTAGGTCCCAGACCTAATTTCTTCTATATGAGCCGTGTTTGAAAACAGCGACGGTCGAATTAGACTCCGGGTTGATACACCTTCCTAGATGAGGTACTGCTTTGCCAAACACGTCATTGGTCTGGGTTTTGACCAGTGCATTTCTCATGCATTTGCCTCGTCCGCTTGAGATGCCCAATGCCAGGCGTGGTCTATGTATTTTTTGACTTTTCACCATTCCTCATAAAAGACAGCTGGTTACAAAATATGAGATGTCTAGGAATAGCCATAGGAGTGACCAGAAGACACAGAATTAGAAACGAGGTCAAAAGAGAAAGAGTGGGTGTCATGTCAATTCTACAATACATACAAAATCAACAAATGCAATGGTTTGGTCATCTAGAAAGAATTCTGTGTGATTCATTAGTTTATAAATCATATATGAAGAGAGGAGATGCAGAAAGAAGAGCCAGGGGTAGACCTAGGGTACGCTGGATCGACAACGTCAAAGAGACATTACACGAACACCAAATGACATCTGAATCTGCCAGAAAAGCGAGAACAAGAACATTGTATCTCCCTTGACACCCATAAAAGAGGAAGGAAAGATAGATAAGAGACCATCGCGTATATTACCCAAAGAACTACAGGTAGGTAAAATACAAATCTCAGACAAGGAGCTTCGAGTGGGCCCTTGGATACTAAACCCAATTTTCTCTGTATGAGCTGTTTTGGGCAATGGCAGACAGTCGAGTTGGGCTAGGTTTACAGTGTCATTAGAGACTTTTCCTGTCTAAAATGTGAAATCTCAGAAAAGTTATACAAATCCAGAAAATTTACACAATGTTATGTGTACATCACAGCATTCACGGTCAGCTAAGTAGTTTTAGTTCTCAAACTGATAAATAGAGAACTATCAGAACTTTATATATCTCTAAACCTGTATCCCGTCAGTGTTGTAGGAGTACCACATTAGATGTATGAACACACAGAATCCTCCAGTAATCTCTATCAACAATGTGGGTGAGTGAGGAGAAATCTTGTCCGGTCCTTGATGTCTGTCCATGCTTTTATTCTTCCTTCTCTGTTTCCTCCACCTTCAATGATTCCCTGCAGTATTGTTTGTGACAAGGAATCATGTCAGCAAACATGTTAAAACTATGCAAGTTGTCAATAACAACATAACAATGAAAAATTCAGAGAAAAAAATTAAAAGAATATTACATTTTTATTAGGATATAATAATTATTTTGAGAAGGCATGTATCTTTCTTCTCTATGACAGCTTAGTATATCAATTTCTCTTTAATTTCATTTCCTGATTAGATTCTGCATGTGTTTTATTGAACTGTATAACGTGAAAGCCCCTATAGTTAAGTAATGTTATATTTTCAACTGCATGTGACATGCCTTTAATCTCAGCAAACTGTGTCCCCTTCTTCAAAAGAAATCTGCTTGTCTCTGATGAGATCCACAATCGACTTCTCTGTCACAATGATTACTGAATCACTTATGTCAGACTCAAAGATATGAAGCGTCTCTGTTACCTGTCCCTGTATTAAAGATGACATAAAAGAAAAATCATAAGATGTGAGAAAATCTAGGTTCAAGCATAAGCTTAAATGTAAACAATTCAAACATAAGATAAGATATATGTTGTATGAGACAAACATAAGATAAGATATATGTTGTATGAGACAAACATAAGATAAGATATATGTTGTATGAGACAAACATAAGATAAGATATATGTTGTATGAGACAAACATAAAGTTTAATTTACATGCCAAAAATAGGTATATCATTACAAAACCTGTCAACATATTGATACCTTCTCTTGCCCGCGTGTTGCCAGGGCCTGTAACGGGAGCAAAGAATAGCAACACTGTTTACCTTCCATGCATGTCGTGAGAGGCGACTAAGGAGGTTATGGGATGGAGTTGGCTGTCCCATCCCATATAGGGTCAGTGACCCAAAACCATGCTGAAGTCGGATGTGTCAGGCAGAAAGACGCAGATATCGCAACAATGCTGTAAACCATGACACAACGCATTCCATTCTTCGGACTACATCCTGCCCATCTGCAGGAGTTTGAGAACGAACGAAGAAGATACCTTCTCTTACATTCACTCCATAATGACCTCTAAATTTATCTGTGTGATTCGAGCCACCAAGAGCTTAATACTCATATGAGGAGGCTCCAAGTCAAACACAACTATAACAACTTTTCAACATTATGTTTGATACTTATTCTTTTCTGGCAAACATCACTTAGTCAGTTTGGACTACAGATTCTATGATACAGGCTGGTCTTTTCAGGGTATTCCTCTTTGCCATAAAGATACTCTCTTCAAAGCTGATTGGGGCGGGACATGTCTTTCTCCTCAGGTCTGCATACTGGGGACAGTCTTGTAAGATGTGTTCCACTGCCATATTCATTAGGTTGTAATGGTGAGACCATCTCTTTGCATTGACAGTTTTGTGTGTTAATTTCTGGTACATTTTTGTTTCTTGATAAAGGTGTCTATTGTTTCTTTGTTTTTTTCTTTATTTCTCATTGACATTAGTTTTACTATTTATTAGTTACCAGTGACAATACATTATTATAGTTGTTATCATTCTACAGTCCAGGATAATTCCAAGGTATGTTGGGTTGTGCTCTAGTGGGAGTAATTGTTTATTTTTAGTGTTGTTGTTGGTACCTTATTAGATAGGTTAAGATTGTGTGTGTGATTTTCTTCTCATTAATGATCAACAACCATTTCTTTGTCTAGTTTTCTAATTTTTTCAGTGCACTTTGCATTCTGGTGTTTGCAACTGCTATTGACTCGCCTCATGCCCACAAAGACAGATCATTTGCATACATTGCAGAATGTACCCAGTAAGGATGCCCTTCATACTATCATTTACATAAATTAAGAAGGTGTAGGGATAGTGAGGAACATTGTGCTAGTATTGTCTTCCTGCTATATTTTCCCTGTACTTGCACTTTGGCTGTTCTATTTTCGATGTAGTGACATCCAGTTATATGTGTCCTCTGATTTCTAGTTGGAGCTTGATCTTGAGGAGTTTTTTCCAAACTTTGTCAAAAACCTTCTACTTCTCAAAATCCATACTGCAAGTGTGTTTTTTTCTAGCAGCCATTCAAGAGTATGCAGGCTCAAAGTCCAGATGAGATGTTGGTTATGTTATGTTATCTGTGTAACTTTCCAGAGAGGACACACTGGTACTGTACAAGCAAATTCCACTACATTTTTAACGGAACAATATTGAGCAAAATGAAGCTTTCCCGTAACTAGGGTACAAAGAGAATTATAACAAAATAATACAATAGAGACAATCAGAAATGGAACACTATTTATTGGGACAAGTAATCTTTAATAACGATGAGAATAGCGTCAAATGCGTTGTCTGTTCCTGTTAGCCTTGATGTTTACATAAATTCTGAATGCTAGCTTTCAATATGGTGCAGAGATGTGCCACGGCGTTCCTTATTTCTCTATTTCACACGTACTCAAAGTTGTTCAATGTTAAGAGTGCCATTGATTTCAATGTGCTTCCGTAACGCGTAGATAAAGAACGTCAACCAATACTTCTAAGCGCTACGCATTGAGAGGCCCCCCCACCACTTAGTGCGCAGCGTGCACAAGAAATGTAGACTACAGAATTTCTCAACTGGTAGTATTGTACTGCTTTGTAGAGATGCAACCGATTTCTGTGCGTGCTATGGGACTCATAGTGCCAACCGTCATGTGTGTGTTAGCAGCAGCCATGTTTGTTATTTTAACAACGAATATCAGTGAATTGTCATGTGCAGTGACTATCTAAAAAAAAGTAAGATTAAAAAACTAAATGATATGGTGGCGTCTACTTGTACTGTACCGACACACTTTCTCTCCACACCCCTGGTAATTTTTGTCACTCTTTGTGTGTGCATACTATCACCTTCAGCACAATCTCTTTCACTTTATAATAAATCAATGACTGCCCTTATTAGGTTGGCCTTATATCGTTGTTTGTTTCCATGATGCACTATATGAACATGCTTTTGGGTTTGGGTAGTCATTTAACCTTTAGGGCCCTGAATTAAAAATTAAGAAACATCCCCTCGGGCCTGAATTATTTTTTGGAAAATTTGCGTTATTGATGGTGGGTGTTTTGAAAACGTGATAGCTTTTTTGTTTTAAAAGATATCAAAATAATTTTTTCCATATCTAAATAAAGGAGTGAATAGTGAATATAGTCATGTTTTTGTTGTTGTTGTATGTATGATATGACAGTTGTGAGCAAGTTGTGAAGTTGAAAATTTGGAAAAAAAAAAATCGCAAAACGCCATTTTCAAATCGCACATATAACTTCTTGACGACCCTAATACTTGAGCAATGCATGGAAACATTGATAAAATCCTCATAAATACCTATACTTATTGTATATATATTGTTTTCTATCAAAACTAATATAATATGAACTAAAAAAACTAATAAAACGTGAAGAAATCACATATAACGTCCGTCCGGTAAACACTAGGTCTAGCCCGACACGCAGCGTAATTATTGTCTATGCACACACGTGGCACCCCTGATACATATTATTTTTGTGTTTTTGAATGACTACACAAACATTCTTATCAAATAACAACATATTAAACACAAAAAACAACAATTAAAACATGTATTCACAATCACTTAGCCATGCCACGCGGTACTCAATTTGATAGTAAAATATGGCTAAAAATGGCCAACGTCGCTCTAGAAATTCGTTGACAAATCTAGCCGGCTTTCTCTCTTCTTGCAATCATAATGAGTAAAGGAATTTGACCTTTAAACTGTGATGTATTCCTAGCTTCGTTTGGCGGGTTTTATACGTCATGAGATCATTATTTGTGAAGTTCCGTACCCGGGAATCGGGCGATGTCCTATGTATCGAGATTGCGCCCGCAGGCACAATGGAGCTGTGCTCATAGGCACAATATTGTGACCGGAGAGTCGTAAAGGTTAAGCCTGTACACAAGAGCAGTGTGCATGTTAGTGTTTCAATCTTTGGTCTTAAACAGAAGTAATATGCATTTCTATAGGCTCTATCAAAAATATTTTTCATACAAGAATGGAGACTATAGGTTGCTATTACAGTAAATTCATGAGAGTATAAAGCAGAAGTCATATAGTGTTATTTTGATATTCAGAACTGATTACCTCATGAATAGAAGGTAACATAAATTGTTGACTGCTGTCCACATTTTGAATGTAGTTCTGTGTGTTGGCTACAACTGTTGAAAACTGAGTTAGCATGTTGCTGGTTTGGCTATGACCCAGTTGGATAACACCATTTTTGCTTTGTTTGATGGTACAGGGCACTGAAAATTTAAACAGAGAACATATTCTTTAATCTAAAAATAATCAACAAAGTGTAAAAATATGAAAGTAGAAACATGACCAAGCAACTTTATCACTAGTCTTCGGACTGTTTAGCTTGTTGATGATGACAGGTAAACTAGAGAGAAATAACCAATGACTTGATCATCAATCTTATGCCTTCCAAATTGTTTAGGACAATAATTGAAGTCTATAGTAAAGTTAACCCCTAGCATTTATTACTGTTCAGCATGCTTTCGGCAACTTTATTCACCAACATTTCCCCTTCTCTGGTTAGCGAGCGGCAAGTATATTTGCCGCCATAGACTGCCGTTGTTAGGTACACTTCAATTAATTAAAAATCCACAATTTTAAATATTTTTTTTACCAGATTTAGAAAATCTGGTACATTTTTCAATTTACTTCCTTTTCTTGCAGTTTTAGTGGTAACCATGTGTTAAATGTAATGTAAATATCGATATTTTCACAATATATTGACAATTTCAAACAAAAGCATCACCATGACGAATTGGGTTTTATAGACATTTTTATCTAATTTTCATTAAAATCATTATGCATTATGATTCAAATGATTATTTATGGAGAGATAAGTTATTTCCACACTAGAAAATCAGATACACCATGCTGCTTTATCTAAATTGATATTAAAACATCAACCACGTTCAAATGATACATTTACAGACTAGATCTAGGTTTATAGAAGGATTTTAAGACATACCCATAGGTTTAATGCTTTTAATCCTTGAAATTATAACGATTATTCCGTGAATGGCGCGCTATTTAGGTCTATGTAAAACTGTTTCCACTCCAGAATATTTAAAAATAATGTAATAAACTTCGTACAATTATATTGTTATTTTAAAAGTCAAAATTTGCTGGGGGTTTGTGGAAAATCGTCTTTCGGACTATCTTACATGTCTCATATCACACACACATAAATAAAACCTACACAAATATATGCATAATTCAATTCTTTATTTATATGTGCAAAAATTATTTAAATATCTCTAACAAAAAAAAAGTTATCATGATTTCAAAACAGCCACCAGCTATTACGTAACATTTCCAACAATTAATTCAGCACCAGGAGAAAATTACGTAATTGTAAACATAGACTGCAAAAGTTAATGCTGTAGGGATGTAAGATGTCAGCGATCTCACATTTCAGTGGCTCAGCTATATGAGGGCGATAACCATCTCCTCTCCCTTGCAGTGTTTACTTCCCAGATTAATCCAGTACCCAATTAAGGCTGGGTCGATCTGGGAGCCGTTGTGATCTGTAAAACATTTCTGTCTCAACTGAGGAATGAACCCAGGACCAATAATTGAAGTTTATATGTAGTTTTAGTTTAAAATGACAGCAAATAGTAGCAATGCTGTGATTTGCCCTGCACAATGTAAGAGGTAACCAAGTAGATATTTTGTCTGATGTTGCAAATGAATTTGTCTTGATTGGAATTTTGGATGGCCTGTAAGACTGATCTTGAATTACTGAAGATTAGGTATTGTTGGGGTATGGACTGTTGTTGAGTATTTTAACAGCTGCGAGTATGGCAGTTTCTTCAGCCCTGAAATATGTGCATTTTATTCCTGTGAAAGGGGATTGTTCGTACGTGGTATTGTCTGTGGAAAAAAAATGATGTATATTTTACTGCCACTATTTATTGTAGCTTTTTTTGCTGACCCGTCTGTGTACAAATGTGTCCAGATATTTCTGGATATTGGGTGTTTAACATTTGAAATGATAAATCTCTTTCTTCTGTTTCTGTGTGAGTGATCTTTGAATTCATATTTGATATTGCATAGAATATTTTTGTAGTTATTTGGTTGAGTGTCCATGATTCAGGAGATGAAATCTAGCACATGTTAATATCCAGTTCTAGTGATACACATGGTTCAACATGGCTGTAGCTTACCAGAAAATGAAGAGGCAGAAAGACTGGCAAAGGATGGAGCAACACAAGAACAAAAAGACCAAGAAATCACCTACCAAGAAAAGAGGAACCTCATCAAAGCTATCAGGAAAGTCGACCACCCAAAAGACAATTACCACTATCTCGACAGAGCAGAGCAGGTTACTATCTTTCGCCTCAAAACAGGACACAACAGATTAAACAGCCACTTAAATAGACTAAGACTGGTCCCATCACCTCTGTGCCCTTGTGGGCAGGCAGCACAGACTGCTGAACATATCCTGCACTACACTAAACCAGTTAAGAGAAGAACACTGGCCCACAGAAATGGATATTAACAGAAAGATGTATGGGAGCACTGAGAAGCTTTCAAATACAGCAGCATTTATTAAGAAAACAGGACTTGCTGTGTAGACATGTCAAACTGCGAACGAGAAGAAGAAGGAGGAGAACATGGAGGTGGCAAAATTATTTTGCCTGATAACTTGTAGTATTTTACGAAAATTTAAAACGCAGTCTTAAAGTGTGCTTTTTCAAAACTATGTGATTTATTTCACTCACAGAATGGATGTTGTGGTGTTATTTTGACAATTGCGTGTTAATTTTTGTTAATGGTTGATGTGAACAATGCAATTACCTAGGATGTGCATATTTTTCAAGCTTGACTACTGATGTGTTATTCACTGTGATTGTTGGATAGATGACAATTCATGAGCTCATGAGGGCAATTCATTTAAGAGAAGGATACTCTAAAATCAAAACGATACAGCCTTACAGGCTCTGGTAGGGTCAAAGGATATCAGAGTAAACTAAAAACAATTGGTGGAAGGCAAATGGCAAACCATTGCTGCAACATCCCTAGAGTATCATATTTCAAGACGACACAGACCATCAAGATAGCAACATGGAATTAGACAGATGAAATGGAACAGGAAATGAGGAGAATGGAGATCAACATCCTTGGATTATGTGAAATGAGATGGTTGGGAGCAGGCAGTATAGTATCGAAAGATTTAAAAATAATCTACTCGGGAGGAGACCAACATAGAAATGGAGTAGGCATAATTTTAGACAAGAAGAGAGCATGATCTGTAAAGGGCTTCTGGAGTATATAAGAAAGTTCTACTAGTTAAATTAGAGGGGTAGCCCATTAACATAAATACTATTCAAATATACAAGCACTAACTATCAGAAAGTTCAAATGAAGACATACAGAAATTCTACAAGGATGTAAACACAGCTATGAGATAGTGCAAGCATCACGAGGTAAATATTGTGATGGAAGATTTGAACACAAAGGTGGAAGCAAGAGCAAGATATTGATGTCACTGGTAGATTTGGCTTAGGCATCAAATAAAAGTGGTGAGATATTAGTTGACTGGGCCAGAAGTAACAACATAATAGGAAATACATGGTTTTATCAACATCCTAGAAGACTATGGACATGGAGAAGCTCAGATAACAACACTCACAATCAGATAGACTAATATTATGATCCATAGAAGATTTAAAAACTCATTTGAGGTCTGCCAAAATCGCCCATGTGCAAACTGCAATAGCGACCATGTTCCTGTTTTGGGAGAAGTTAAGTATATGATTAAAAAGATTAACAAATAAAAGGAAGAATGATACCCAAGATGTAAATCTATTAACAAAGAACACAGATTTACAGGACCAGTACAATATAGCAATACAAAATAGGTACAATCCCATAGAGAAAATAGAAACCATTGATGAACAGTGGAAAATGTTTAAAGAATCTATACAGCAAACACCTACAGAGATCATACAACCTAAGAAACATCTAGGAAAGAAATATTGGATGACAGATATCTTAAAGTTGATGACTATTGTCTTTTGTCTTTCCCCAGGTGGTTTGTGATCCACTCTTGCCATTAAGCGTAGGGGTGATTGGAGCTCAAGCTTGCGTTCTAAAGCCAGATGTGTGGCCTCGGCTGTGCTATGACCGTGTCTGTACAGGATGTCCCTGACGTTTTCTATCCATCTTTTCCGTGGTCTTCCTCTGTACCCTGATCTCATTTGGTTATATGCTTGTACGGGCAACTTTTGTGATGCATTCTCATAATGTGGCCAAACCACTTGATCTGTTCTCTCTCTATGTAATCTGTACAAGATATTATACCTATTATTTTCCTGATATATTAATTTCACAATCTATCAAGCGACCCCGGCAGCTTTCCTCTAGCATTTCATCTCACATGTCACTGTCTTTCTGTAATGTGAAGATGAGAGAGACCAGGTTTGGCACTGGTAGCACAGTGTTGGTAGGAATATACTGTAGATCATTTGTCTCTTAACTTTCATTTCGATCTTGAGGTGAAGAAAAAGTGGTGACAGTATGTTATGGCCTACACAGTTCGGCTTGCAAACGTGAAAGGTTGATGGCACAAAGTAGAAAGCTGAAGACTAACATTACAGAATATAACAAGATAAACACAGAAATTAAACATAAATGCATACAATTAAAGAGGAATGGTTAAATGCAAACTGTTGTGAAATAGAAAATATCATTATAGAAATACAAGGGACACATATAAACAAATGAATTAACAGGTAAAAGGCAAGTTCACAAGACTGGGTGCCTGAAGTAAAACCAAGGGCATATGTTAATAGGAGAAAATGAAATTATGTACAGATTCGAAGAATATATTAAGAAACTTTACTAAGATAGTAGAAATGAAACAGACATACAACGAAGACCCCCATATATTAACTGCAGAGATGAAAGAAACTATATAACACTTGAAATACAATAAACCACCTGTACCAGATAATATTACAAAGGAAGAATTAGAAGTATTGGGGGAGTACAGCATAGAAATAATCACCAAAATGCTAAATTACGTCTATAACAGTGGCGATATTTCTTCTGATTTATTACAATAAATATTCACAGCCTTACTGAAGAAACCTGGTGCAGTAGAATGTGAAGACCACTGAACAAACAGCCTTATAAGTCAGATGACCAAGATCTTACTTTGTATAATCATGAGATAATAAGAGGAAAATAAAAACCAGATACTGCAGAAGAGCAATGTGGGTTTGTGAAAAGAAAAGGTACAAGAAATGCCATGTGTATATGTATATATCTAAATGTGTTATTTCAATGTTTGTTCTGTGTCCCAGTCAGTTGTTGATTACGCGTTCTTCTGATCTTTCCGGAGAGGGAGCACTTTCTCCCATTGCCTCAAGTCCCTCCCATTTCTACAATTCTCTGAATATGTACAATGTCTCGTTTGACCTCCATTTCGTCTACTCGTAGGGTATCCATGACTGCTCTAATCAATTCAATCCTGTCTATTTTTATCTCGATGCTGTTCACCAAGACTTTACCAGCCAACAAATCGACTCTTACGTTTTCCCTGACCCCAGCATGATCGGCCAGTATATCCATGTAATTCTCTGTGCATTTTTTAGAAGAGTGACCCATTCAATTCGATCATACACTTTTCTATCTTGACAGTCATATTAGGGATGTGACACACTCTTCAACTTTGAAGAGAAACTTTGTGGAGCCAAAACCTTAAACAAATACAGTAGTAGACTTTTTAAAAGAGAAACAACCAGAATTTGCATCAGAAAATAATTACAGAAGAAGAATTTGATGTACAAATCTGTGGCAGAAATTACCTTTAGCTTTGAGATGTCTGGACAATGTTCCATTTTCAGCGAATGCCCTGTTACAAAGATGACATTTGTATGGTTTCTCTCCTGCATGGAGTCTCACATGTCTTCGTAATGATCCACGTTCTCGGAAATGCCTACTACAAACATGACATTTGTATGGATTGACTCCGGAGTGTGTCCTCATGTGCACTGTGAGTGAATACTGTTATAAATCACAATAAAAAACAAGAATGAGTGAATACTTGCAATGCATTTTAATCTTGTTTTGGTTCAATGACAAAATATTCCCAGACAAAATATCTCTACATAGCCAAAAAGTAGGAAAACTTAATATAAAAATTATGGACGTAATTTATGGACATCTAGGAGATATGACATATTTTATGCAAACATACACAAAAACATAAACTTAAACATAAAAAATTAAACATTCTTCATAAAATATATCCAGTCTTCTTTCCAACACAACTTGAATTTTGTGTCTAAGATGAGTATCAATCCAGCATGCACATCTTCTACTTCAATAAAAATCTTTAACTGAGTATGCTTGCAAATAACATCAGCAAAATGGAATCAATGATCAACACATCGATGAATACAGGAATACAATCGGTGGTAGCATCTTTAATGTAAAGTTTATGTGTTTTACAGCATATTGATGAGCTGCCAATAATGATCATGCCATTACTTAACCATTTTTACTTAACCATTACATGCCATTTTTTGGCGTAACGTATTTTATTTATTGAGTTATAGATTTAAAATTCAGAGACAATAGAGATAAATGGATGCTGGATATGATTTGGAGGTGTTATTTGCTTGTGTGTGAAAATGTAATATGTAAAAAAAAAATTGAGAATGTGGACAAACGCAAACAAAGAACTTACTGTGTCCAGGTCATGCGCAGGCCGAGCTGTAGAAAACACGGCTTCTCAAATTCGTTGTCGTAAATTACATCACTATTAAATATTATAAACATCTCTCTCAAACACAACACGTTGATCTATGGTAACTGAAACACTAAAGCTTTCACATTTGTCCTTTTCTGAAACATAAACTGTGAAGATTTTCAAAAAATGGCGGCACTGAAGTTAGGCCTAAACAGTTCGGCTTGCAAACGTGAAAGGTTGAATAAATTATGACTGCCTATTTATATTACTGCTGAATAATAAGGAAAAATCACCCCAGCACACACTTACTATAAGGGCATAATGGGAAATAAACATGGACGATTGTTGTCAATGACTACCACAATATAGACATTTATTGACAGTGGGTTTCTATCACTAGATTACATTTGTAGACTTCGGATTGCTACAGGTTAATCTGCAGTCTATGTGCTGTCCAACATCATGATGAGCTGCCCATCATTATCAGAGAATACAAGACTCATGCTATTACTTAATCTAGTCCATGTGCTGCCCAGCATCTTAATCCTGGAAGGTGGGTTATAGTTTGCAATATATATATCTTTAAAGCCATACACAGCAACAGGCCATAATATTTGGGACAGAGATTATCAATATCTTTTTTACCCTAACTTAAAAATTCACAGTTGTGTCTATTAGCATATTAGCATTTATTGGAATATGTTCACTTTTTATTTCAATGGCACTGTGGAATATTTAACTACTTGACTTCCCTTATTAACGTAGATATTAACTTTGTCTCTTACTTGGGTTCTGAATAGCTTGTCACACATAGAACATTGGATTGTCCTCTCTTGATTGTGTATTTTAAGATGCTGTTGGACATATGTCAAGCGTTTAAACAATTTTCCACATTCCGCACATTTGAAGTCTCGCTGGTCTTTGTGAACAAACATATGTTTTTTTAGGATATCACGAGATGTAAAACTGCGGTGGCAGACATGACACTGGTGAGGGCGATCACCTTGAAAGAAAAAAAAATTGTACAATAGAATATTTAAAAAATAAAAACAGCAATAAATAATCATTTGATTTATTTGTTCTCAAACTCCTGCGGTTAGCAAGATGTAGTTCAGAGAAAGTTAAATGGCAAATTATACAGATAATTTTTCTACCAACACTATGTTACCAGTGCAAAACTTGGACTGCCAAAATCCCACCAGAACAATCTCAACATGTAAGAAATGAAATGCTTGAGAATAGTAACTAGTTACAAGAAAAACAGAACATGAAATGAAGACATTAAAAATATAATAGGCGTAGAATAATTTAGCAAATGTCAAAATGAGATCAAGGAGAATATTCACAACTAAACACAAACCCACCACCTGGATTAATGTAACTAATACTAACAGTCAAAACAAGTGCTCAAAATAAGTTCCAGTACAGCTTGATACTTTCACTGACTCCCAATACAATTTTACAGCAAGTGAGAAATG
The DNA here is from genome assembly GCA_034231615.1 of Meghimatium bilineatum. Lineage (NCBI taxonomy): Eukaryota > Metazoa > Mollusca > Gastropoda > Stylommatophora > Philomycidae > Meghimatium > Meghimatium bilineatum. The sequence goes on along the minus strand of CM067321.1, from coordinate 59,211,594 downwards.
GAATATAATTAAAGAAACTGTTCACAAATGGTGGTAGAAAGTGTATGGCATGCATGAACACAAAAATCAAGACTAGTTAGCTGCCCATCATTGTCAGAGAATATATAAGACTCATCCCACTACTTAATCTAGTTCATGTGCAGTCCCGCATCTTAAACCAACAGCTACTTTAATCAACAGAAATAAAGACAGTAATTTTAGAAAACAAAGAAAGATGAACAAGAAATACTCTTGCAAGGTAAGCGTATAAAAAAATTATGCATTTTTCCCCTGCGATTTGATTCTTTTTGGAAAATTTTCTTTATTTATGGTGAGTGTTTGGTAAACACAATAGCTTTTTTGTTTGTAGGATTATCAAAATAATTTTTCACTATAAATAAAGGAGTGAATAATGAATATAATCGTGTTTTTGTTCTTGTTGTATGTGTGATATAACAGTTGTGAGCAAGTTGTGAAGTTGAAAATTGGGGGGAAAATCTCAAAATGCTATTTAAAAAATTGCAAATATAATTTCTTGATGACCCTAATACTTGATGAATATGTGGCAATATTGATAAAATTCTTCTAGATATCTAATCCTGTTGTATATATGTTGCTTCATATCTAAACTAATATAATATGGACTGAACAAACTAATAAAACGTGAAGAAATCACATACAATGCCCATACGTTCTACACTAGAACTACATACAACATAATAATATTCCATGCTGACGCGTTGCACCCTGACACATATTGTTTTCGTGTTTTTCAATGAATAAACAAACATTGTTAAAATATAACAACAACTAAAACACAAAAGCAACAATTAAAACATGTATATATTACTTTCCATGATGATCACTTACCATGCTACGCAGTACTACATTTGATAGTAAAATATGACGTCAAAAATGGATAAAGTTGTTCCAGAAATTAGTTGACAAAATCAGCCGGCTTTCTCCCTTCTTACAATTGTGTAATGGCGTCAGTGGCTATAAGTGCCTATAGAGCCAGTAAGGTTAATTCTGCAGAACATATTTTTAAAGGCCCCAGTTCTAGAGATTATGTGAGTTACTTTAAATTCTTTGATTACAGGAAGATCTATTAAGATGTCAGTGTTCTGTATTGTTTTATAATATACAATATATCTTCATTGGTGATGCCTTTCTATGTTATTCATAGAATTTTCCCATACCATTTTACATTTACACCACTTCCCACATTATAAAAAAAAATGTAAAAAGAGTTAGACATAGAGGATGCCGACTGCTGCATGAAACTCGACAAATATTTCCTTTACCTGTATGTGTGCGCATGTGCTGCAGAAGGTAACTACGAAGTCCAAAGAACCGATTGCACACGATGCATTGCAATCTTCCATTAGCTGATCTTTCTCTCTCTAATTCCTTGGAAGGCTTCTGTTTTTTTAGGTAATATAACTGTTTCACTGCTATAAGTGCATCCCTAGGGAGTGTCAATAATCAGTTCAGTTATCACAAGTCATCTAGACATATAAAACACTTTCCTTACAAGATCACCATAAAAGACAATGGCACTATGGATTTTCTTAGTGTAATAATTGCATGCACGGTTATTTAATTGTACTATAAAGTCATACATATAGTTTTTTTCGTTCTGGGGATACGTTTGTTTGTTTGTTTGTTTTGTGTTCGCTCCATTGTAACCAGCATGGATATCCATGCGATTTCCACAGGGAACATGTTTACGTTATGCTACCGTTATGCGCCTTGTAGGCCTAGCACATCCGATTTCGGCATGCCTTGACAATTCAGGTGGGCTACCCTAGCCTGTGACAGCCTCCCTATCTGTCGCCAGGCACGTGTGTGTGTGGTGACTCTTTGCCCAAACGATTTTTGCTCACGTCTGTCTCGCACGAGGTGTTCCACTGTCTATGAACTTGCCTCGCGTAATTTGGATGTACTGTGCCTATCGGGTACTGAACTGTTTCTCATCCGTGAGCCTGGTTCCTTAAGAGGAAATACTCAACAGAAGAGTTGGACCCTGGCTCTTTCGCCTTCTTAGCCGACGTGTCCTTTACCAACATCGTGTACCCCTCGCCCAAGTTTGAGTCTCACACCACGCGTTTGAGAGCAAGGTGTTCTCGAGCTGAGCGACCTTGTCAAATAGCGCCTGAGCCCATCAGGTACTGAACCCTTTTTCTCTGCAACTGTATTTCTGGTATAGGAAAACCTGACATTAGAGTTGGTCCAGGGCTAAAATCATTGTCTCTTTTGTGCCTGAGCCCATCGGGTACGGAACCATTTCTCTCTGCAAGTGTATTTCCGGTATAGGAAAGCTTGACAGTAGAGTTGGGCCAGGAGTGCCATCTTTGTCCCTTTTTGCCTGAGCCTTTCGGGTACGGCACCCTTTCTCTTTGCGAGCATGTTTCCGGTATAGGAAGACTCAACATTAGAGTTAGGCCAGGTATTTTTGCTTTGCTCTACGCCAATTATTGGGTATGGGTCTCTGCCTATAAGGAAATCAGGTAACTAGAAGCTCGTCACGAGCTAACAGAGCTTGTAGTTCCCATTTCTGTATACGTTTTCACTTTCTGTTTGCGCTGCCCTCTAGCGCTATTCTGCCCTTTCGATTATTAATTTTTTTCCCATTGTACTCAGTATGAAATCTATCTGTCTTTCGCCATGCATCTAAAGTTTCATGCTTTGTTCATTGGCCGTCCCTCCAATGTTCGGACTTGACTAACTAGCTTCACTGTATGTCGACAGTGTCGCTGTATGTGGTGTTGCTGGTGGCGTCGGAGATATTGTCTGTTTCTTATGCAGTCAAATCTCTTTCCATCTGCTACCTCCACATTCTCGGACACGATCCCCAAATGATTTGGCCAGAATCAGCTCGAGCTGCTGTATTTCTGTTATCAGTGTGCATCGCGAGGAGGTACATTTGGGATCTTGGTTATCTGCTAACCTTGGGTCCGCCTAGAGCAATGCATTCCCTTTGCACCCCTGGGGATACGTGTATCCACACCTTTTTTCCTCAGGAATATTCTTTTATTTCATTTCTGCTTATCAGTTATAATAGACAAAAAAAAACCCACAAAAACTACTTGTTATCTATTTGCTAAACCCTTTATTGCCTTTCAGGTTAGGGGTAGAAGAGCTTTCTGGAGACGGCCCTCTTGTGTGCTGAGTATATTGTGGAATTTGTCACCTCTTTTATTTCGATGGTCCATTGTTTTCGTGGTCGGCATCTAGGTCTGCTTTCACTGTATCTGTGTAGCATAGTTTGTTGTTTATGCTGTCTGATGGTAGTCTGCTGATGTATTCGAACCATTTCATCTGTTGTCTCTTAATATACATGTTCTAGGTAGGTCACAACTAATCACATTTTCCTCCTGAAAGCAATGGTAAACTACAGAAATTTCAGAATTACAGGAAAATTACAGAAACTGTACCCAGAATTTCCTTATGGATGTGGTGCTATAAGAGAGTCCTGCAAATACCATGGACAGAATGGGAGTCGAACCAAGAGGTACTAAAATCAACATCCAAGAAGGCTGGCATCTAAATGCCATATTGAGAAGGAAGTTAGGTTTTTCCGGCCATGTAAAGAGACATAGTGATATGGAAAGAGAATAGAGAGAGCGATAGAAGGGAGTTGGTCGCCAAGGCATTGGTCGCCCAAGATGTCATTGGGACAAGTATCCAAGAATGCATGCATATGTCACTGAATAAAGCAGGACAGCTTGTCCAAAACCGAGGCGAATTCAAGAGATTCATAGGGAAGACAACGTTCTGGAAATAATATATCACATAACAACAATTTGTTTCAAATGGGTTCCAATAAGAGAGTGAGGTCGGCGTTTTGCACAACTCTTCTTCACTGGAATCAAATTCCCCAATACAAGTAATTTAAAAATCTGTGAAAATAAAAATATAGCTACACGACTGTAGTAAAAAACGTGCAGCATCTTGTTCTTCTTCTTTCATTCACTTGAAATATGTCTATATCTGTAATTCTGTCTCCTTAATAAAACTCACTGTCTTTTGTAGTTCATACAGTGTCCCATAGAGCTTTGAGTCCAGTGTTGTTTCCTCTGGGCAATATGTCTACCTCAGCATTTCATACTTAGAACAATCGTGAAGTATATGCTTGGCACTCTGTGCTGCCTGTCCACATGGCTGTGTTGCCAATCTTGAACTTTTTGTACATGTGACTGCGGAGTCGGTTGTGTCCTGTTCTGAAGCATGGAATTATAACTTGTTCTGATCTGTTCTGATAGTCATCTTGTGTTGGTGTTTGTGGCTTTTTTATTGACTTGATCATCTGTTTTTTCTGATTGTAGGTGATTAGTACATCAAACACAAAAGAACGAAGAAGTAATCTACAAACTCATAGTCAAGGACTTAACTCTAACAGAATTTCAAAAGTTGATGTAACATATGGTCATCATCACTTGTGATGGAGGAACAACAACAACATATAGGAGAATGTGATGTGGTAAATGGATACAAAAAATAAGCAAATACCTTCTGGTATTTTTCCTGTCTTGAGTAACTTCATTCTTTGTTCTTTCTTTGCCCTCTTCCACTGTTAAAACACTGACCTCAACATTCTGTAATTATGGAAACCATATTCAAATACTCTCTGACCTATTAAAAGAAAAACACCATCACGTAACACATTTTTTAAAATGAACAGAAATAACAGAAGCATCAACCATGGCTGTGACCCGAAAGAGGAGTAAAGAAGTGACACCACTACCTATTATCACGCCATATGAGGTGAATAAGGTTTTGGGTGGTGTGGTTGACTGTCCCATCCCATATAATAAAAGTGACCCAGAAGCCATGCTGAAGTTCCATAAGTCAGGCTGAAAGCACAGATTTCGCAGCCAAGCTATAAACTGTGACACAGCTCAATCCGCTCTCTTGTAACATGCACAAGTTTGAAAAAATTCTCAAGAAGTAGAATAGAGGCAAACATGACCAAATATGTCAGCTTCATAGAAACCAATGAACCACCTTGCTTAATTTGCGAACTGGCTTACTGCAGACTCACATTTTCTCACATAAATAAATAGAATGAAACATCTGAACAAATTCTTTACCATACTTCAGGACATTTGAAATGGTTTGACTCACAAATTAAATAATTAATCTTCTAACTACAAACAATTCATGACTGTGGACTTGCTCTAGAGTTATATACAGTGATATAACATGACCAGTTTACTTGAATCATCATCATCATCATCAAACCCATTGCCCTTCAGAGTTGTAGGGACGTAACTCTGGAAATATCACCACAAAAATTTCACCATGCCTCTCTCTCTGTTATCAGTTCTTTGTTTGAGTGTGGAGAATTTTAATAATTTCCATTCTTTAATATTATCAATTCATACTTTCCTTCCCCCCTCTTTTTCTGCCCCCCCCCTCCCCTCAATTTCCCTTCAAGATATTTTTGAAAAGAGAATCGTGCCTCAACACTTTGCCAAACCACACAAATTGTGTGACGCTTCACCACTGCCATGAGATGTTTGTGTTAGCATGCAAGAGTATTTCTTATGCTTCTCACATATATATTGATTTTATTACTTGAATACAGAAGATTAAAACCATTACCTCTTTGCTATTTCACAACTGATATCATTTTCTGTGTGTACCATAAGTGTTCAACACCTATCAGCTGAAGATAGTGAAAAATGTCATAAATGGAACACATGCACAGTGACTCCTGCAATAATTCTGACATTTTCCCAAACTCAGGAAGTTCAGGTATCCATCTTCAGCTGAAAGAATGTAGAGTCTTGTGAAATTTAAAAACTGTCCATAGACGTGCAAACCTGCTAACTGCCACCGAGCACCTGCACAAATGAGGCCAGTGTATATCAGACAGACATGAATAGATGTATTTAGTACCAGTCTTCAGACTGTTTAACATGAAAAAGTTGATACACTGTAGGTGTGCAATTTGTTTATTTTCTCAAAATTTTAGTATCAAAGCAAAAAGCACAAGCAAGGATCCCTATTAGCATATCTTTTTCTGTGCAAATATCACAACACATACTGTTCTCTGCTACTAGCCAGAGGGAATTTGGGAATGAAAGAAGAACTATCTGCATCATAAGAAACAAACCATTGCTGTAGCTATTATAATTTCAACAGCGTATATAATTTGAAAATAAGAAGTGAATTTATTCAGGTAATGTAACACTTCAATTGAAAGACACAATCAAGAACAGAATGGAAAAACTGAAAGCAACTAATAAACTGCAGTAGCAACAATAAAACAACCAATAGACTGCATCAGTCACAATAAAACAACCGTTTTAAAACTCAGAACTTTGTCACAAGCAATATTAAAATAACTTATTTTCTTGGAACTATGTCCTTTGAATTCAAGTCCATTATTTTTTGTTCAAATTCATTAGTAGCCGGTGAGTAATAAATTAAAGATTTTATTTTTATAATGTCTACCCATTTTAACCATGACCTCTAGCCAAACGTGATTATAAAAAAACGTATCCTCTTTATTTAATGTTAGTGTCAGTTAAGAGAAACCAACACCTTCAAATACTTAAGCCTAATATTCTCTTAAGATGGACACCGAAATAGACATTCGTTGTAGCAAAGCGAATCAAATACTGGATCAATTATCCCCTTTATTGCAACACAAAATGCTACCAATGTCAACAAAAAAACATCTTATCCAAAGTATCTTCATTCCAACCCTGTGCTACCAATGTCAAACATGGTCCTTAACAACAAAACATAGAGACAAATGGTTACAACAGAGATGAGATGTCTGAGAAAAGCCACAGGAGTGACCAGAAGACACAGAATTAGAAACAATGTCATAAGAGAAAGAGTGGGTGTCATATCAATTCTACAATATATACAAAGCCAACACATACAATGGTTTTGTCATCTGGAAAGAATGCTGTGTGATTCATTAGTTTATAAAGCATACATGAAGAGAGGAGAAGCAGAAAGAATAGCCAAGGGTAGACCTAAGGTACGCTGGAGCATATTCTTATAGTTCCTTATATCCTCTTTCAAAATATATATACTTTTATACAGTTTACTACGCAAATAACATGTTTACATCCGATAATAAAACAAGGCCATGGATGCTCTATTCCTCTGGTCTGCAAGCTAGTGACTTGACTTAAATATTGCTGCATTATTGGGAATTTAAAAATTATGTTGAAAAAATGGTATGTATCCTATAAAATTATCTAGAGAAGCTTACTTTTAAAGAATCATAGTGCATAGATAAATTATGATGTTGCAATTCTTCCTGGTCATGAGATAAGAAGTGACAAAAACCACATCGGGCTGGTTGGTCAGCCAAATGGCTTCGTAGATGAATCTCAAGATCCTCTACTGTACCAAAGTCCCTTTTACATACCTGGAATTAAAGAAATGGTAAATAGTCATAGGAATACACCAACAATCTAACTATTTGACTACATCAGCACTCTAGTCTCTTGACTACACCTGCAGTCTAGCTATTTGACTACATTCGTGCTGTAATTTCTTGACTGAACCTGCATTTTAACTATTTGACTACATATGTGCTGTAATCTCATTACTTCACCTGCAGTCTAGTTATTTGACTATACCTGTGCTCTAGTCTCTTGACTAGCCTTTAGAGCCCTGAATTAAAATTACGCAATATTCCCGGGGGCCTGAATTCTTTTTTGGAAAATTTGCGTTATTGATGGTGGATGTTTTGAAAACGCAATAACTTTTTTGTTTTAAAACAAATCAAAATAATTTTTGCACGTGTAAATAAAGAAGTGAATAGTCAATATAATCGTGTTTTTGCTGTTGTTGAATGTGTGATATGACAGTTGTGAGCATGTTGTGAAGTTGAAAATTGGGGGGGGGGGGGGGGGGGGAAATCGCAAAAAACCACTTTCAAAATCGCAAATATAACTTCTTGACGACCCTAATACTTGAGCAATGTGTGGCAACATTGATAAAATCCTCCTAAATACCTATACTTGTATATATATATTGTTTCATGTCAAAACTAATATAATATGGACTAAAAAAACTAATAAAACGTTAAGAAATCACATATAATGTCCGTCTGATCAACACTAGGTCTAGGCCGACACACAACGTAATTATTGTTCATGCACACATGTGGCACCCCTGACACATATTGTTTTTGTGTTTTTGAATGAAGACACAAACATTCTTATCAAATAACAACATATTAAACACAAAAAACAACAATTAGAACATGTAGTCACAATCACTTACCCATGCCACGCGGTACTCAATTTGATAGTAAAATATGGTACAGAAAATGGCCAACTTCACTCCAGAAATGTGTTGACAAAATAAGCAGGTTTTCCCCTTCTTACAATGGTAATGTGTAAAGGAATTTGACCTTTAGCCTGTGACGTGTTCCTAGCTTTGTGCGGCGGGAATTCTATGTGATATTAGCTTAACTTTGTGAAGATCCGTACTCGCGATTCGGGTAGTATCTGTCAGGTCCTAGTGGTGCATTATTGTGTTCATATGCACAATGGAGCGCACACTTAGGGCGCAATTTTGCACCCATAGGGTACTAAAGGCTAGATCAGCAGTCTAGATATTTGGCTAAATCAGTGCTATGGTCTCTTGACTACAACTGCAATCTAGCTATTTGACTATATGTGTATATATATATCTGTATCTGTGTGTGTGTCTGCTCTCATCTCTTGACTATACCTGCAATCTAGCTTACTGGCTACATCAGTGCTATAGTCTCTTGACTACACCTGCAGTCCAACTATTTGACTATATTAGTGCTCTAATCTCTTGATTGCAGCTGTAGTCGTGAAGAGGTCATCACCGATGTGATAAGCACAAATTGATGAAGAAATTGTCATTCTCTTCATATGCTTAGTGTCTTGTGCAGATAGTTGACAACATGGCTAGTGTGATAACGAATCCCTCCAAATGTGACCAACGAGTAGTGATTCAGTTTCTTACAGCTGAAAGATGTCAACCAACCAACATTCATCAAATAATGCAGATGGTGTATGGTGGAAAATGTGTTTCGAAGACATCAGTGAAGGACTAGGCAAGAATGCTTCAGGAAGGGGACAAGTAACAAATGATCTTCTGCTGTCATTTTAACCTGTAGCAACCCAGAGAAAAAAAATGCATTTTTCCTCTGGAACCTGGCCATTTTTTATGACTTGTGGTTTTTCTGCACATGTTCACTTTTTTGGCATAATATTTCAGTATAATAGTTCAGTACCTGATGGGACAAGGCTGTTTAGCTCGAGAACATGCCTTGCTCTCAAACGTGTGGTGAGACTCAGACTTGGATGAGAGGTTCATGATGTCGCTGAATGACACCTTGCCTAAGAAGGCAAAAGAGCCCAGGACTAACTCTTCTGTCAAGTTCTTCCTAAACTGGAACCAGCTCTTGGATGAGAAAAAGTTCAGTATTGACACAGGCACAAAACGTCTAACTACATGAGGCAAGTTCACTGGCTGTGAAGCGCCTCGTGCAAGATAGATGTGAACGAAAATCGTTTCGGCCAAGAGTCATTACATATCTGCCACCTGTCAACAGATGGCAGGCTGTCACAGGCTAGGGAAATTCACTGCCCGAATTAAAGGCATAATGAAAATGGATATGCTGGGACATCCGGGCCACAGTGTGAGTCAACCAAGGTGAAAATAACAGAGTTTTACTGTGGAACTAGCAGTACAACATACTTCACGGTTCCCAGCAGAAATCACACAATTTATTTGCGATGGTTATCAGAGAGTGAATGCAGGAGAAGAGCTTACTTTTGATCTATGTGTGTACAGGCTGTATCTGGTTGCAGAAGTGTTGCTCTAGTCAAGAACTAATATGTTTTACTCAGCAATACTGATAACATAATTTGTAACCCTTCTTAGTTGTCCTTTTTGACATATAAGGTAGATCTGTGTCATATTCTTTCATACTAAATACAAATAATAAATAACAGAGACGCACTAGCTTACATAACATTGCATCAAATTGAGAAATTCAACTTCTTTACTGCTGCTGAAGTCTATCAAGTCTGTAAAATGTGATGAATCAACATCAGTCTGTTCCTGACTTGATATGTCAGTACATGTATGGACTGTGTATTTATTAATGGATTGTTGTGCTATTGTTGTGGCAGCATCCACATGTTGTGTTAACATAAATTCAAGAGGTTTGATAGTCTCACACAAGACTTCAGTGCCTCCAACTGTGATAATATCAGTGGTAGCAGGAACTGTCTCAATGCTCAGGTTCCATTCCTGTCAAAGAAGTAAACAAAATAGATTAGCCGTGTTAATAAACATGAAAAGGATAATTTAGTATCCTAAGGGGGTAGGAGCTGGTGACTCTTGTTCCCTATGCCAGGCAGAGATAAATTTAATTTAAACTCCAGATTGGTGTTTCTTCTAGCAGTCTTTTTTGATGGGGAAATTATCCAGTTTTTGCAAGTCTCAGATTATTGTATTACTCAATTAGGCTTTAGGGTGCAATATCATGAGCTGGACAGTCTTCAGCAATATCATGAGCTTGAGAGTCTTCATGAATATCATCAACTGGAATCTTCAATTCTAGAAGAAACTTTGCCATGACTTTGGAGGTAGCCACCCCCACATGAAACCGTCTTAGTCAGATCTATGACATGCATGGCAGGTGGCACTGTGACCATTCTTTGCTATTCTCTCAGGCTTCAGTAACATGTGAGATAACATAAAGGTGGTAATGTCAGGTAGCACATAACGTAAGATAACGTAAAAGCACACCAGTCAACTAGTATGGATTTTCCAAATTCATATGTAATATGAAATAATAATTAGAGGTGAGAAAGAGTTTTTCAGTGCTATATAACTCTTATACTAACATATGAATGTGAATCATGGACAGTAAACAAACAGAAAAGTGGCAAATTAGAGATGTAGTTCTACAGAAGAATGCTGACAATACCATGGACTGCCAGAAAAACTAATGTGGAGGTCTTGAAAGAGTCAAATGTGAAATGGACCTTAATCAATAATATAAGAAAAAGACAATGTTCATTTTTGGCCACTTCATGAGACAGGGAGATTTGGAGAACATAGTCACAACAGGCAAGATTGAAAGCAACAGAGAGGGCGACAACGTGAGAAAATATTAGACAGTTTGACAACCTGGAACAGCAGGAAAACAATAATGATACATAATGCTGAAGATAGACAGCTGTGGAGAGTCATGATTGCCTACACCGGCATGACACCTGATGATAGGATAATATACATTTCATTACAGATCTAATATATAATATTTGTATATGCTGTAAATAAAGCTGGTAATATGCTTTATTACCAGCATCATATGACAGAACAAACACACAATGATGTATTTATTGTTCTGTCTTTTCCAGCAGCAGCTTTTCTGTGCCTCTATCTACTCTATGCAACACAAATTATTATCAACCTTTAACACACTTCTGTGGAGTGCATTTGACAACAGTTTACACTGTCCAAGATAGCCGCGATCATGTGTACAAGCCTCACAAAGGCCCTTTTGCTAGGTCCTCTGTAATCAATAAAAGAAGCCACATATTAAAAATTCTGATTACCAGATTATTTTTAATCTGGAAAGTTATTCAAATGACTTCCATTTTTTCTGCAAATTTAGTGGCAATGTGAACCAAATCTCAGTGAAATATCAAAATTTTCGCAATCTCTGGACAATTCCAAACCAGAGCAACACCATGATAGTGAATCTGGTTTTATAGACTTTTGTTTTATAGTATTTTCAGTAAAATCATTATGGATTATTCTTTGGATGACAAATTTTTTAGAGATAAGTTGTTAAATCACACTAGAAAATGTTAGACCACAAGGTTTCGTATATTTTGAATTTAAACATCAACTATCTTAGAGCGATTAGTTTTGGACTAGATCTAGCTTTAGAGAATGATTTTATGACAAATGTATAAGGTTTATTCATTTTCCCTGGTGAAATTATGACAATTTGACCATAAATAATGTTGAATTAGGTCTGTATCCACTGTTGCCACACCAGGAAATTTCCCTCAAAAAGTCAGACATTTTAAATAATTTTTTCTTCATTTTTTTGGTTATAATTTGTTTTTTGTGTGGAAGAAGACGTCTTTACGACTTTCTCACACGTCTCATACCACATACACACAAACAAAACATACACCAATATATTCAGAATTCAATTCTTTATTTACATGTACAAATATTATTCAAATATCTCTAACAACAAAAAAGTTATCACGTTTTCAAAACAGCAACCCACTATTACGCAACATTTTCAAAAAAGAATCCGGCTGCAGAAGAGAAAATTACTTGTAAACTTGCTTGCTTGCGGTTAAAGTATTATGTAAAGATAATCCTAAAGATTGGATTTAGGCCTACACATTTTATTATTTAACTTTAATCCTACACTAGGAGGCAAACACAAATTTAAAATATAAATAACGTATAGGCCTACACACAGATACATGTGTACTGTAGATACACTGTCAATGCAGCGGACAAAAATAATTCCTAAGTTCAGTATAAAGATAACATAACAATCACAGAGAATAATTAAACATACGCAAAACACAGGTTTTTTAGAACATTCCACTTAGACACGACGGGCTATCACTAAAACTGGGGTTTATGGTATGCAAACAAGAAAACATACAAATTACAATATAGAAAACAATTAAGTAGAATAAGTAAAGTACTAGTAATGTGTTTAAAAGCAGTGTTGCCACTAAAATAAATGTTAAAACCTGCAAAACCACTGTCGTAAAAAAATATTAAATAAAAACTGCAGACTGTTGCCACTAAAATATATAAATACTGTTAAAATCAGTGTTGCCATTAAAAATAAATAAAAACTGCAAAAAATCAGTGCCACCACTAAATTGAGTAAAAAAAAACTTAATTTACAGAACTGCAGAAATTCACCCATAAAACGTATTGTATGGGTGTACAGAGTCAAACCTTACAAAATATAGTACAAAATACAGTTAATTATGGGAATTTGGCACCTATGGATGTATCTCTTGTCATAGTCCAACAGTAATCAACAAGTATTTAAGGGCTTCAATTGCCTTGATACTTTGTCTCCAAAGAAGTGCTACAAGGACTCGTTAAAGACCTCACTGAAAATGTTTGAAATAGACCAAGACACAACGGAATAACTTGTACAAAATAGATCTACATGGTGCTCTAGTCAAAAAGAGTGCATCATCTTGTGAAAAGAGGAGAAATGCTGCAGCCCAACAGTGGAGAGTAGCTAGAAAGTCACAGATAGACCAAAATCCACCTACAGTAGTCATTCCATGTCTGAACTGTCCAAGAACATTTACAGCTCGAATAGGGCTCATTAGCCATCTACAAACTATTATGCATGGTCATAATTCTAACTGAATTTTCAAAAGTTGAAGTAAAAAATGGTCATCATCACTAGTGATGGACGAACACACACACTTTGTCTCCATAGTAGCAATGTCCTTGTGAAATGTGAAATCCTTCACTGTGCCCATAAGTGAGCCCTCCACAGTTTGAGGTAAAGAAATTAAGATAAGACTCCAGAAAATCAAATATCAAAGATGTGATGCAGCCAAGACTCTTATACTTTAGATGGAGATGTTTGACAATTTCATCACAATTATCAGATCTATTTTTTCCAAAAAATCGTCCACTGTAAATGCTAGACATGCTATTTCCTAGCTAAGCAACATGCTAAGAAACTTATCATGAAGAATTTTTTTAATTTGAGGACCAACGAATACTCTGGAAGTATTTGAAAGCCTCTTCTGTTTTCTCCATTGCTGTGACAACATGTTTCATGATAACCAGCTTAATGTGCAAGGGTGGCAACAAAATCTTGCTGGTGTCGACAAGTGCTGAGTTCTTAATGTTCTTACTATCAGGCTGCAGTGACTGATTGGCCAATGTCTTCTGATGTAATGGTTACTTTGTGCATAGTCATCCCACTCACAGATAAAGTAATAGTACTTGATGTATTGATTCTGTAGTCCAATGAAAAGAGAGGCCCTTTTTAAGTTTTTAAAAGTCACAGCAAAGCGACCAATGGTGATGATCGTAGTTTATATACTTCAAAATCTGCTTAACGTTTTCATAAGTTTCTTTCATATGAGCTCCATAACCGACTGAAATTGACAGTAACACATACTATTATTTGACAAAACAGATCCACGACTAGTCTTGGATGAATAAATGAAAAGTCTCCACTCTTCCAGCTTGTAATTGATTTTGAGACATGTCATTAAATCAGAAATATTGTGACACGTACAAAAGTCGCTCTCTTTAAAAAAAATGTCATAAGTGGCTATTGGTGGTTTCTATGCACAGAAATTGTAACATCTTCTACAAGATTCCACTGTTGCAATCTGGAATCCACTAAGATCTTCACCTTGTTCTTCTGTAAATTCAGATCTCTTACAAGATCATTCAGTTCTCTTTGTTTTTTAAATGTGGTTTAGATCATATAGTTTGCTGAAAATCAGGATCGGTTGAGGTTGATGCTTCAGGACCATTAATGTCCTCTTTTTCATAAGTGGAAAAATTGAAAATGATTCTAACACTTTGGGAACAGGAAGGTCATCACCATGTGGTACCGGAAATATTGCAGTCTACTTTTTCTTCTTCGATATGCCGTTCCCCATTGGAGGGACCATGCAAAAGCAACAGTTGTTGAGATGATCAGTGGGTTCTCTCAATATCATTAAGACTGCAAAAGGCATAGCTTGCCTTTTGCCAGTCAACCATAGTTTAAGTAATGCTGCACATGTATTGCAGCATATGTGTGGTGCTCAGCTCTTATCTTGATCTCCTATTCTGCAGCCACAATACAACTGTACACCTTCTGTACTATTACTAGGCCACAGGCAAAACCAGTTTTACCAGCCAGTTTTTAATCAGGAATTTTTATCTATAACTGATGTCCTCACTTTTATTATAAATCATTTAATTATACTTTCTACAATATGTTTTATATATGTAAATGTTCGGCAATGAATTCTCTATAATTTTACAATGGTTAAACATGTATCTAATAATTATTTTAAAATAAATTAGAATGAAGTAGACATTATAAAATATTATGTGATAAAATTAGACTACAAATTTCACTTAAAACTTTAACATTAAGCACGCTAGTTTACAATTACGTAATTTCTCTCCTGCAATAGGATTCTTTTTTGAAAATGTTGCATAATAGTGGGTGACTATTTTGAAAACGCGATAACTTTTTTTGTTGTTAAAGATATTTGAATAATATTTGTACATATAAATAAAGAATTGAATTCTGCATATATTGGTGTAAGTTTTGTTTGTGTGTGTGATACAAGATATGTGAGAAAGTTGTAAAGACATTTTTTTTTTTACAAAAAACAAACAAATTATAACCACACAAAAAAATTATATTAAAAAAATCTTGTCTTTTTTTAAGGAAATTTCTGGAGTGGCAACAGTGGATACAGACCTAATTTGACAGTATTTATGGTCAAAATGTCATAATTTGACTGGGGGAAATAAATAAACCTTATATATTTGTCATAAATCTATAAATGGAACACTTTACATGGAACACAATAATGGCTCAAATATCCATGGATATATCACAAAATGGAAAACGGGCATGAGCCTATGAGCCGCTGGATCAGCAACCAACTAAAGAACCATAACAAAGGTGGTAATGTCAGGTAACACATGGGTGATAATATAAAGGTGGTAATGTCAGTTAATACATGTGAGGAAGAATAAGGTGGTAATGTCATTTAATACATGTGAAGAAGAATAAGGTGGTAATGTCAGTTAATACATGTGAGGAAGAATAAGGTGGTAATGTCAGTTAATACATGTGAGGAAGAATAAGGTGGTAATGTTAGTTAATACATGTGAAGAAGAATAAGGTGGTAATGTCAGTTAATACATGTGAGGAAGAATAAGGTGGTAATGACAGGTAACACAAAGGTAATAACATAAAGTTGGTAATATCTGGAAACATGAGATAACATAAAAGTGGCACTGTGAGGTCACAAAAATAGTAAATACATGAGGAATTTTAGATGACTTTGCCTGAAGCAATGCTTACTGGTTGCTGAATTGCACTTTGTCCTGGACTGACACTTCTCTGTACTGGATCAATGACTGCAGGTATGTTGGGGTGATAAGTCCAATTTGTCAAGTATCTGTGATAAGCAGAATCTGGGGTTCGGGCACAATTTCGCCTAGTAATAAATTTAATCAGATAGATAGTAAAATCATAGAATTACATTAGTGTGATCCAGTACAATGTATTCTCTTATCTAGATCCTTGTAGCAGATCATCCCGATTAAATAAATAGAAGAATTTTATATATATATAAAAAACATGTGTATATATATATATATATATATATATATATACACACACACACACACTGGTTTTAAAAAAAAATGAAGTTGAAAGTTGTCTATAATTTTTTAACTGAATTAGGAGTATTTTGTGTCACTGAAGCCAAAAATGACTTCCAATTTCTCAATCAGGTCGTTTTTTTTCTAGATTTATTAAAAAAAATTCTATTCTCTGACAATAGCCTTCTATTTATGACTACATTTTGGTGATATTAGTAGTTGATTTATGTGTTACATTTCTCACATAAAAAGTATTTAACAGAATGTATTTATTAAATGTTACAAACATGGAATTATATAAATGAAGAGAGGACATTGAAAAAGGTAAGGACATGTAAATTATGTCATCACTGAGCAAAATTCAAGACATAAACTTCAATTTCTTGAAGTTTTCGACTTTCTCGAGTGCTCAGCAGGAGGGATGTCTCTCTTCAGAGTCCATCATTACTGCATCCCATTTTAGTGATCCCTTGCAACTGTCAATGAACAGTCTCCAATCTCTGCGTTCATAATGTTGCACTCCAAACGTCTGCAGAAGGTGAACAATATCTGTACAGTACACCAAGTCCTTCTCTTCAAAGAAAAAATGGAGGAACTCTTGATGCCTGTTGCGATAAAAAGTGATTCATGTACTGTCAGACAAGAGGTTCTTTTCTTTTAATCTGGATGCCAAGAGCTCAGCTGAGGACTTAAACAAATTGAGATCACAAACAAGATCGTTAAGCTCAGTTTGGTAAAAAGGATGTGGAGCATCATCGCTAAAAGTCTCTTCTTCTTCTTCCTCCTCTTGACCTAGAAAACTGGAAGAATCTTCATCACTGATGAAGATTGGAAAGGTACTATGATCTGCATAGAAAGGTACTGGACATTCATTAGAGTGAGCTACAGGACGACGTGCTGATTCAAGATCAGGATACTTGACATTTCGATTCTTTCTATTGATCCCAGTCACATCAATAGCGCAGAATGTCACAAACTTTACTCGCAGACTCATTTTTCCTACTAACTACACACTTTATGGTGGGTAGCTTCTGATAGAGAATTTGAGCATTACACCAAGATACCTTTAAACATCATCTATCTTGTGTTCAAGAATACAGAATCATGCAATTTCATGCTTAAATCATGCCAATTGTATAATAAAGAAATCATGTGTAACTGACATCTTATAAATGACTTTAATTTTTGTGTGTGAGATGTGTGCTCACAAGTAGACTTTTTATCTATATCAAAGTACAGAAAGTAGATCTACAATAGATATTACTATAGAGCAGATACCAAATCTGTCTTGTGACATGATTCTTCCTAGTATGCGTCTTCTCAAAATAATGCAAACCACTGAGGCTCTTTTGAAAACACAACTTTTAAAAGTTTTTATTTTGAAAAATAAAATCAAAGTTCTGGGAAAATACATCCAACTGTAGATAGAAACATGAACATAATAGTTCTTAGATCCCAGGCATCAAAACAAACAATACTCACTGAGACTTCATATGACGAGTCAAGGCACCAGATTCAGAGAACGCTCTGCCACAGTTGTCACAAACATATGGACGCTCACCTGAAAGAAATAAAATAAAGATTAATCTTTTTTTACAACTGCTCTTTACAAATAAAATAAACTCCAATATCTTTCAACAGGGAAATAAAATAAGAGTAGTACGGTCGAAGTAAACATGAAACCTAAGACTTCTTTTATGAAAAGTGTCCTATACAGAGAAGAATTTTATTCTCACTGCCACTATATAGGCCACTTAGTTCTGTACAAGCTGTTTAGTATCCACCAGGGGTCTTTGCACACATATATTCCTTATATTCTCCGTTTAGTTTTTTTGTATCAGTGAATAAAACTGCTTCTCTTCAGCCTTCCACTGGCTAGGTCACAGAATCTGGTCTTCATTGGGTGTGCTACATGCTCTTGTACTTTTCTGCATGGATAATGGTCTTAGTGTTCTGCGTGTATGGTAAGAGAGTGATGTCTGATTTTTTTTCCATTTCATTTATGGGAGAGGTCTTCATGGCACCTGTGATAAGGGGAAGTACTTGATTTTGTACCTTGCCCAGAGCTTGTAGATGGGAATGTGCTGCTCACAGGTCCATGCTGTTGATCCATACTCAAGTACTGGACTAATTGCACCACTATATACTTTCTTTAACCTTTAGCATGCGGTCAGCAATGTAATCTAAGACAGACGTCTTTCCATATACACATGTCAACTATGCTAGTTACCTGTTGCTATGCACTAATTTATCAACGAGGAACTACAAGATGTTTACTAGTCACATGACTGGGACATAGCACTTTCTAAGCTATGAAGTGATCTTTTTCTTAATATGAGTCCCCATCCCTCTGTATCGACTTCCACTCTTATCCGCCTTGCTGAACTGGTGTTGACACTCAACTCTTTTGAATCAGATGGGCATTTTTTCGATTAGTTCAGTGGCACAGGTATGGTAACTAAGAAGGGACACAGTTATGCATGTCTTTTCATGGGAAATCTGGAACTTATGAAGACTTTGGGAGACTTATGAAGGCCCTTTTCCATCCCATTTCCTTTACACAAATACATTAATAACGCATAGGTATTACAGACATGAGAATTACTTTATCAAATTTATCAACAATTTAAACCCCGCTATTCAATTCACATCTAAAATCTCTACTAATACTGTAAACTTTCTTGATATTATTTTCACTTTTCATCCCCCTTACCTCAGCACATCTGCTTATTTTTTTCATGAAATTTTTTCTCGTTCCTGACAATGTCCTTTCATTGGCTTGGCTTCATGTCTGTAAGTTATCTCGCCTTTATACCCTTACTAATACTCAGAGTACTTCCTTCCCCCTATTCCGATAGCGTCAAACTTCTCCTTACCTTTCATCTCCATAACTATATCCATTGTATCTTGTTTATAAGTATTATTCCCTTCTACAGTCTGATCCTCAACTCATGCTGTTTTCCAGGACTTTCCTCTGGTTGTCTATAGATGTGACAAAATTCTTAATGGAATCTTGGTCCACAGTCACCTAAGGTGTTATGTTCCTGACCATTTTGGCATGGTTTGTTGCAAATGCGGCTGTTGCTACACAAGTCCCTATGAAGTTATAGATCCGCTATTTCATTTCATAAGGCCACTTTCACTATTGATGAGGCCTTTATATGTAAATTCTGTAATGTCATTTACATTATCATATGTAAACACTGTGACAAGAAGTATATAGGTGAAACGGCTTAAGATTTGAGTGACTGCTTCTGCAGGCATCTTCATGCCATTAAACACAGCAAATCTACTTCTGTCTTCATACATTTCAATGGTGATTTTCATCCTGGTACTCTTGATATCCAGATCATTGCCACCATGATACAATATATTTATAGAAGATGATATGACTGTGTAGTGAGGACGTTCTAATCTTAAGCACGCTAGTATATAATTATGTAATATTCTCTCCTGCAGGTGGATTCATTTTTTACTAGTTGCGTAACAGTTTGTTGTTTTTTCCACCTTTATACTGCTTGGTGGAGTGAAGAAACACACTTTTTTGTTGTTAGAGATATTTAACCTTCACCGAGCCTATATCAATCGCAGCCGCCGAGAAACAAAATGGCCGCACGCGCTTTTGGCGGTCCGGCCCACCCAACGATAATATCGTGAGATTTACACGTACGGGGAAATAGCTGGGGACATGCGCAATCGAAGCCGGTACATCCCCCACTTCCGACATGATCGTTTTTAAGAATGGCTAGCTATTCGTAAAAGTTTAAGAGCAATTAATCTGACCACATCTGTACACCGGTACGATGCCTTGATGATGGATCGGTTTTACAGACCTTTATTTCATCGTATTTCGAATAAAATAACATTGAATCGTGGCTTGAATCATGGATTATTAGGTTATTTAGTTTCACAGCAGTGAATATACAGAATGCCGTGCTGGTTTGGGGACTTGTACGTTTGATATCGAATATTTTGAAGTGGCAGAAAAAATAACTCTAGGTCTAAACTCAAAGAACGATTTTACTGCAAATCTACATGTTTTATACAGTTCCCCGGGCTATATTTTGATAATTTCGCAGTGAAAGAACATAAATACAACAGATTTGCGTGATTTAGTTGACAGTGTTGCCAAGGAATTCGATATGTAAGGTAAGTTATTTTTTATTTTTTCCCTCTTTATTTGTTATAAAATATATGTTTTTTGTGAAAAACGTCTTTACCACTTTCTCATACGTCTGGTATCACACACACACGTACATAAATTACACCAATATATGCACAATTCAATTCTTTATTTATATGTGCAAATATTATTTAAATATCTCTAACAACCAAAAAATTATCACATTTTCAAAACAGTCACCATCAATAATGCAAATTTTCAAAAAAGAATCCGGTGGCAGGGAGACGTTTTGTATTTTTTAATCTGGCTTGCTAAAGGTTAAATAATATTTTTACATATAAATCAAAAATTGAATTCTGCATATATTGGTGTAAGTTTTATTTGTG
This sequence comes from Meghimatium bilineatum, assembly GCA_034231615.1. NCBI lineage: Eukaryota > Metazoa > Mollusca > Gastropoda > Stylommatophora > Philomycidae > Meghimatium > Meghimatium bilineatum. The sequence goes on along the minus strand of CM067321.1, from coordinate 59,190,708 downwards.
TTTGTGTGATATGATACATGTGAGAAAGTCATAAAAAATTTTTTTCACACAAAAAAATAATAACAAAACAAAAAAAAACAAAAAAAATTATTAAAAATTTTGACTTTTGGGGGGAAATTTCCTGGAGTGGTAACAGTGGATACAGACCTAATTCAGCAGTATTTATGGTCAAATTGTCATAATTTCACTGAGGAAAATGAATAAACTGTATAGAATTGTCATAAAATCATTCTCTAAAGCTAGATCTAGTCCAAAACGAATCGGGAATCAAAGTGCTGATAAACTGGCAAAAAAGGGAACCAGGAATTTCCACCAACCTTAGAACAGCTCAACACATTATCCACAACAATGTAAACAATGGACCACTGGCTCAAAAGGAAGAGTCCCATATACAAACATGTCCCAACCAAATGCACATGACAGCATAAATAGACTACACAACAAAATAAATCACAATATTTAGGCTATAACAACACACGTACAACTTAATAAACATCTACAAAGAATTACCGCAGACCATACCATACTCCAAACTGCAACAGACAAGAGGAGGAAACAGTAATAACACCACTTTATTGAATGCCCTGCAGTACAAGACCTACAAAAACAACTGTTACCACCAAACCCATCCACCACCAACATCCTTTATACAGACACAAGACAGCTGAAGAAAACATGCACCTACCTCTACCAGGCACTGAGAAGAAAGAGTGAAAGCTCACAACCCAACCCCGGGGATCAGATAAGTAAGCAAGTAAGCTATAAAAATGTCAGTATTAGTAATAATTACTGAACCCTCCCCCCCCCCCCCCACCTTTATTCTTTTCTTGTAAATACTTGCGTGTGAGATAAAAATGTCTGTATTAATAATAATTAAATAATTAATACAGTTTAACCGTAACCTTTTTTCCGTCAACACATGCGTGTGAGATACACATTGCTTTAATTCCGTATGAATATGGAAAAATATACAATAACAGTCATAGCACAGCCGAGCAAATACATCTTGCCTTGGAGCACAAGTTCAAGCTCCAATCACCCCCCCCCCTTAACTTAACGGAAAGAGTGGATAACAAACCACTTGGGAAAAGACAATAAAGAATAAGAAAATCTCTTCTAGTTGACACATATGCTCATTGCCCACCCTCAGCTTGTTCCTGCCAATTTTCTCAGGATGGTATGGCAAGTTTCTTTCTTGCCTTTGCCTCTATTTTCTCAATGTCAGTCTCTTATCCAGCGTGGTGCCCAAGTACACCGCTTCCTCTTATATTTAGATATATATATTTCCAAGTTCTAACTTTCTCGCTTTGTCCTTATTTGAGAGCGTGAAGAGTGTTGTTGAGGACTTTTCAAGCATTGTGTATCTTTACCATCCATTTCTCTGTCTATGCTGCTATTTTGTCTGTTGCCTTTTGTATTTTCTTATTGGCAATCAGGCAGGAATGTTATTTGGTCTTATCTATTGTTGTACTCTCTAAATTCAGCTGGTTCTTGAACCAATAGCTTCTCTGATTCTAGGTGCCATTTCAATCTTCTGTTGACCATATTTTCCATTATCATAAAGACACAACTAGTTAGGCTTATTGGTCTTCTTTTTATCCTTGCCTTTCTTTATTATAGGACACATGACCACATATCATCACGCCTGTACCCCAACTGTAGTAATTTATACATTGCTGCATGTTCTAGTTTCTTGAGCATTTCCAACTAAATTATATTAGAAAACAATATAATATACACCCTTATCAGAAAAACACAAAGAATTTAGTTTTGAAATTACAAACCTGTATGTCGTCGCATGTGCCGAACTAGCCCACCTTTCAACTTAAATCCATATGGACAATTTTTAACGGCACAAACATACTTTCTTTCATCTGAATGCACAGCTCCATGGGTTTTCAGTGCTGTCATCTGTTATAAAATAATAAAATTTCTGAGCAAACATTTTTTGCAACTTTAAAAAAAAATTCATTGTTTACTATTGTACAAAAGATTCCTGATTAGAAACTGGCTTCACACCATGTAGGGCATTCCCATATGTGCTCCGGCCTCCATTCCAGCAGCCATCCCAGTGTATGTAGACAGAGTCCCGGTCAGGTGTTGATTGTGTGATTTTTGGGGCCTTCCAAAAAAATTACACCAGTTTAACCGGTTAAAAAATTACAAATTTAAACAGGTTCCAGTTAAAGATGGTGCCAAGAGTGGTCACAGTTACACTGATGCACTTGTGATTTCGTTTTTTCCTGAGGATCCCTAGTCGCAACCTTCAAAAACAGTTACCATGTTGTTCCGACAGGCTGACGTTGTGTTTGAACTAAAGAGATTAATGAGAAAGGTGATAATCGACAAATAATTTTGAAAGACGAAATTTGTCAATAATACAAATGTACAGCCGATTGAAAGAAAAGCCAGGGGTAGACCTAGAGTACGCTGGATTGACAACATTAAAGAGACATTACACGAACACCAAATAACATTATCTGAAGCTGCCAGAAAAGCAAGATCAAGAATATTTATCTTCCTCAACACCCGTAAAGGGTAAAAGAGGAAGGAAAGAAGAAGACAACAGATTGAGATGTAATGTTACACATAAAAGAACTAAACTATTCCAGGTATATTCTGTGTAATTAAAAATCTAGAATATTGGACCAGATGCATTTATGGACAAAATCCATAAACTATATTTTTGTGAATGACTTTTCACAACCAGCTGAGTTGAGTCTACAGTAGATGTTTAATTCAGAATGTTGATGTTCGTGCGCTGCCTGGATCAAAGAGGAAAGCAAAGAATGGCAACTGATATGGCCTGCCATGTATATTGCAAGGGAAGGGATGATTAAGGAATTGATATGGTTTATCTATCCCATCATTTAAAAAGTCAAATTAACCCAAAATTTATGCTTATTGGATGTGTCAGGACAAAAGATGCAGCTAAGTTGTAAACCATGATGGAATATATTCTTTCTTCAAACTACATCCTACTAGTCTGCTGGAGTTTGAGAACTAATGCAGAATACGAAAAATGTGACTATTTTGTAGATGGAATCTCATTTTTTAGGTAAAAGTGACAGAAAGTCATGCTGAAGTTGGATGTGTCATACCGAAATTGTTCAATATCGCAGCTAAAAACCATTATACGAGAGATTCCGATCTCCAGATTACCCAAGTCCTGCAGATTAGCAGGAATTTGAGATTAGACTAAGAATAAGAAAAGGTGTCAAAGTTGCAGCCTAATATTTTTCTGTCACTGGGCAAAGATAGAAGAATACAGAGAAAGGAAGCAAAAAAACTGGTTGGTGGAGTGAAGAAACCAAATAAGCAATAAAAAATGAAACAAACATTTAGATAATGGTTTAAAACAGTGAAAAAAAAGATGTTTACAACCTATACAAAAAAGAGAGGTGGAATATCAAAAGCATAATAAAAACAAGCAAGAGAAAGCAAATGGGAAAAATACGGATAACATATTTCAGACATATGCACTAACAATCCAAAATAATTCAACAAGTATGTAAGAAAAACAAGAACTAGGGATGAAATATATAACCCAAAGACCATTATAAACAATAACAATGGCACCCCAATATTCAGCAAAAACAACAGAAAATAGGATGGCTAGAATATTTCTAAGAGCTATATAACCATAACTATAGCTATATAACTATATAACTATAACTATAGACCCACCAAAAAATCATAAAAGGTCCAAAACACACAGAAATACAGGAGCACGAAATAGAAAAAACATAAAAAACAGTCCAAGAAACAAATCACAAGGCCTAGATGGCATAACAACTGAAGAAATCCAGGCATATAATCAAACAGGATTAAGATGGCCAAAAAGAATATTCAATATAACATGGGCAGAAAAACAAATACCTGAAGACTGGCTGAAAGCAATTATTACCCCAATATGGAAAAATAAAAACAAAAGAGAGTGTGAAGCACACAGAGGAATATCTCTACTTAGCCACACAGGAAAGATATATGCAAAAATCATAGAACAAAGAATTAGATCAATAATAATAGAGCCACAGTTTAGCAAGACTCTTGGATTCAGAAAAACGGTAGGGTACACAGGCTTAAACAACCTCTTTGTACTGAGACAATTAAGCGAAAAGGCAATTGAATATGTATCAAGAGACATATTCTTTCCAAAATGTTGTCTTCGTCGTGGATACTCTGAACACCTCTGTGTTCTGGGCAAGCAGGCCTGCATTGGTCAGACACGTGCATACATTTTTTATGTCACTGGTCCATCATCTTCTTGGTCTTCCTCTTCTTCTCGTCTGATACTCTGCCCTCTAGAATCAGCCATTCAATACCATCATGTCACTTTAAGTGTCCAAAATACTGTAGATTCCTTCTTACAATGGTATTTAGAAGCCACCCTTCATTTAGTTTCAGTAATTTCAAAACTTCAATGTTCTTTTTCTCTGTCCATGATATTTGTAGGATCTTTCTGTAGAACTTCATTTCAAATGAATTTATTCTTTTGGATATGGTCTTGTTTAAAATCCAAGTCTTGCATCCATATCTTGCCACTGAGAAAACACATTATCTTAAAAGGGTTACTTAAGTGGCATTATTACTACTTTGCCATAGCTGTCTCATTTATGTTAACTTGAGTGTTGCAATTGCACGTCTTCTAATCTCGACTGCACAATCTCCGGAACTGTTTATATTTGCTCCCAGATATTCAAATTTGTTTACACATTCTAGTTCTATAATGTCTATGTTGATTATCGGTTTGATCTTTGTTTTGCCTGTTGTCATAATTTCTGTTTTCTGTGCGTTTAGATATAGATGTAGGATCTCACTGTATTTCTTTGTTGTGATTAGCTGTTTCAGTTCCTTTCATCACACAACATAAGTCTCTCTTTTTCTGGGATTGTGTCTAGTGCAAATGGTCTATAATTTGGGCAGTAGTACTTCAGGAAATGGAATTCTGTACTGTCTCGCAACTACACAAGCGCAGGTGATGAAGAAGTTGAGAGAATGGAGGGAATCCCAACAAATCGTTTTGGTACCATAAGCTGCAAACGTACTAATGCTGAGCCTATGTCACCCACACCGTTCTGTCACATTTCCTAAAGCCACCTTCACCATTGAGGAGAGGTTCACATGTGTCCCACAACGTCATCTATGCCATCATATGCAAGTGTTGCACCATGACATATATAGGTGAAACTGGAAGGAGGCTGCTGACCAATTCTGTGAACATCTGTATAGTATCAAAAACCATTTGGGTTATCCTGTGGACGTCCACTTTAATGACACAGGCCATTGTGGTTACAATTGTACTAGGATATTCAGGTTACGGCCATTTAGTTGTACTTCTCTGAAGACCGGACACATCTTGTGCTTGAGAACCACTACATTTACCAATATGACATTCTTAAACCCTATGGCATCCAAACCAAACCCAAAGCGTTGGTCTCATGGATGATTCTAGCTGTTCCATAATTTCTGTTTGTTTTGTGTCACATGTATGTAGTAATTTTTGTATATTCCTTGTCCTGTCTCGTTTCACCTCTTCTGGTCAATCTACAGTACACATGACCATGTGACCATCTATAATTCTTACTGTCTGTTTTCTGCTGTATGTTTAAATTTTGTTTTAATTTTTGTCCTGATAAAGGCCTTTTGGTCGAAACATCGATTTGTGTGTGTTATTGAGTGTTGGCAAAACTTGACTACCATATTCCTGGATTTACCTTTTGGATTTCTGTTTTTTGCATTTGTCATATCTTAGTGAAGAATACTTGTTGCAACTAGATTTTTTTTTAAATGTATGTAACTCAAGTCTATAAAAATTTAACATACAGATTAGAAGTAAGTAAAAGTACCGGTACCTTCTTAAAACGTTTTCCACAGATGTCACACATGTATGGACGGTCTTTGCCTATACCTGCTTTGACTACAAGATTTTTATTTGGTTCACTAGATACATCTCTGTCTTGTATGTCTTCTGTTGTCTCAAGTTTGTCTCTGTTATACTGTTGTATTACAACATGTATTCTTTCTATGGTATGTTGTTCATCTTCCTCAAAGTGATGGTCATCATTTTCACTTTTCTCCATTCTAAAGTTTGTATCATTCTCAGCTAAAGAAGTATCTCCCAAGGCACCATTGTCAGAGTCTTCCCCATTTTCTCTATCATTCTTGTGCTCATATTTCATGTGCCTGCTTAGAGTAGCTTCCCTGAAAAAGTGTGAGAATCTATCTTTTAAAGCTACAAGATTTGTTTTAAATATATATATATATATATATATATATACACATATTATACATATATATTCAAGGATTTCCCGTTCAAGATAGAAGTAGTTGTGTTCTTCGTACTTGCTATGGTCAGTTGATCTGTGTCCTAATAAGCACAATCATAAAACAACCACTATCCATTAAACAGAAATGTCATAAGAAAACATAGATCAGATGGGAATACCTGGGATACGTCCTAAGACTAGATGAAAATTGATTGAACCAACAAGCACAGTCGGAGGGGTTTAATGTACAGAAAGGAGTAAGACAAGGCTGTATCTTATCTCCATACTTGTTCAACATCTATGAAGAAAATATAATGAGAAACGTGAGACAAGAAACAATGAAGCCTGATTTCAGACCTGTAAATATAAGAGAGTTGTAGATACCAGAAATTAGATATGCAGACGATACAGTGCTATTAACAACAATTGAAAAATGACCTACTGAACATAATTAAGTCAACCCAAAGTTTAGCGAACAGCAAAACTGTTCTTAAATATGAAAAAAGATAAAAATAATGCCAACTGACAAAACTAAATCACGGCCCAAAATTAACATTGAGAACTGCAATTTTGAAGAAGTGACACATCTTGATTATTTAGGAACTAATATAACAAATGCGGGTGACTGCGCAGTTGAGATTAAGAGAAGAACAGCAATGGCACTGTCAAAATTAAAACAGCTTAATAATCTATGGCAGGGTACTAACAGAAGAACCAAGTTGAATTTACTACGATCATGTGTGTTTTCTGTGGTAACATATGGATGTGAAGGATGGACACTAAATAAAACAGTGGCCAAGAGAATAACATCATCTGAATTAAAGTACTATAGAAAAGTTCTGAGAATACTAAGGACAGCAAGGAAATCAAACCAGGAGGTGTTACGAACAATTAACGTCCCGGAAGGTTTGTTTCTGAATACCACATTAAAGAAAAAGCTAGTTTTTTTCTGGTCACATTAAGAGACATGATGGCATGGAGTGTTACTGGAGGGGATGATACACGGCAACAGGGGTAAAGGCAGCCCAAGATGACGTTGGACAAAAGACATTCAAAAATGCCTACGCATGACATTAAAAGAGGCGAGACAACATGCTCAAGACTGAAGAGAATTCAAAAGATCCATAGGGAAGACTACATTCTGGAAAGAATATGTTACCTGATGATGATAAATATGTCTCTGGCAAAATTCAGGTCTGCTTGCTCAGGACAGAGAGGCACTAAGAGTATCTACGATGACGACAAAATGTTACCAAAAAAATCCTCAAGAACACGATTGGTTAAAAAAAGATCAACAATATAGCCATTCTGAGAGAAATTAATATAAAAGGAAACTGACTAAACAGTTTATGGTTCTTTCCATAAAACTACAATATTTTGGCCATATCAAACACCATGACAGTCTAGAGAAGACAATAATGGAGGGGATGATATCAGGGAGATGACCAAGAGGCAGACCAAGAAGAAGATGGACGCAAGATATCAAAGACCACCTGTAACATGTCAGTAACAGAAGCAGGCTAACTGGCTCAAAATTGACAGAAGTTTCGAAAAGCTGTGATGACTGTTACATCCTGCTCAGGATATGATACCTGATGATGAAATTGGTAAACCTAGGCCTACATATATTATATATAAATATATACTCAAGATAAAATCAAATCTGTAATAGCTTCATTCTATAATTGTTACATACTTGTGTTAACTAACTATGCTGGGCAGGTGACGCTCAAGAGCCCTGAAAGACTGGCCACCAAGGAGATGGAAAACTCTATACAAAGCCTGGGCAGATGGTGCTCATGAGCCTGGGAGCAGACCATCTAAGGAAAGTAAATGAAAAAAAGTAGATGGCGGAATTTAGATGCACTTGGCCATATGGTGCATAACAAAGTGCAATGATTGAGTCAATGGATTCTGGATATGGTGCTCTGCCTGAGAAGTCCCACCAGACAGGTAGAATGCAGGGCCCCATGTCTCGAAGGAGTCCACCCCAAGTTACTGGTCTCATTTTGCAAAATCAGTAAATGGGAACAGTGGGAAAATACGGCTGTACAAACCACATGGCAGACAAGAAGACTAAATATACTATATTAAAATGCAGAAGGCATTTACCACAAAAAGCAGGCACTAATGGTTAGACTAGACAACGACGAGATAGATATGACTTGCATACAAGAAACCCATTTTAACCCATGTCACAGATTCTCTATCAGAGGCTACCAAACATTCAGATAGGACAGAGAAGGGCATAAGGAAAGGGTAATTACACTACTATGCAACATCATATCAGCAAAACAGATAGAAATAAACACAATTGAAGAATCAGAGTTTTAGGAATGGATTTGCACATAGACAACCCACCCATCAGAATTTATAACATGTGCAGCCCAAAAGGAAGAGCCCTTAAATTAGATGCAATGGATATTACAGACACACACTGTATTGTAGTGTGCAACTTCAACAGCCACTCTCATTCCGCTGGACTGGTCACATCGTCCGTATGCAAGACAAGCATGTTCCAAAGAGATTATTCTATGGGGAGCTGTAAGATGGTAAACGTTCAAGCAGCGGGCAGAAAAAGAGCTTCAAGAATCGCCTAAAAAACTCTCTCAAGCACTGCAGCATCGATTCTAGCTACTAGGAGACTACAGCCCTTGATCGCTTAGCTTGGCACACCCAAATCACTGCTGGCATCACTAAATTTGAAAAAGAAAGAACACTGCGAGCAAATTACAAGCGACAAAAGTGGAAGAACAAATCCAAAAACTCTCCTATTTCAAACCTTCTACACTCAATAGAACTTTTCTGGCACAAATCGGACTCATCTGGCATTTACGAACTCACAAACCAAATTAGACAATCACAAATGTTTTGTTGTTTTTCATACAGCTCTTTTGTTGTTTTTCTACTTGTTCATCACATTTATTGTTTGTCATGCCATGTTCATCTTCGCTTGAGAAGAATGATCATCATCATCATAATCATCTATCTGCAGTAATGGAAGATCTAGCATTCCCCATTACCTAGAAGTCTGCCACAAAAGGACAAAGGCGCAATGTCTGCTTCTATTCACCATCCATATGGGGATTATTTGATAGAAAACAAAAGAAAGAAATTAAGACAAGATGTAGCAATGATTTTTTTTCACAGTTGGCAGCATATCCCCCAAATTTTCTTAGTCGTCTCCTGCGACATGCCTGGAAAGAAGACAGTGGTCCTATTCTTTGAACCATAAACCAGAAGAAGTCGAGGATCTGTTGGCCACACGGGTGTTAGAATTGATATCCTTGCATTCTGTGTGTTATGTGTATGAGATTTCAGCCACAGTTGCAAGTCTCTGTAAACTTAAATGATGGTCTAAATTGATATCCTTGCACTCTGTGTGTGAGAATTCAACCACAGTTGCAAGTCTCTGTAAACTGTTCTCTGTAAACAACTCTCGTCACGTGTAGTCATTTGTTCGTGCGTTTTCCGACAGGGCACTCAAAATGTCCGTTGCTCCATCGCTCCACCAACAGTCGTAGTAGCAACGTGGGCGGCCAACCTGTCCACTCTCTCATTATCCCGGACCATTATATATCAGCATTATCAGGAAAAAAAACATCAAATTTATTGGCCACATTATGAGAGGTTTAGAAGAGGAGAAACAGGCAGAGTGGGAAAGATAGGAAACTGGATAGTGTAACAATAATCTCACCTTCTGAACTTCTTTTCACATACTGTACATATGTAAGTACTTTGCAACATAGACGTCTGTAACATCTCTGAATTTGTCATCCTGTCTGAAATTTCACAAATACAATATTGTACATATATTTATGATCTCCCTGGCATAGTGATTAAGCTGTTCTTTTTATGCTCAAGAAGTTGCAGGTTCAAATCCTGCTTGTGACATGCTGTTTATAAAGTGAATTTTTTGTGAGATTCTTTGAGCTTAAGCACACCCGTCTACTATAAACCTACTGATGCACATGGCTTTCTACTCTACACTTCTTCTCATCCTCCCACTTGTCACAACTCTCTGTCATACTCCCAGCTTCTTCGCCTTTGTCGCTTATGTAGCGATGACAACGACTTTCTCAACAAATCCTCTGAGATGAATGAGTTCTTCCATAGACACTTGTTCCCCGACAGCAGCCTTTCATCGGCTTGGCTCCGTGTATGCTAGTTATCTCGCCTCTATACCGTGACTAATTCCCAGGGTTTTTCCTTCTTCTCTGATAGAGTTAAACTTCTCTGATATAATTAAACTTGTTCTTACCTTTCATCCCCATAACTCCACTGTCAGACGCATCCTGCTTAAACATTATTCCCTTCTTCAGTTTGATCCTAACACCCATGCCGCTTTCCAGGACGTGCCTCTGGTTGCCTATAGGCACGACAAAAATCTGAAGGAAATCTTGGTTCACAGCCACCTTAGGTCTTCTGTTCCCAACCATTTTGGTACTGTTTGTTGCTGACGCAGTCTCTGCTACACGTCTCTGCTACATGTGAGTCCCATAATGTTATTTACGTGATCATATGTAAATGCTGCGGCAAGCAGTATATTGGGGAAACCGGATAAAGATTGAGCGACTGCTTCTATTACCATCTTCATGCAATCAAGCACATATTACCAACTCCTGTTGTCACACACTTCAACGGCGATGGCCAACATGGTGTTCTTGATATTCAGTTCATTGTCATCAGATCCTGCACCACTGATGATAGATCTAGGTACGCTCTAGAAAATCATCGAAAATGATATTGTACTTATTTTTTAGTTCGGTACCCTCAAGGATGGGAACCATCTGAACATTCATTTGCCTAGTTCTCAGCCGGTGTGGTCTTTGTCTTTATTAATTTTGTTCCATCATTTATGTAATCTTTTTGTTCGTTTTGTTTCCACCTATATTTACATTTTTATGTACTTCCTGTTCCTATCCTTCTGGGAATTCACATTCATATTTCGCTCAGACACGTTTGTGTGATGTTGTCATGTCTACTCATCGTCTTTTGATGTTATGTGCTTATCTTGATAAAGGCCTTTTGGAGGAATCGTTGATTATATCCTGTGTAATGTTATTTGTATGATTATATCCTGTGTATTATTGTGTGTATTTATTTCATGTAAGCATCCAATAGTGATAGCGTGTTAGTCGTTGTTCAGTAAGACTTCATTACCTGTTTCTATGAAAGTACTATTGAGCTCAAGCATTAAGCTATATGCTAGGCACTATGTGCATTAAGCTATGTGCTAGGCACTATGTGCATTAAGCTATGTGCTAGGCACTATGTGCATTAAGCTATGTGCTAGGCACTATGTGCATTAAGCTATATGCTAGGCACTATGTGCATTAAGCTATGTGCTAGGCACTATGTGCATTAAGCTATGTGCTAGGCACTATGTGCATTAAGCTATATGCTAGGCACTATGTGCATTAAGCTATGTGCAAGGCACTATGTGCATTAAGCTATGTGCTAGGCACTATGTGCATTAAGCTATGTGCAAGGCACTATGTGCATTAAGCTATATGCTAGGCACTATGTGCATTAAGCTATGTGCTAGGCACTATGTGCATTAAGCTATGTGCTAGGCACTATGTGCATTAAGCTATGTGCAAGGCACTATGTGCATTTAGCTATGGAATTATGTGCTAGGAGCAGTGCTCTCAGCAGATGGCATGCTGCTTCATTAAGAGGGACAGAGTATATATACATAACCCAAGTAAAATAAAGTTAATCCTCTATGCTTTTTCAACCCGTTAATACTTCAATTGTATGCCATTTAAGCCCAAAAGGAAGAAAATAAAAACTGTTACATGTCATGCATACCTTAAATAGTGAACAGGTAAAACTTGAAACAGGGTAACGAAGTTTTGGTAATCACTGGAAACTGAGGTTGACTATACCCCACCACATAGAATATCACACCAAAAATGTATGAAACCAGCAGGAGGCCCTCGTAGGTGCCCCAATGCTGAACTTCTAGTGTTGTCTCTTGGGGGTCAGTTTTAATTCTCAGATCACAAAAAAGTGGATATCTCTGCAAGGTTTTCTATAATCTGGAGATTCTTCTGACATAAGAAGGTTGGCAAGTTTGAAATATCAAATTAAATGGTATTATTGGTTCTGCGTATTAGAAAATTGTGAAACTGAACAAATGGTCTAATGCACTTGTTACACGAAAACGATGATATTGTACTATCACTATGCACAATATGTGAGATCATATGCGTCACTGCACACACTGTATGAGATTGTATGCATTACTGCATTAAACGGATAGCACACTACGTGAGATCGTATATGTCACTGCTTGCGCTACATGAGTCACTGCGCAAGATCATATATGCCACTGCGCACAATGTGGGAGATCGTATATGTCACTACGCAGTTACATCAGATCACACATGTCAGATCACAAACGTCTCTGTGTACGCTGCATGAGATCATCTACATCACTGAGCACAGCACAAGATCGTATATGTCATTGAGTATGTTATGTGAGATCGTATACATCACTGCACATGCTTCATGTAATCATATACATCACTGCGTAGCTAGTAGTGGTGGGTGTCTGTGGTTGGATTACGATTGGGTGAGTACTGTTGTTTTTTTCTTCTTCTTCTTCTGCATTCGTTCTCAAACTCCTGCAGATTAGCAGGATGTAGTCCAGAGAACGGAATGCGTTGTGACAAGGTTTACAGCATTGCTGCGATATCTGTGCCTTGCGGCCTGACACATCCGACTACAGCATGGCTTTGGGTCAATGATCATATATGGGATGGGACAGCCAACTCCATCCCATAACCTCCTTAGTCGCCTTTTACGAATTGCATGGAAGGTAAACAGTGCTGCTATTCTTTGCTCCCCTTTCGGGCCCGGCAACACACAGGCGTTTTTTTCTTCTAAAATCGGGGTATGGGGGCGCAGGGGCTTGCGATCGAGTGGCCTTTAGAGCGAGCATATATAGTATATTATGGGTCATATTTAAACCATGCAGCTACATAGACTATGTGGTCAACATTGATACCACCAAATGGTAGAACATGTTTTCTACATACACACATAATCCACCATGAGTAGGAGATCTCAATTCATAGCATACCGCTGTGAGTTGGAGACTTGTGAATTTTACAGAAATCTCTGTAGGAACTTCCCCATTGCACATAAGAAACAAGAGCTTCAATACTCAAAATTCCTAAGGATCCAAACAAGCAATTTATGCCACATTGTCATAATTTTATATTCTCTAATATTTAATACAAAAAAATCTGCTTACCACTCTTATTTGTTGCTTGACCTTGTATTACATTTTCTGTTTTAATTTCAGTAATACCACCTTCCTTCCTTGAAGAATTTCCTGTAACATCAACAACAGATGTCTGTTTCAAAGATTGTATGTCATCTAATTTTGGGACACTGACATTTGTACCCCTTCTTCTTGTATTATCTACCCTTTCATTTTTGTTTCTTCTCTTCTGTTTCTGTAGGGATTCAACTATCGGGTGTGTCTGACAACTGTTGTAGTCTTCATTTTCCACCTTGCACTCTTGGAAGTCTAATAAATTCTTGAACACCTTATTACGTCCATGACAGAGATCTCGTTGGGATGGATCAATGACTGCAGGAATGTTGGGGTGATGTGTCCAGTTCTTCATGTAACGAGGATAAGCAGAACCAGGTCTACGGGCACAGCTTTGTCTATAATAAACAAGATGCAGACTTGTAAGTCACAGATTTACATCAATTTAAGTTTGCATTACATTTTAAAATTTTTTTGGCAATTCATAAATGTGTACCCTACTGCAGTTTAATCATTCTATGACAAAGGTATAAACTAACAAATCATTATATCATATAATAATTTGACAACAGTATAAACTAACAAATCATTATATCATATAATATTTGACAACAGTATAAACTAACAAATCATTATATCATATAATATTTGACAACACTATAAACTAACAAATCATTATATCATATAATATTTGACAACAGTATAAACTAACAAATCATTATATCATATAATATTTGACAACAGTATAAACTAACAAATCATTATATCATATAATATTTGACAACAGTATAAACTAACAAATCATTCTATGACAACAGTATCAACTAACAAATCATTCTATGACAACAGTATCAACTAACAAATCATTCTATGACAACAGTATCAACTAACAAATCATTCTATGACAACAGTATCAACTAACAAATCATTATATCATATAATATATGACAACAGTATCAACTAACAAATCATTATATCATATAATATATGACAACAGTATCAACTAACAAATCATTCTATGACAACAGTATCAACTAACAAATCATTCTATGACAACAGGATAAACTAACAAATCATTATATCATATAATATTTGAATACAGTATCAACTAACAAATCATTCTATGACAACAGTATCAACTAACAAATCATTCTATGACAACAGTATCAACTAACAAATCATTATATCATATAATATATGACAACAGTATCAACTAACAAATCATTATATCATATAATATATGACAACAGTATCAACTAACAAATCATTATATCATATAATATATGACAACAGTATCAACTAACAAATCATTCTATGACAACAGTATCAACTAACAAATCATTCTATGACAACAGGATAAACTAACAAATCATTATATCATATAATATTTGACAACAGTATCAACTAACAAATCATTCTATGACAACAGTATCAACTAACAAATCATTCTATGACAACAGTATCAACTAACAAATCATTATATCATATAATATATGACAACAGTATCAACTAACAAATCATTATATCATATAATATATGACAACAGTATCAACTAACAAATCATTATATCATATAATATATGACAACAGTATCAACTAACAAATCATTCTATGACAACAGTATCAACTAACAAATCATTCTATGACAACAGGATAAACTAACAAATCATTATATCATAAAATATTTGACAACAGTATCAACTAACAAATCATTATATCATATAATATTTGACAACAGTATCAACTAACAAATCATTCTATGACAACAGTATCAACTAACAAATCATTCTATGACAACAGTATCAACTAACAAATCATTCTATGACAACAGTATCAACTAACAAATCATTCTATGACAACAGTATCAACTAACAAATCATTCTATGACAACAGGATAAACTAACAAATCATTATATCATATAATATTTGAATACAGTATCAACTAACAAATCATTCTATGACAACAGTATCAACTAACAAATCATTCTATGACAACAGTATCAACTAACAAATCATTATATCATATAATATTTGACAACAGTATCAACTAACAAATCATTATATCATATAATATTTGACAACAGTATCAACTAACAAATCATTCTATGACAACAGTATCAACTAACAAATCATTCTATGACAACAGTATCAACTAACAAATCATTCTATGACAACAGTATCAACTAACAAATCATTCTATGACAACAGCATAAACTAACAAATCATTATATCATATAATATATGACAACAGTATCAACTAACAAATCATTATATCATATAATATATGACAACAGTATCAACTAACAAATCATTCTATGACAACAGTATCAACTAACAAATCATTCTATGACAACAGTATCAACTAACAAATCATTCTATGACAACAGTATCAACTAACAAATCATTCTATGACAACAGTATCAACTAACAAATCATTATATCATATAATATTTGACAACAGTATCAACTAACAAATCATTCTATGACAACAGTATCAACTAACAAATCATTCTATGACAACAGTATCAACTAACAAATCATTATATCATATAATATTTGACAAAAGTATCAACTAACAAATCATTATATCATATAATATTTGACAAAAGTATCAACTAACAAATCATTATATCATATAATATTTGACAACAGTATCAACTAACAAATCATTATATCATATAATATTTGACAACAGTATCAACTAACAAATCATTCTATGACAACAGTATCAACTAACAAATCATTCTATGACAACAGTATCAACTAACAAATCATTCTATGACAACAGTATCAACTAACAAATCATTCTATGACAACAGCATAAACTAACAAATCATTATATCATATAATATATGACAACAGTATCAACTAACAAATCATTCTATGACAACAGTATCAACTAACAAATCATTCTATGACAACAGTATAAACTAACAAATCATTATATCATATAATATTTGACAACAGTATCAACTAACAAATCATTATATCATATAATATTTGACAACAGTATCAACTAACAAATCATTCTATGACAACAGTATCAACTAACAAATCATTCTATGACAACAGTATCAACTAACAAATCATTCTATGACAACAGCATAAACTAACAAATCATTATATCATATAATATATGACAACAGTATCAACTAACAAATCATTCTATGACAACAGTATCAACTAACAAATCATTCTATGACAACAGCATAAACTAACATATCATTATATCATATAATATTTGACAACAGTATCAACTAACAAATCATTCTATGACAACAGCATAAACTAACAAATCATTATATCATATAATATATGACAACAGCATAAACTAACAAATCATTATATCATATAATATTTGACAACAGTATCAACTAACAAATCATTCTATGACAACAGCATAAACTAACAAATCATTATATCATATAATATATGACAACAGTATCAACTAACAAATCATTATATCATATATTTGACAACAGTATCAACTAACAAATCATTATATCATATAATATTTGACAAAAGTATCAACTAACAAATCATTCTATGACAACAGCATAAACTAACAAATCATTATATCATATAATATATGACAACAGCATAAACTAACAAATCATTATATCATATAATATTTGACAAAAGTATCAACTAACAAATCATTCTATGACAACAGCATAAACTAACAAATCATTATATCATATAATATTTGACAACAGTATCAACTAACAAATCATTCTATGACAACAGCATAAACTAACAAATCATTATATCATATAATATATGACAACAGTATCAACTAACAAATCATTATATCATATAATATATGACAACAGTATCAACTAACAAATCATTATATCATATATTTGACAACAGTATCAACTAACAAATCATTATATCATATAATATTTGACAACAGTATAAACTAACAAATCATTATATCATATAATATTTGACAAAAGTATCAACTAACAAATCATTATATCATATAATATTTGACAACAGTATAAACTAACAAATCATTCTATGACAACAGTATCAACTAACAAATCATTCTATGACAACAGTATCAACTAACAAATCATTATATCATATAATATTTGACAACACTATAAACTAACAAATCATTATATCATATAATATTTGAGAACAGTATAAACTAAAAAATCATTATATCATATAATATTTGCCAAAAGTATCAACTAACAAATCATTATATCATATAATATTTGACAACACTATAAACTAACAAATCATTATATCATATAATATTTGCCAAAAGTATCAACTAACAAATCATTATATCATATAATATTTGACAACAGTATCAACTAACAAATCATTATATCATATAATATTTGACAACAGTATCAACTAACAAATCATTATATCATATAATATTTGACAAAAGTATCAACTAACAAATCATTCTATGACAACAGTATCAACTAACAAATCATTATATCATATAATATTTGACAAAAGTATCAACTAACAAATCATTATATCATATAATATTTGACAACAGTATCAACTAACAAATCATTATATCATATAATATTTGACAACAGTATAAACTAACAAATCATTATATCATATAATATTTGACAACAGTATAAACTAACAAATCATTCTATGACAACAGTATCAACTAACAAATCATTATATCATATAATATTTGACAACAGTATCAACTAACAAATCATTCTATGACAACAGTATCAACTAACAAATCATTATATCATATAATATTTGACAAAAGTATCAACTAACAAATCATTATATCATATAATATTTGACAAAAGTATCAACTAACAAATCATTATATCATATAATATTTGACAAAAGTATCAACTAACAAATCATTCTATGACAACAGTATCAACTAACAAATCATTATATCATATAATATTTGACAACAGTATCAACTAACAAATCATTCTATGACAACAGTATCAACTAACAAATCATTATATCATATAATATTTGACAAAAGTATCAACTAACAAATCATTATATCATATAATATTTGACAACAGTATCAACTAACAAATCATTCTATGACAACAGTATCAACTAACAAATCATTCTATGACAACAGTATCAACTAACAAATCATTATATCATATAATATTTGACAACAGTATCAACTAACAAATCATTCTATGACAACAGTATCAACTAACAAATCATTATATCATATAATATTTGACAAAAGTATCAACTAACAAATCATTATATCATATAATATTTGACAACAGTATCAACTAACAAATCATTCTATGACAACAGTATCAACTAACAAATCATTCTATGACAACAGTATAAACTAACAAATCATTATATCATATAATATTTGACAACAGTATCAACTAACAAATCATTCTATGACAACAGCATAAACTAACAAATCATTATATCATATAATATATGACAACAGTATCAACTAACAAATCATTATATCATATATTTGACAACAGTATCAACTAACAAATCATTATATCATATAATATTTGACAAAAGTATCAACTAACAAATCATTCTATGACAACAGCATAAACTAACAAATCATTATATCATATAATATATGACAACAGCATAAACTAACAAATCATTATATCATATAATATTTGACAAAAGTATCAACTAACAAATCATTCTATGACAACAGCATAAACTAACAAATCATTATATCATATAATATTTGACAACAGTATCAACTAACAAATCATTCTATGACAACAGCATAAACTAACAAATCATTATATCATATAATATATGACAACAGTATCAACTAACAAATCATTATATCATATAATATATGACAACAGTATCAACTAACAAATCATTATATCATATATTTGACAACAGTATCAACTAACAAATCATTATATCATATAATATTTGACAACAGTATAAACTAACAAATCATTATATCATATAATATTTGACAAAAGTATCAACTAACAAATCATTATATCATATAATATTTGACAACAGTATAAACTAACAAATCATTCTATGACAACAGTATCAACTAACAAATCATTCTATGACAACAGTATCAACTAACAAATCATTATATCATATAATATTTGACAACACTATAAACTAACAAATCATTATATCATATAATATTTGAGAACAGTATAAACTAAAAAATCATTATATCATATAATATTTGCCAAAAGTATCAACTAACAAATCATTATATCATATAATATTTGACAACACTATAAACTAACAAATCATTATATCATATAATATTTGCCAAAAGTATCAACTAACAAATCATTATATCATATAATATTTGACAACAGTATCAACTAACAAATCATTATATCATATAATATTTGACAACAGTATCAACTAACAAATCATTATATCATATAATATTTGACAAAAGTATCAACTAACAAATCATTCTATGACAACAGTATCAACTAACAAATCATTATATCATATAATATTTGACAAAAGTATCAACTAACAAATCATTATATCATATAATATTTGACAACAGTATCAACTAACAAATCATTATATCATATAATATTTGACAACAGTATAAACTAACAAATCATTATATCATATAATATTTGACAACAGTATAAACTAACAAATCATTCTATGACAACAGTATCAACTAACAAATCATTATATCATATAATATTTGACAACAGTATCAACTAACAAATCATTCTATGACAACAGTATCAACTAACAAATCATTATATCATATAATATTTGACAAAAGTATCAACTAACAAATCATTATATCATATAATATTTGACAAAAGTATCAACTAACAAATCATTATATCATATAATATTTGACAAAAGTATCAACTAACAAATCATTCTATGACAACAGTATCAACTAACAAATCATTATATCATATAATATTTGACAACAGTATCAACTAACAAATCATTCTATGACAACAGTATCAACTAACAAATCATTATATCATATAATATTTGACAAAAGTATCAACTAACAAATCATTATATCATATAATATTTGACAACAGTATCAACTAACAAATCATTCTATGACAACAGTATCAACTAACAAATCATTCTATGACAACAGTATCAACTAACAAATCATTATATCATATAATATTTGACAACAGTATCAACTAACAAATCATTCTATGACAACAGTATCAACTAACAAATCATTATATCATATAATATTTGACAAAAGTATCAACTAACAAATCATTATATCATATAATATTTGACAACAGTATCAACTAACAAATCATTCTATGACAACAGTATCAACTAACAAATCATTCTATGACAACAGTATAAACTAACAAATCATTATATCATATAATATTTGACAACAGTATCAACTAACAAATCATTCTATGACAACAGTATCAACTAACAAATCATTCTATGACAACAGTATCAACTAACAAATCATTCTATGACAACAGTATCAACTAACAAATCATTCTATGACAACAGTATCAACTAACAAATCATTCTATGACAACAGTATCAACTAACAAATCATTCTATGACAACAGTATCAACTAACAAATCATTATATCATATAATATTTGACAAAAGTATCAACTAACAAATCATTCTATGTCAAAAGTACCTTCTTCTTCTCACTTGCAGTTTAACATATCTACACAACAAGTTAAGTTTTCTTCATCAATGCTATATTTGAAAGCTCCTCAAGGCTCCCATACAGTTTTCAATGGATGTCTGTGGGCTAGTGCTCCTCCCTCAACTGGTTTAGTGTAGTGCAGTCTTGCAAGATATGTTCCACGGTCTATGCTGCCTATCCACATAGACACAGAGGTGATCCATCTTCGAAAGTTATACATTTTTGTTTAGTTGATAGTGAATGAGATGTCAAGACAAACTGACAGACGGTGCCAATAATGTTGTCATGAATGTTTCCATGATTTTCATTGGTCTTTGAATTGTAAAATCTAAACTTTGACTACACTTATTTACAATGGTCCTAAAATATTAAACGAATTTAACGATATACAAAATTCATAGCATATATGGACTAAATATGCAGTTTGAAAAAAGAAATGGAGCATTTTCGGGATTACTTTTATAAAAAATATTTGCTGATTGGACATCATTCAACCTATTGACTGTGTCCACCTGGTCATTAACTTATCGTGGGGTGCAAAGGGAAAAATGCTCTTGGCGGACACAGGGTTAGCAGATAACCAAGATTCCAAAAGTACCTCCTCGCACCCTGGAAACAGAACAGCGACTCGTGCTGATTCTGGCTAAATCATTTGGGGATCATGTCTGAGAATGTGAAGGTAGCAGATGGAAAGAGATTTGACTGCAAAAAAGACAGACAATATCTCTGACACCACCAGCATCACTACATGCAGCGGCACTGTCGACATACAGTGACGCTAGTCAGTCCAGTCTGAACATTGGAGGGGCAGCCTATGTAAGAGGCATGTAAAGATAGATGCATGGCGAGAGACAAATAGATTTCATACTGAGTACAATGATACAATGAAAGGGCAGAACAGCGCCAGAAGGCAGTGCGAACTGCAAATAGAAAGTGAAAAGTATAAAGGGTTTCGTATCCAATGGGCTCAGGCAAAAGAGGGACAACGATGGCAGTCCTGGCCCAACTCTACTGTCAAGATTTCCTATACCGGAAATACACTTGCAGAGAGAAAGAGTTCAGTACCTGATGGGCTCAGGCACATAAGAGACAATTTTAGCCATGGCCCAACTCTACTGTCAAGCTTTCCTATACCAGAAATACACTTGCAGAGAGAAAGGGTTCAGTACCTGATGGGCTCAGGCGCTATTGGGATAGGATCGCTCAGCTCGAGAACGCCTTACTTTCAAAAGTGTGGTGTGAGACTCGAACTTGGGCGAGGGGTTCACGATGTCTCTGAACGACGCCTCGGGTAGGAGGGCGAACGAGCCATGGTCCAACTCTTCTGGCGAGTTTTTCCTCATACGGAACCAGGCACGCGGATGAGAAACGGTTCAGTACCCAATGGGCACAGGCACAAGTACGACCAATTGCATCGACTAGGGAAGCCTACCCGAATTAAAGGCATGATGAAAACGGATGTGCTGGACCTCGGACGTCCTGACCACAAGTGGCCAACCGAGGTGCAAATAACACAGTTCTACTGTGGAACTTGCAGCACAACGTACTTCATGCTCCCTGGCGGAAATCACACGATATATTCGTTGTGGTTATATGAGAGCGAATGCTGAAGAAAATGAAGAATTAACGTCATAATTATCTGAATTGTACTCACTTTCATGATTCACGAGGTCTTGAAAGAGGTCAAGATCAAAAAACATTTTTTCAATAACTCATGACAGGTTCATTATAATCCTGTGAAACTTAATGAATACAAAACTCTCTGACCATATTGAACGACTAAAAAAGAAAGTAAAGAGAAAGGCCTCTTCCTAAACATCAAGAAAACAGGAGTAATGGTTATTTCAAAGAACCAAAACACCACAGCATGCAAGATCAAAGTGAATGATATAGTATTAAAATATGTCCATCAATTCAAGTATTTTAGGTACAACAATTACAGAAGATGGAAGAAGTTCAACAGAGATCAGAAGCAGAATAGGGCAGGCAAAAACAACATTCAGAAAAATGAAAAATATGTTGTCATATGACTGTGACATTAGAGTTCTGCAGTGCTATATAACTCCTATACTAAAATATGAATGCGATTCTTTGACAATACAGAAACAATAAATTGGGAAATTAAAAGCAGTAGAGATGTGGTTCTACAGAAGATTGCTGAGAATAGCATGGACTGCCAGAAAAACTAATGTGGAGGTATTGAAAGAGTCAAATGTCAGACAAAGCTTAGTCAATAATAGTAAAAAAAGACAATCTTCATTTTTTGGCCATGTTATGAGACAAGGAGGTTTGGAGAACATAGTCACAACAGGCAATATTAAGGCAACAGAGACAGGGCAACAACGTGGAAATATATCAGACAGTTTAACATCCTGGCATGGCAGGGAAACAACAACGATCTTGATACATAATGCTGGAAACAGAGTGTTGTGGAGAGACTTGATCACCTACGCCAACCGGCATGGCACCTGATGATGATGATGATAAAAGATTGGCGGCTCTCAAATAAATTCAGTAGAAAATTCAATGCGCAAGTATGGCTCATCTCACTACAGAACAACGATACTATCATTGGAAACTTACAGACCGGACAACCACAAAGTGTAGTGGCCAGACAATTTAATTTGGTTAGAAACACCATTAGTTTGCCTTTGGGGGTGATTTTAATACACTTGCTCAGTGGCAGACCGTCAGCGCAGTGGAAGACCCAGACTCCTAACTCCTGCCAAAGACAATTTATACAGTAGTGTCACCATAGAAATCTATTTGCATTTGCATCTTCCATAGTCTTCTCAATGTCAGCAGCTCATCGAATTTCAGTTCAAACTGTCAGGAATTGTTGCACATCACTAGTCTTTAGGCTAGAAACAAGAATAAAGGTCCAGTTCTTATGGACTGGCATCGGCGATGACCCAGCATTGTCAATGGACCATTGGGAATGACTGGAGACAGGTTTGGTTTAGTAATTAATCATTTTTGTGCTCCAACAACACAATGGAGAAGAGTTTACTGATGAGTCCGTGAGCCCAGAACAGCGTTCATGAGGCTACCCCACATGGTGGTGGAAGTGTACTGATGTGGAGAGGGGCAGCGATCAACTTCATGGGAAGAATTGACTTGGTGCAAATTGAAGGACACATGAATGTTAAACTATACGTTGCTGAAATTATTCATCCACGCATCCTTCCAATTTAAGCTGCATAGGTGTCGATTCTTCACAGGATAAAATTCTACCTCGTGTGGCACAACTCACCACCCAGTTTCTGGCTGACAACAATGTCCAGACCATTCCGTGGCCAGCCATATTATCAGACATGAACCCCATAGAACACTTATGGGATGAATCCAACAAACAACTCCGCCAGCCAGACGTGGCTCCAGCCAATCTCTGACAGTTATCTCTTGCACTGCAGGAAGAGTGGGCAGCCATTCCACCATTACAGATAAAACGGCTAATCGGATCCATGTCACGGAGATGTTGCTTTCTGATAGAGGTCAGAGGATGCCATACAACTTACTGAAACGGAGGCCTCAGTCGCAAGGTATAAAAGTCGAAACCAAATTTAATGAACATCATTTCATTATTAAAGTCTGAAAGAAACTTCATGCCAAGGTTGAAACACTAATTCCGTAAAATACAAATTTGGTACACATTTGAAATTTGGTGTCCATTAGCACTATAATAATGTTGCATTTCTTTTTTTCAACAGTATAGTAATAATCTGAAGCATGGACACTAAATAAAACAGTGGCCAAGAGAATAACATCATTTGAATTAAAGTGCTACAGAAGAGTTTTGAGAATACCATGAACAGCAAGGAAAACAAACAAGGGGTGGTATGAACAATTAACGTCCAGGAAGGCTGGCTTCTGAACATCATATTAAAGAAAAAAGCTAGTTTTCTTCTGTCACATTAAGAGACACGATGGCATAGAGAGTGTTACTGGAGGGGATGACAGAAGGCAACAGGGGCAAAGGTGGCCCAAGACGCCGCTGGACATAAGACATTCAGGAATGCCTACGCATGTCACTGGAAGAGGCAGGGCAGCTTGCTCAAGACCGCGGAAAATTCAAGAGATCCATAGGAAAGACTACGTTCTGGAAAGAATATGTCACCTGATGATGATGATAGTAATAATGTTTTAGCGTCATTCGAAAGTTGCATGCCCAAAATCTCTGCTATCCAACTTGTAGTTTCAGAGAAAATAATTTCCAACCATGCTTATTAATTAACGGGAATTGAACCAGTCCATTAAACGGCACCAAATCGCCTAGCAACTATTGCACACACGTTCTTCCGTACTTGACTAACCGCATCTCCAAAAAAGATGTTGTTTTGTCAAGACATTCAAACCGTGAACTCAAAGTCACCAGAACGGACCAATCGAGACAAGGACTATTACAACAACAAATATCCCGTACAGGTATTGAAATATTCTCAGTAACAACATACATATAACATATAGTATCCATATTAGTTATACAAGGGCCGATAGGTCTTTTTGTAAACATGGATAACATGGGCAATACAATTTTGCTTCAAATAATTTGCTTTATTTGGAGATGCGGTTAGTCAAGTACGGAAGAACATGTGTGCAATAGTTGCTAGGCGATTTGGTGCCGTTGAACGGACTGATTCAATTCCCGTTAGTCTTCAAGAATTTTTTAATTGTCCTCTGGCTTCCTACTTAAATTTGCTTATTAATTAGTAAACAGACTATACCAAATTCCATGACCAGAATATCCACTCAGTTTCAAGTGCTAAAATAATTAACAAAACTATTTTTTTAAACATAAATTCTTCTTTGTTCTAAAACTTCTGCTGGTAGCACAATAAGTCCATAGAAAAGAATACATTGTGTCCTAGTTTATAACATGCATGCAATATATGGGCCATTATCCCAACACATTTCATTTCAGTATAGCATTTATGGATTACTGACAATCTTTAGAATGAGGTAGCTAATCTTATTTATGAACCCTCCGTAGTCATCTCTAACAAAACAAGTGTCAGTATTCATTTCTCTCTTTTAAGGTCCCAGGTATATAATGGCATTCTTTATTGTTTTAATTACATGTAATCTGCAATCTATTTTATTTTGTACCAAGCCAGTCTATTCCTATGGTGACTACAAAACATGTAATCTGAAATGTAATCTGAAATGTTGTGTACCAACCGAGTCTTCATGTGACGTGTCAGGGCCCCAGATTCTGTGAAAGATCTGCCACAGTTTTCACAAATATATGGACGCTCTCCTGAGGAGTAAATAATTAAATTTGCACTCATTTATTCTTCCACCGAAAACGGATGTGTCAGGCTACTGGCACAAACAAAATGGCAACACAATGCATTTCCATTCTCAGGACTACATCCTTTATTTGGGGATTGGTATCATGATTGCTTCCCTCCAGGTCTGTGGAACTTTGCTTGCAGTACAACATATATTCATGATCATAACCAGTTGACTTCTTCATTTTTCAGTTTAAATACTGCATGCTCCAGTTCTCTGTGTGTTAATGGTGCCTCCATGACTTCAGATATGGTTCCATCTTGTTGAATGTTCTCTTTCTTCTCACTAATCTGTTGTTTTTCTGGGCTAATTTTGATGTTGTTGTCTTCAGCAAATGAGTCTGCAAAGTAGTCAGCTGCCTTTTTCCCATGAGGATGTTTCCATTTTTCTGTAATGCCACCCAGTACCCTCGTCATTTAGTTGTTTTACCAACTTCCACAGTTTCCTGGTATTCCTCTCAAGATTCAGCGGATAGCTGCTCCACCTGACTTGTAGCTTGGATCTCTGAAATTTGGCCGTAGCTTATTAATATTTATTGCGTTGCTCTTGACATGATCTTGCCTCTGACTGCTGTCGAGTTGATTCCACTTCAATTTGCATTATTTCTAGTTCACTACTCCAATAAGGTTTGTAGTGTTTATGGGCTCCTGTAGGCGTGCTTTTATGAGCAGCCTGTAATACACATCTATAGAATTCATTGACTACCTTACTGATATCTTTGTAGTTAGGTCTCTGGCTAGTACACTGGTGTAGTGTCTGTACATTGTCCTGTTTGCCTTCTTGTAGTTCCGCCTAGAGAGAGTGCTGCTATATTTAACTCTTTTGGGATGTAATTATTCCTGGGGTTGGATGTAATTAAATAAATTTTAAGCTAAATTTTTGGACAGCAACATAATTTAGGCACAAGCTTCCTGAAGACAAAGTATTAGCTATGGCAGGTCATAAATGGTATCAAAAGAAAGATATTTGAATGTGGAATTCATATACAATATAAAAATTTAAGAATTGTAACAACAAAATACAAATTTGCACAACAAACAGGGATGTTAGGTGAACAGAAATTTTTTGATCGAGCATTTTGTTCTACTCATCCTCAATTTTATTTGTCATTTGTCTTGAAATGTTGATGTCCAATCTTACTAAAGTAGATGCCTTGACGCTTCATTTTCTGATCATAATTAGTTTATTTGAAGTAAATCTAACAACTACATGATGCTTTATGCCTTTTTTTGTGTGCTATGTCCAATTTCAGAACTGAAAAAAATATTGTGAAAATTTAGAAAATATTTCCAACTATTAGATTTCCAAAATTGAACTTTTTTCCACTCAATATTATCATTAGGTCTAACTCTATTTTCTGTATAATGTAGTGCAAGATTATCATTGCTGTCACTAGGCCTATCTGATTCTTCAGAAACAATAGCAGTGGGAACAGTTTTAGAATTTTTTAGCCCTTATGTATTAGGTTAGGCCTGTTTCTTTTCTGATTTTCAAGAAGTCAGTAATCTCCACTGTCAAAATCGAAAACACTGTTGTTTACCAACATATCACTGGAAATAACATCTCCAATTATAAAACTCAAAGAATAATAAAGCCTGATGTTTGCTTAATGTTTGAGCTCTCTTGCTAGTGGAACAATGAATTCATTTTGCTAGTTTCACGAACGTTGAACCTACCCCTTGTTTGAATTTTAATTTGAAATAAATGTCACACATCTAATCACACAGCAACAGAGAGTTTCCTTTCGTTAGCCAGATTTCTAAAGTTTAAACAGTTAATACTAATTCATTTATAATCCAAACGAAGCAAATTTAGATGGCATATCTGCAAGACCAATAGATCGTGGATACGTCCAGAAAGAGGAGTCTCTCTGCCACGATATATCATGTTTACATTTGGAATGAGCTAATATATTCACTATCTAGTCAGAAAGACTGGCCAGTGGTCGCTGCCGCCAAGCTGTTTTCCAACAACAAGATCAATCAACAGTACATTGCGACATAACAACATATAACTGTAAAATAGAATGCTGGTGCAGTTTTCACCCAAAAAAAGAAAGCCTCGCTACATGTATTCCCTGTTGTTGATCATCCCCCTTGGAGTAGAGCATCCTCCAACTTGTGGAATTTCGCTCCATCATAGAACCTAGGTCATGTGACCCGGACTGTCAAGATCTCATTGGTTCGATGCTGTATGTCGAACTAACACCCAGAAACCAACTGGAGAAAGGGGAAACCTGAGGTGAAACCATTCAATTCAGGACATGATTATCTTACATATCTTTACAAATTTGGCAGACATGACACACATCTTGTGTGATGGTAGGATGTTGGTAGCGGAGAATGGAGAGTAACGAAGCATTTCTCAGACTAGTAGGAAAATGGTGTTTCTGATCCCAAGCCCTACTTTGTTGGACCAGCCCTATGGGTTTTAAAGCAAGCTCCAGAACAAATAACCCCAACATGAAAGTTAGTTAGTTATTTCTCTAGGGTCAAAGATGGCACATTGGGCGAATGTCATAGACTTCCATGCCCAAAAAGAATATTAAAGAACAATAAGCCTGAAGATAACATAAAGAGCTTTTGCCACTTTCTTTGACTTCTAACATCAGTAAACTTTCAGAACAGGTGCTGAACAAAAGATTATACTAGTGGTTGGAAGCTTCAGTGTCCCTCAACAACTCTCAAGCAAGCTTTCGAAGAGGATCAAGGACTGAAGACCAACTGTTTTCCTTCACCCAGAATGTGAAGGACAATTTTCAGCCAGAGAATAGTATAGTCTCTGTCTTTGTAGACCTACATCAAATGTTTGATAAGATTTGGAGAAAGGGACTATTACTAAAAATGCAAAACATGGGCATTTGTGGGAAAATGTACAGATGGATTAAGAACCACCTAAGTGAAAGAACCATACAAACTGCAGTAAACAACAAACTACCATCCAAAGTCATATTGAGGGAGGGCTCAGCCCTCAGCTGCACAATATTCTTACCGGTAATCTTCATAAATTATCTCCCTGACTTGCTTAAAACCCACAAAGCCATGTTTGCAGATGACCTTGTCATATGGACAAGTGGATCAGAGTTACATCTGACTGCAGTGAGATTTATAAAAACCCTTCTCACACTATCAACATACTACAACTTATAGAAACTGAAGGTAATCACCAGTAAAACCACATATACCATATTTACACTTAGCAACAAACAAACAAAATAAGAAACTTAAAATCACTCTTGAACGAATTCAAATAAATTGTGAAGAAAACCCAACATAACTAGGTGTTCAGCTGAACAGGAGGCTAACCTTCAGCAACTTTATTAATAATATTACAGAAAAAGTGTCGAGGAGGTTGAACTTGCTAAATTAACTTGGAAGTACATACTGGGGATCTGATAAGAAAACACTTTGACATGCATACATGATACATCAGATCCATATTAGACTATAATCTCCCCTTGCAGGTCACATTATCAAAAAACTCTTGCACACACTTAGAGTACAAAGCCAGGCTCTCCACTTCATTTGTGGCGGCATGAGATCAACACCAACAGTTGCCTGTGAAATTGATGCAAAATATAGAGCCACTAGACATTAGAAGAGAAAAGACAACTATAGAAGCTGTGGAAAGATACAAACGACTTCCACAAAAGCATCCTAAAAAAGAAGTAGTCAACAAATGAACATGCAAAAACAAGACTAAAACATAAATCCCCTATACAGCTAGTAGAAGAACTAAACAAGAAACATCACCTTCCTGAAGATAGAGAGGAATCTGAAAGAGTATAAAATATCCCAATGCATACCTCATGCTGCTCCAAATAAACACTATAGGCCTACTAATTGACAAGTTAGTAACCTATGCAACTAACCAAAACGCCCTAAGTCCAGTGCATTAGATACTATCGACTACTACTCCAAGGACGGGATCCAAGCATACACAGATGGGCCAGCCTTCAAAGCCACTATCAATGCATGATATGGCTCTCTCATAGTCCTCCCTGACAAAACATGAATAGAGTTAGTGTATCATGGGGTCATAACACAGTGAATTGAATCAAATCCACACAAAAATTGGGATTCTGTCATTTGACATATCAAAATTAAATGTTAACTACATAAGCACACAAAACTAGTGAATGTATGAGAGTAGTTAGAAATAAACACATCTTCACCAACCTGTATGCCGCCTCATATGCCGGACTAGCCCTCCCTTCAACTTGAATCCATATGGGCAATTGTTTACTGTACAAATATACTTTCTTTCATCTGAATGCACAGCACCATGAGTTTTCAGTGCTGTCATCTGTTCCAGAAAAGAATAACATTTCATTAATCACATTCTTAATGTTTTTATGGTTTTAATATAATTTATGTCATGTGTTACTGGGTTACCAGAAATCAATAACTATTTGTGGTAGACCACTTTGTAACTTGTGTTATTTCTATGCTATCAATCTATGAACTGTTTCAGAATCTGAACTCCAGGAACTCATCTCAATGTTGGAAGATATTGGTGACCAGTGATATCAAGCAAAATGCAATGAGTATCCGGTTAAATGGTTACAAACTTGAAGAAGTTACCACCTTCAAATATCTCGAGTCCCAAATATTATGATGATGGCAACTCAGAAAATGAGTTTTAAGTTAAGACTTGAGATAGCAATGGCTGCGATAGCAAGGTTGAATATGATTTGGGAAAGTAAGATCAGATTAACAGTAAAGATCAATCTATTCAGATCTGCTAGTGCTAAGTATACTTTTAGAAATAATTATATGGAACACAATACAAATATATTCGTCCAGCAGTAAATAGACAATCTTGCAGGTTAGGATTTTGTCCTGGTTTTATGTCTTAGTCGTCACATCTCTTCATGGTGTGAAGTATTATGTTGCACACTATTCCAATCTCGAGCATACTGCGCCATTTGGATAAATTCACTTCCTTACTGTGCCGGCTGTTACAGAGAATATTGTCATTATTGCAACACATGACTGCTTCCATATTCGGTCAGCCACTGTAACACACGGACCGTAATAATATAATATCAAATGACATCTGTTTATTTGTATTGATCCCCATGATTTACAAGCATGCTCTTGTTTCCTATGTGCAATCAGGACATCTTTCTCCAAAAGCCTTAGACTCTCAGCAGTTTACAATGCCTTGAGAAGAGGCCTCCTACTCTGAGGGGAGGGGGGGGGGAAGGTCTAATAATTTACATTTTAAGTGCAATAACAATTACACACATCACTCGTATGTTGATGGACCCCAAAAGGGGAGCACAGAATATCAACACTGTTATCTGCCATGCATGTTGTAGGAAATGGCTGTCCCATCCCATGGAGGATGAAAGTGAACTAGAATCTATGCTAAGTTGGATATCTCAAGCTGAAAGGAGCAGACATCACAGTCAAGGTGTAAACAATGGCACAGCACATTCAATTCTTGGACTAAATTGGTAGCGTATCCTATTCAGGATGTAGCCCGATTCGTCTTGCCAGTGGTTTCAAATGAGGTCCAACACGACAAGAGATTGAGGTTGACACTTTACACAACTCCTCACTTTAATCAAAACCTGAAGGGAAAAGGTTTTCCAAATGACTCTAGGAGCATGGAATGTACGCACACTCTTTGACATTGACTCTGACACAAAGAGACGGGTTCGACGAACAGCCCTGATTGGGAGAGAATCAGCAAGGTACCATATTGACATAACAGCTCTGAGTAAAATACACCTTGTTGGAGTCGGTCACCTCTGCGAAAGAGTTGCAGGCTGCATATTCTTTTGGAGCGGAAGAAAAATTAAGGAAAGACATGAGACTGGAGTAGGTTGTGCTAATAAAACAACACTCGGCATACTAGCAGGCCCAACAAAGGCAATAAATTATTGCCTCATGACGGTAAAAGTCCTCCTGCACTCTGGTAAGAAATATGCAACAATTATCAGTTCATATGCACCAACGCTGACAAATCCAGAAGAAGTTAAAGATATGTTCTATGATGAACTTCATGCAGCTATCACAACAGTTTCAAAAGCTCATATTACTTGGGAGATTTCAATGCAAGGGTGGGTGCAGATATCTCCTGGAACTGTGTAATAGGGAAATATGGAGAGGGTCAGCGCAACAGCAATGAACATCATCTTCTACATGAGGCGAACATGACCTCCTCTTTACTAACACTATATTTCAACTCCTAATCTGAAACCAGAAATCCTGGATGCAATCTTGATCAAGACACTGGCATCTTATTGATTATATAATTGTAAGAAGAAAGGACCGCCAAGATGTTCAAGTGACAAATTCCATGACTGTTGGACTGACCATCTTCTTATTGTGCCAAAACTAAGAATTCACATCCAGCCTACCAGACCATCACAGGGAATCAAAGCAAAGAAACATATAGACACCAGAAAGCTATCAAATATAAACACACAATTCCCTAGCGTCTACTCTTGATGTCTGAAATCTGCACTATCAGAGCAAGATGTGGATATAAACTGGACATATTAAAGCAAGCAAATTTATGACACTGCTACGGAGGAACTAGGTCATTCTATCAAGAAACATGGTGACTAGTTTTATGAGAATGATAATACAATTAAATAAATGTTGGCAGACAAATACCACCTTCTCATTCATTCATTTTCCTTTGGCGCTGAAGTTAGCACATAGGGCAGAGGTCAGATCTCTTCAATTCTGTCTGTTCAAAGTTATTCTGTGCAGTTCTTGAATTGTATGAATATTGTTTGTTTTACTTTCTCTAAGTATTGTTATTCTGAGTATTTCTTTTGGTCCACCCCTGGCACCTTCTCAAAACATACTTAATTGATCCAAAATCAATGGCTAAAAAAAGAAGCACTCAATTGCAAACGGAAAATAATACAAAATAAACTATGCCATATGAGGGACTCATGGATGAGTAAGAAAGCAGATGAGATACAAAGATTTGCAGACACTAGCGATTTGAGAAACTTCTATCTATGATGCACTTAAAACGTTATATGCTCCACCTCTGGATCTTTTCCCCTTATCAATGCAAATGAAACACAATTAATCACAGAGAAAGATAAAATTCTCAAGCTCTGGGTAAAACACTTTGAGCACATTTTGAATAACCCAATATCAATAAATGAAGAGGTTATCAACCGATTACTGCAGGTTCCTCTCAATGAAATGCTAGGTGACATCCCTACTTTAGAGGAAACTCGTAAAGCAGTTCATCAGCTTTCTAGTGGAAATGCACATGGATCTGACTCAATACCAATCAAAATATATAACTATGGTGGTAAAAAACTTATTGAGAAACTTCCTACAATTTTCCAAATCATGGAAAAATGAAACTATTCCACAAAATTTCAGGGATGCAACAATTACTGTATACACCTGTATAAATGTAAAGGGCACCGCCAGTCCTGTAATAACCATCGTGGTATCTCTCTACAGTCCATTGCTGGGAAGATATTAGGTAGATATCTTTTTAACCGTCTTACATCTCATCTTACTGAAGGATTATTAAACAAAAGCCAATGTGGTTTCAGAAAAGAACAGGAATAATTGATATGGTCTTTGCTGAAAGACTCGCCCGTGTGTTGCCAGAGCCCGAAAGGGTAGCAAAGAATAGCAACACTGTTTACCTTCCATGTATGTCATAAGAGGCGGCTAAGGAGGTTATGGGATGGAGCTGGCTATCCCATCCCATATAGGGTAAGTGACCCAAAACCATGCTGAAGTCGGATGCATCAGGCCGAAAGGTGTAGATATCGCAGCAATGCTGTAAACCATGACACAGCGCATTCCGTTCTCCAGACTACATCCTGCTAATCTTCAGGAGTTTGAGAACAAACGCAGAAGAAGAAGAAGAAAGACAACTTCAAGAAAAATGTCAGGAACAACACTGTGACCTGTAGACAGCATTCATAGACTTAAAAGCATATGACACAGTAAGTAGAGAGGGACTGTGGAAAAATATGACAAAATATGTATGCCCACAGAAATTTATCACAATGATGCAGCAATTGAATGATGGAATGCAAGCTAGAGTTCAAGATGATGGAGAGTTATCTGAAACTTTTCCTGTTTCAAATGGAGTAAAACAGGGATGTGCATTAGCACCTACTCTATTTAGTATCATGGTCTCTGCTATATTGGATGATGCCTTCAGAGATCTGGGCTTTGGAGTAGACATCATATATCACATATACGGAAAATCACTGCTCTACAATGTATTATAGACAGATTCTCCAAAGCCTGTACCAACTTTGAGCTTACTATTAACACAGAGAAAACAGAAGTCATGTTACAACCAGCACCTGGCAAAATCTATCTTGAGCCCTGCATAAAGGTAAATGGTGTAGCACTGAAAGTTGTGAATAGATTCACATACCTAGGTAGTACGTTATCACAAAATTCCAACAATGATAATGAAGTATATACAAAGATCGCAAACAGCACTTTCGGCAGATTGTACACAAATGTGTGGCATAGAAATGGCATTAAGACTAAGCTGAAGGTTTACAGAGCAGTGGTACTTCGAGTGCTGTTATACGCAAGTGAAACATGGTCTGCGTATAGACGCCATGTGAGGAAACTCAATCACTTTCACACAACTTATGAAAACTTATGAACATCAGATGGCAAGATAAGATTCCAGATACCATTGTCCTTGACAGATCTGGTATCCTCAGCATTGACATTATCCTGAAGCAGACACAGATTCATTGGGAAGATCATTTGGTACATATGCCAAACCATTGCCTGCCAAAGATAATTCTCTATGGTGAGCTGGAGAAGGGTACACAATCTCAATGTGGCGAAAAGAAGCACTACAGGGGCTCGTTAAAGACATCACTGAAAGCCTTTGAAATAGACCAAGATACTTGGAAAGAACTTGCACACAATAAATCTACATTATGCTCTAGAGTCAAAAAGAGACCATCATTTTATGAAAAGAGGAGAAATGCAGCAGCTCAGCAGCAGAGAGTAGCTAGAAAGTCACGGATATACCAAAATATGTCTACAGTGGTCATTCCATGCCCAAACTGTCCAAGGACATTTACAGCTCGAATAGGGCTTATACGAACTATTAGACATGGGCATAATTCTAACTGAATTTTCAAAAGTGGATGTAACAAATGGTCATCATCACTTGAGATGGACGAACACACACATACTGTGCGTGTGAAAAAGTGTAATCTGGTGGTGAATTTGCAAGTGGTGTATTGCATTTGGTTTGTCTTCCACTTCTATTTGTTTTTCTACATTGATGTTATGTGTTGAAGTTTTAGCATCTCTGTAGGACACTGAATGTCGGGGTTGTTCCATTTTACCACTCATTTTACCCAGAGAATCAGCTTTCTCATTTCCCATGATTCCTTATTGTGAGCGTATTCAGTGAAAGATAATAACTTAAACCTTTTTTTAAAATATATTTGAGTTCGTCAGATGTGCAGGCAGTTTTCATTTCTAGTTTTATTACTAATTATTTGATTACAATATAATAAATAAAATAAAAGTTATAGATGTGTAAGCAAGTTAACACTAATGCAGATAAGACAATTAATTACTACCTTTTTAAATTGGCGTCCACAAATTTTACATACATGTGGACAATCTAATTCTTTCGCATTACGCTCTTTTTCATTTGGTTTTCTGCAAAACTGGCTAGTGAGATCTCCATTTTGTAGATCTGATGTCTCAAGCTTGTCTATGTTATGCTGTTGTATTGTAACATGTAGCTTATGTAAAGTGTTGTCCTCATGCTCCTCAAAGTGACTGGTACTATTTTCTTCTTTCTTCATCTCAACTTTAATTATTTTACCAATCCCAACTGGAGCATCTCTCTTATTGTCTTTTCTCTTTTTCTTGTCAACCTTGTGCTCATAATTCAAGTGCCACTGTAGAGTGGCTTTCCTGAAATATATTTTAACAATAGACAAAATCATTCTCAAACATGAGATTATATCAATATGACTAGAGACAAAATCATTCTCAAACATGAGATTATATCAATATGAAAAGATAACACAAAGCATTCCATTCTCTAAACTACATCCTGCTAGTCTGCATAGTTTGAGAACAATGAGAAAAAGAAGAAACATAAACAGCATGTAATAAAATAGACAAAATTCTTCTTGCATGTTTTTAACTCTTCCTCTGAGTTTTGTTTGGTCTTACTCTTCTTTCACAACATTGACTTCCTTAGTTATACTTTCCGCTAGTTCTCTGTGACAGCGAATGTGCTGGGTTCAAACACTGCCACTGGCAATTGTGCATCCAGACCATTCTGAAAGCAATGGCAAACTACTGAATGTATTTATATTGCCTAGAAAATCATTACAGCAAAAAATTCTGGGTTGATGGCTACACCCTGAAAAAAACTATAAACTAGCTGCATAATGCAACCAATGTCCTATTTATCCTCAGCACTATTTCTGAAGTTTCTGTTTAGTTCTTGCCATGAGTCCCACATCAATGGTCTAACTAGTGCAAACCTTCTATTCTATGCAAGCATACATTTATTGTTGTTGCTATGAATTAACATTGCCAATTAGACGGGCACATAAGTGATTTGGTCTATCCCAACAGACATTAAAGTGTATGCATGATGAGGTTTCCAATGGCTGATAGTTGATGAATTGCAAACCCTGAGAAAGTACGAATTTGTCACTCTCATTTTCTATATAAGACAATTGAATTTTTTCTTTCAGTTCCACATTAGTGTTTCTCCTGTCAATGTGTTCTCTGCATGATAAAAACCTTTTAGCGGAAACAACAATTCAGTCCGTTTTTTTTCTAATTATTAAACTAATTAGACTAATTAGCTAATATTCCCTCCAAGAATATATATAATTTTACTATGTTTAAACCTAGTTTTGATGTTTTAAATTGCTTTTCCAAAATAGACCCATGTCCTCTTTCCTATGCTGATGACATCTTGATATATAGGCAGGGCAGAGATAAAGAAATGAGTGCGAGGAATTTGCAGAGGGAGCTTGATAGTATAGGGGAGTGGTGCAGTAATTCTTGAGCTTCTGTTAATTCATCAAAAGCATTGATAACATGGTTTTCCCTAAATAATCACATAGTGAACAAGTACATGCCATCGGTTACCTTGAGAGGGAATGTCCTCGAGAGAACTAGCACAATGAAGTATTTGGGGTTTGCAGTTGGACTGAAGTCTGAGTTTCAAAGATCACATTGACCACATCATTGTAAAGGCTTATAAATGTCTTGTGGCGATGAAAGTTATCGCTGTTGCTCAATGTGAACAGAGGCTGCTATTTCTGCTGTATCAGGGATTGGTGGTGGTGGAGTATGCTCTGGTGCTTCTGACACTAAGTCAGGCTCAAACAGAAAGATTGGATAGAATCCAGAATGAGGCAATGCGAATCATTTTGGGGTGTACGAGAGATACATCGGCAAGGGCTATGTGATATTTACTTGATTGCCCAACTGCAGAGCAAAGAATACGATTGTGCAGGGTGCAGGACTACCTACAAATCACCGCTGATAAAGAGCACCCTCTATACCCTGAAATTCTCAAAGCGAAAGGCAGTCAACTTAAGAGACGAAAGTCGTGGATATTATAATAATAATAATTATAATATGCAGAGGATATTATACAGTGTATGTGCAAATTGGAGGATGTACTACCTGGCGCGGAATGGAGTCAGGCGCCCTTAGATTGTCCGACAGCCTAATAGAGAATGAAGGGAATGGTATCCAACAGTGGTGGAATGTCCTACAGGAAAACGCATGCACAAATTACTGTTAAGTGACGATGACTCTTGTTACAAGACTAGAATAAGGGAGCTTGGTTTGAAATGTGGTGGTGCTAGAGGGGAGCGGTTTCGTGAATCAACAGAGTACTGGGACCATCATCAACGTGTAATGGCTGATACACTCAGGGAGATATCTGAGCACATATGGACTTGTTGGAATGCACTGACGATGGAACAAGGCCATAGATTTATTGAATATTTAGTCTACCCTCGGTTGCCTCTGGTGGGCCAAACCAAATAATCCAGAGGGCCATTCATGGACCTTGGTCCAAAAATTCCCTAGCACTGCTGTAAACCGTGACACAATGCATTCCAAATTTCAGGCTACTACTATGTCTTGTTTACTGGGAAGAGACTGAGAAAGAATGCAGACGCAGAACATATATTAAAGAGCTATGAAGAATGGTCATGGACTTAGCAGACTGAATTGAATTTATTGCTATTGTATGATGCAACAAGGCAGATCACCATTAAACATCAGTACATGACTAAGTCAAGAATCTGTGTCAGTAAATGCAGTTTACTCAACATCTCGTTATATAAACACAAAATAATCAGTAATGCCCGATACTCAACTCTTTATATAATCATTATATAAACACACAAAATATTCAAATAATTTTTACATGCGGAAGCTTACACAATAAACACTAACCTCCTGAACTTCTTTTGACATACTGTACACATGTACAGCATTTCCAAGTCGGATCTGGATGAATTAACTTCTGATACCACAGGCTTTCTCTTTCTACCTGAAGATTAATGATATTTATCTGACAATAATCATTGACATATACTGTCCAGAACATAGTCTTCTTTATGGACCTTCTGAACATCTCGCGATCTTTGGTGAGTTGACCTGCCTCCTCCAAGGCAATGTTTAAACAGTTAGATATATAATTTGTCCATCGTCATCTAGGGGTGCCTCTTCTTCTGCTGCCATTTACTCTGCCTTCTGCTATTAGTATTTCCATGCTGATATGTCTCTTTAGATGTACAAAAAAGTTCAGCTTTCTTGTTATGATGTTATTTAGGAGCTAGCCCTCTTGCTTCTATCTGACGAGAAGTCCAAAAAAAGCATCTATATTTGCTTCATAGACTACAGCAAGACCTTTGACAGAGTCCAACATGAAAAATTAATCAAATGTCTTCAATAAATAGGCATAGATTGAAAAGACATCAGAATGATTAGAAATATATATTGGGAACACTGCATAAATAAGGTGTTAAAACAGCTACTCACCATACATTGAAAAAAGAAGAGAAGGATGTATTTTATCACCCAGCCTATTTAATATCTACACAGAGAATATCTTTAAACATATAGAAGGAATGCCAGAATTGTTAAAATTTAAGTTAGTATCATTTCTGTTATCTTCGTACAGTTCTTTAACCTTCACCGAGCCGATATGATATCCAGCCGCCGAAAAACAAAATGGCCGCGCGCGCTGATGGCGGGCCGTCCCTCCCAGCGAGATTATCGTGAGATTTACACGTACCACAGTACGTGCACATAGCTGGGGACATGCGCAATCGAAGCCGGTACATCCCCCACTTCCGACATGATCGTTTTTGAGAATGGCTGGCTATTCGTAAAAGTTTAAGAGCAATTAATCTGACCACATCTGTACACCGGTACGATGCCATGATGATGGATCGGTTTTACAGACCTTTATTTCATCGTATTTCGAATAAAATAACATTGAATCGTGGATTGAATCATGGATTATTAGGTTATTTAGTTTCACAGCAGTGAATATACAGAATGCCGTGCTGGTTTGGGGACTTGTACGTTTGATATCGAATATTTTGAAGTGGCAGAAAAAATAACTCTAGGCCTAAGCTCAAAGAACGATTTTACTTCAAATCTACATGTTTTATACAGTTCCCCCGGCTATATTTTGATAATTTCGCAGTGAAAGAACATAAATACAACAGATTTACGTGATTTAGTTGACAGTGTTGCCAAGGAATTCGATATGTAAGGTAAGTTATTTTTTTTCCTTATTTTTTCCCTCTTTATTTGTTATAAAATATATGTTTTTTGTGAAAAACGTCTTTACCACTTTCTCATACGTCTGGTATCACACACACACGTACATAAATTACACCAATATATGCATAATTCAATTCTTTATTTATATGTGCAAATATTATTTAAATATCTCTAACAACCAAAAAATTATCACATTTTCAAAACAGTCACCATCAATAATGAAAATTTTCAAAAAAGAATCCGGTGGCAGGGAGACGTTTCGTATTTTTTAATCTGGCTTGCTAAAGGTTAATATATTCTTCCCATCTGTGCATGATTTCATTTTCTCCCATTAGTATGTGCCCTGCTTAGAATTCAAGCACCTAGTCTTGTGGGACTGCCTTCTGTCTGTTAATTCCTTTATTTGTAAATGTGTATCACTTGTATTTCTATGATTACATTTTTCCATTTCACTGCACTTTGCAGTTAACCAATCCTCTTTAGCCTTGTTGCATTTATGTTTAATTTCTTTGTTCATCTTGTTGTATTCTTCAATGTTATACTTCATCATATTCAAAATATCTTCTGTCATCTTAAGTTGCAGATGTTTCTTAAGTGGCAGGGTCTCTTTAGATGTTTGCTGCAATGATTCTTTTAACATCGTCTACTGTTCTTCAATGGTTTCCATTTTTTTCTATCGCATTGTACTTATATTGAATTGTTATATTATACTGTTCTTGTAATTCTGTGTTCTTTGTCACCATATTCACATTAGGAGTGTTATCTGCCCTAGTAGTTTTTAATTTCTTTAACCGAATATTAATCTTTCCCACAACTGGAACATGATCACTGTTTTAATCAGCACTTGGACATATCTTAACAGACTTCAATGAATGTTTGAATCTTCTATTTATTATGATGTAATCTATTTGATTGCATGTCTAAAGAATCTGGACTTTCCCATATCCATAGTCATCTTGGGTGATAAGCAAAATATGTGTTCCCCTATCACCATATTATTATTTCTGGCCAAATCTACCAAGAAGACCTCACCTCTTTCATTTCTGGTGCCTAATTCAAATCTGCCAGTAACATCCTCATCTTGTTTGTCCCCTACCTTAAAATTGATATTGCCCATAACAATATTTACTTTGTGTTGTTTGCATTTTTTCATAGCTGTGTTCAAGTCCATGTAGAATTGTTGTATGTCCTCTTCTGTACACTCTGATGTTGGTGCATAAACTTGAATGATTAATAGGCTGCCCCTTTAGTTTTACTAATAGAACTCTGATATATTACAGAATCATATAACAGATCTCGCACTCTGTTTATCCAATATTACTCCCACCGTTGTTGCTATGTTGATTTCCTCCTGAGTATATTATTCTAATATCTTTTGATAATATGCTACCCTCTCCCAGTCATCTCATCTCACATAGACCTAGTATGTTGATATTCATTCTGCTCATTTCCTGCTTCATATTATCTAATTTTCCTTAATCTGTCAGTGTGCGAATGTTCCAGGTTGCAATCTTGATTAACTTGCATTTGTTGGATTTGCTTATGGGAGCTGGAATGGTATCTGAGTCACATAATATAAACATAATGTAATCTAGAGATAATACAGCAGTAGTTTCTCACTTACTTTCTACTGGTTTGTTTATGGTATTCTCCACTAGCCTTTAGCTAAAAATAGTCTGACCTAAAAGGCAGCAGTGGTTTGTGTTTAGAGTGGCCTTTTCTTAGATGAAGTGTCCTCCCAAAACTAACAAACTCCATCTGTCTGGAATACACAATGAAGACCATCGACGGTCACCATTTTTCGAACCCTGTGTCACATTAACAATTTTTCATGGGTATGGTTTTACCCCTAGGTATGTTTTTACTAGCAGAATGTAGTATGCATCTATTAAATTCACTAACTGCTCTACTGATATCTTTGTCTAACTGGTTCTAGCTGGTAAATTTTTCAGTCTGCCCTCTTATAGTTCCACCTAGTGAGTGTGCTGCTGTCCTTGATAAATTCAATGTGAATTTCCAAAAATACTGGTCTGTTGTCACTACCTCCAAGCTGCTTTCCAATGACACGTGTGATGTTCCATTCCAGGAATGATGAGTGGAATGCCAGGTCTGGTGTATAGGTGGTGGGTGTTCCATGCTCTCGAGTTGAAGGTTGGTGAGTCTGCTGGCTGGTTAATAAGTATGAGATTATTTTCATCCTGCCAGCTCTCAAGTTCCTCACCTCTCTTGTCCATGTGATCATAGCCCAGCTCTGAGAGTGGCTGTTGAAGTCACCACACACCATAAGTCTCTCTTTTTCTGGGATTGTGTATAGTGTCAATGGTCTATCATTTGGGCAGTAGTAGTTCAGGAGATGGAGTACTGTCTGTTTTTAGGTAGAGCATCTGGTATTCTGCTCCCTCCATATACACTTCCAGATGACATGCATTGATATTTTTATAAACAAGTGTCAGAATTATACCCTTTCATCTGTCCTTCTGGTCTGATCGGTAGCACTAGTAGCCTTTGATTTTGAAGGCTATATCGTTGCTGAGGTGTGTTTCTTGAATACAGCTTACATTAACTTGTTCTTCACAAATGATATTTTCAAGCTCAAATTTTTTACTGTATCCATCTCCTTTGCTGTAGACACCCTCAGCATTCTAGTGCATTATTTTTATTGGTTGTTGGTTTATTTGGTGAGTAGCTCTATTATCTTGCCTCCTGGCTACTCTGGGAAATTGAGAAGGACTTCCAGTAATTGAGGTTGGGCTCTTTCGAGGTATAGGGTCCGGCACCGTCCCTGCCTGAAAATCCACCACAGGGCAAGCACCATAACTATTATTAGATATAAACATGTTCTCATTGTGTTTTGTGCGTGGCATCCAGATTAATTGTGCGCCTTTTGGCTGGTTGTCTCTGTCTTCAACACATTGCTTACTTGGGCAGGACTGTGGTCCTACTCGAGTCTTAGTTTCCAGCCCCTGATGGATGAACTTCACGGTGCTGGCCTCGATGGGGTTTGCTATATTTGATCTTTCTTTAGATTTTAGAATCTTGCCAATTGTATTGTCTAGTACTTTCCTGGGAAAGATTTTATTGATGCATGAAAAATATTTGCTGAAACTTTTTGCTTTGTCTGTGTCTTCTACTAGTACCTGGTTTGCAGTGGTTTTGGGTTTGTGTGTTTGTTTTTTCCCTGATAGGTTATTTCTTCTTCTTCTTCTGCGTTCGTTCTCAAACTCCTGCAGATTAGCAGGATGTAGTCAGGAGAATGGAATGAGTTGTCATGGTTTACAGCATTGCTGCGATATCTGCACCTTTCGGCCTGACAAATCTG
This sequence comes from Meghimatium bilineatum, assembly GCA_034231615.1. Classification (NCBI taxonomy): domain Eukaryota; kingdom Metazoa; phylum Mollusca; class Gastropoda; order Stylommatophora; family Philomycidae; genus Meghimatium; species Meghimatium bilineatum. Next base: position 59,147,127 of record CM067321.1, on the reverse strand, counting down.
ACTTCAGCATGGCTTTGGGTCACTGACCCTATATGGGATGAGACAGCCAACTCCATCCTATAACCTCCGTAGTCGCCTTTTACGACATGCGTGGAAGGTAAACAGTGCTGTCATTCTTTGCTCCCCTTTCGGGCCCCGGCAACACACGGGCGGATAGGTTATTTAATAGCATCCAGGCCCTCCTGCCATCAGTGCGAAGGTTGAGCCTTGGTAGAACTGTCTGACTATTTTTGTTGTTCTGGATCTTTTGTTTCTAGTCAGATGAGTGCAGTCTTCTCTTCTAACAACTCTGGTTCAATGGCACTGATGCTAGGAGTCAGTTATGAGTTGCTGATGACTATATCTCATGAGTTACTGAGCACCTTGATTCCAAAGTTAAATCAGGATAACTCCGCCGAAGACGGATGTGTCGGGCCATTGGCGCAACTAAAACGGCAACACAGCGCATTTCCATTCTCTAGACTACATCCTGCTGGAAATCTAACAGGACCATATTCCTGCTACAAGAGAAATTCGTCGGGAGTTTGAGAATGAATGCTGAAGAAGAAATCAGGAGAACAATGTAAGAACACTATCAAACAGGAAGGTCTGAAAGTAGTCGGACAAACTAATGTAATGCGACAGCATAAACATTTTGGGACTTGAAGAGACTAAACGGAAACAATGCAGAACATTGTGAAAGAAACAAACAACAAAAAATTCAGAAAATTAAAATGAATTCACACATGCTTTTATTATGACACCAGAAACATAGAAGGCAGTTATAGAATGAGAATTATTATTCAGTCCCAACACATAATATAGAAAAAGTCACATTTTTATGACAAAACTTCAAATAACATTGCACATCTCAACTACAAAACTATACAATGCTCAAATATTTCACACAAAAATTCTCACCCTTATTCTCTGCTGTTTTAACTTGTATTGAATTCTCCTGCTCTAATTCAACATTTATTTCCTTCCAAGAAGACTTGTCTAAAGGCATATCACAGACAGCATGCACCACAGGTGTTAGCTTCGAAGAATTTCTGTCTTCTGTTTTTGTCAAATTCTCAGCTACATTATTTCTAGTATTATCTTTTTCCTCACTTTTGCTCTTTTGTACAAGTTGTGGTAGAACCATATTATGGTCCCACTTTGAAAATGTTTGAGATATCCTGTAGTTTTCATATTTAACTTTGTGTTCAAGGTATTCTGATAAGTTCTTGAAAATTGCATTGCACTTTCGACAGACATGCAAATCATCATCATTATCTATATCTGACACTAAGCCCTGATCTGAAATACAAAATGAAAATTGATACAATGAAGTAAGTGTATGAATAAGCACAATGCAAGAGATAACTACAGTAAAATTGGGTACTGATAGATCAATTAATAATTAATAAAAAATAATGTTTAAATGCCTTTGATATTCATCTACAAGTATGAGTCACAATAAAATCCACAAATATAATACATTTTTGCTGGTAACCATGCAGATGTGTTGGGTCACTGTGGCAGATAAAATGGCAGCACACATCTTCATTCTTTGGACTACATTCTGTTGGAAATCTGTAGTACCATTGTCCTTCTACAAGAGAGATCCACCTAGTGTTTGAGAATTTACGTTAATATTTGAGAAAATATACAATTCACTTGATTTCAGACTTCCTTGACTCACTTTACATGATTTCACTGAAGATATTACATATACTTTAGATTTACACATTGTTTCAAATAAGAAGATCATTTTTTAATTTCCTGTTTGCCACTTTCAGAATTACTTACTTTCTGGATGGTATTCATGCATTCCTCAAAGAGGAGCAAATAACAGAAACATTGTAACCTGCAGTGCATAATGTACCAGGTAACTATGATTTAGCACATAGTTGGCTACTTCATCCTGTAGATCAAACTGACAAAAAGTACATGTATGGCACCCAAGCTGTAAACCAATCATAATTTCTTCTTCTGTGTTTGTTCTCAAACTCCTGCAGATTAGCAGGACATAGTCCGGAGAACAGGATGTGTTGTGTCATGGTTTACAGCATTGCTGTAATTATATGCACTTTTCGGCCTGACACATTGGATTTCAGCATGGCTTTGGGTCAATTTGACCCTATATGGGATGGGACAGCCAACTCCACTCCATAACCTTCTTAGTCACCTCTTACAACATGTATGGAAGGTAAACAATGTTGTTATACTTTGCTCCCCTTTCTGGGTCACAAAAACACAGGGACACATTCACAATTTGCTCAGTTTATACTTCCTTGTTAAGATAATACCGATTTTTATGTTAACCCAATTCTTTACTGCTACATGTGAGAACACTTTCACTTCCATTTTCACTAAAACAAATGAACTTTAAGAACGGATTGTTTTTACTCCTAACATTTGTTGTTTATTTCTGAGAAATAATGACCTGCTTCTGGGCACAGTGTGGAGCAATCTATTGTTATTTATAGAACATTCTTTTTCTTCTTCTTTTTCAGTGCTCATTCTGAAACTCCCGCTGGATCTCTCTTGTAGCTGGACAATGGTTCTACTTGATTTTGAACAGGATGTAGTCCATGGAATGGAAATGCGTTGTGTCACCGTTTTATTTGTGCCAATGGCCCAACACATCTGTCTTCTGCAAAATTCAGTCTCTGTATTAAGTTATCATTTCTTCCATGTAGACAGCATGAGTTACTAATATAGATAGAAAATGGTTGCCATTGTGCAAAGCACAGCCTTAAGACTCAGTTTCGAGGAGTCTACAAATAATCTCCATTCTTTTGGGTCATGAATTATTTTTAAGGCTTTCATGAGGCCCTCAATATCGGAACAGAATACCAGATTATGTTCCTTTCTGAAGAAAGGCTCCAACTGCTGGTGCCACTTTTGATATGAAGTAATTGTGACATCTTCTAGGAGATTCCATTGTTGGAGTCTTCTTCTTCTTCTGCGATCAGTTTCCTATGCTCATAAGTCTATACAGGAAGGTGGGCCGCCTCCATGAATTCAGTTGTCAGCAGGAGGTCCTCATGGTTGCCCCACAGCTTCAATTCAGATCTGTCTCTTGTGGTCATATTTTGGTTCTCACATCATCAAAGAGTGGGCATGTCTGCAGAATATGTTCTGGAGTCTGGGGACCCTTTTGACATGGGCATTAGTCAGTTTGGACAGCCTTAATTTTGTGGAGATGTGCTTGTAGTCTGCAATGTCCTGTGCGAAGTCTAAAAATTGTGGTTTGTTGTGACATGTTTGGAGTCTTGATCCGAGCAATTCTGCCTTGTTCTTTGATGCCATGTTAATACAGAATAGATGCAGGAAAATATGACATAGTCTCTTCAGAACGTTGTCTTTCAAATGAACTCCCTGAACCTCCCTGTTTTGGGCCATGCAGCTTGCATTTTCTAACGACGTAATCATGTTATCTTTAATGTCGTCAGACCATCGGCTTCTTGGTCTGCCCTTTCTCCTCCTCTCAGGTGCTCTGCCCTCTTTTATTTGCAGAATAAATATAGCATTTTATAATTCCCATTTTAGCTTATTTGTAATTTGTTTAGATGTTAATATTTTCCTCATGTCATTGAATGTAGGTACTTGAACATATATTGAAAATAATGCTTTAGGCTATAAATCTTCTTTTTGCTCGCAGTTTGTCATCTCTACACAGCAAGTCCAGTTTTCTTAATGAATGCTACTGTAATTAAGAACTCCTCAGTGCTTCCATACAGCTTTCTATGGATATTCGTCTCTGTGGGCCAGTGTTCCTCATTTAAATGCAGTCTTGCAGGATATATTCCACGGGCTGGGCTGCCTGTCCACATAAATAAATAGATGATGGAACCAGTCTTAGTCTATTTAAATGGCTGTTTAGTCTGTTGTGTCCTGTCCTGATGTGGAAGATAATAACCTGTTCATCTCTGTCAAGATATTTATAGTTGTCTTTTGGGTGGTCAACTTTCCAGACAGTTTTGATGAGGATCCTCTTTTCTTGGAAGGTGATTGCTTGGTTGTTTTTGTTCCTGTTTTGCTCCATCTTTTGCAAACATATCTGCCGCTTCATTTCTTGGTATGCCACAGTAGGATGGCACTGTAGTAGACTACCTTCTTTGGATGCTCATTCTCGTATGGCTTCCTTCAGGTCTGGTAGTTTATTGCTGTCAAGGGCTTGTAGGACAGACAATTGCATCAGTAAGAAACATCACCTGTTGACATTGGCCTGTGGTATTTTTAATTATTTCTGCAGCAATGTTTAGAGCCTGTATTTCTGAAGAGTAGTTGGAACAGAAGATTCCAGTTGGTGAACTCCACAAACAAGTGGGTTCATTTTCTTCCTTTTGAATATTTTATGTAAACTATAAACACCTCCATTCTTCACTGCTCTGGTGGCTGATTCATCAGTATATACTTGTATCCACACTTATCTGAGGTAAATATCTTCAAAATGGTGGGCATATCGACTTGTGTTTTTGTGTGACACCGTCAATATCACTTGAAAGATGGATTATTTCATTATTTCGTCTAGGATGTGGTGTTAGTTATTTTGGCAAGGGGGTCCACTCATTAAGATCTTCACCAGTGCGACGGAGTACATGCACCAGAGCTGAAATTTTAATGAGTGTAGTCGTTATTGCACGTGATTACAAGGCCTAATACACAAAATTGGCTGGCAAATATAAACATCCTAAACAGGGCAGGGGCCATATTACAAGGTTGACAGGCCTGTCATTCATCTGTCTTTGAAACTGTTACGTGTGTTGTTCGGAAATGTCAATAGTGTCGAAAAACGACGTTCTGAACTGGATAAGTTGGTGTACAGCGCAGATATTGTTGAGCTACAGGAATCACGGTTCGGATTGAGAAACAGTCTCCAAGTCACCGGCTTTCATAGTTTCTACAATAGGTGACACTTTTGGCAAATAATTCTTGTACGAGAAGGCATTGATGCGATCAAAATAGCTTTGTCTGAATTGGATAGTGACGACATTCAGCTGCAAGCTGTCAGGGTACAAAACACATACAGCACCCTTCCTCTCATATTCATCAGTGTATATGCGTATATGCGTGCAACTCCAGCCTGAATGCGTGCAACTCCAACCTGAATATGCAGGGCTGGAAATCGCTGAGGTAGTAAAGGAAGAAAGAGAAGTCATTTTCTGCAGCGATTTTAATGCAAAAGGTAGATCTTGGGGTAATACTACCTCTAATCAACAGGGAAGAGATCTTGAGGAGGTTTTGATTGATATGAATTTAGTATGCATAAATGATGGGTGCATGACAAGGTTGGCTGTTAGGGATGGCGACAACGACAGTGCAATTGACTTGGGCTTAATGATGGCTGATATTGCATCCAGATGTAGATCGGATGTGCTGGGGCATCATAGAGTGACTAGAGGCGATGGTAGAAAGTGCTCCTTCTCTGGAAAGATCAGAAGAACACGTAATCAGAAACTGAGAGGGACACAAGCTTATTACCTTATAGTGTCTTATACACTTTTAGATGGCTGACGGAATGGCAAGCAGAGCATATATATATAAATGCCCCCAGTGATGTGACACTTGTTCCTAATCAAGTTAGTTAGTCATTGAATCATCATCACTGCACTCCGGACAAGTCCATAGGTGTTCAGATCTCTCCTTGAGTCCATTCGCCATTACACATTGACTGACTGTCCCAGTACACCATCATTCTTTCTTGCCCACAAAACCATTCCTTTCTGGCGACACAACATTTCAAACCAAGTTTCCTTATTCTAGTCATAGAACAAGAGTCATTGTCACTTATACAGTAATTTGTTCATAGGTTTTCCCGTAAGGCGCTCAAATTCTCTGCCCATCCATCACTCCACCAACAGCCGTAGTAGCAGCGTGTGTGGTCAACCTATCTGCTCTCTCATTACCACAGACTGCTGCATGCCCCAGCACAAATATAAAAGTCACTTTACGCACACAGGAATTCTTCACTACATTGAGCCACTGTTCCCGAATGTACCCCACCTGAACCTCCCCAACCATGCTTCATCGAGTACGCAGGCATGCTCGCAGACAGTCCACAAGCACACCCATCTCAAAGCCCTGGCCACCGCCAAAATCTCCACTGTCATGCTGTTTATCGTCTGAACACACACACACCACACTCATCCCCGAAAGCCTCCCCCATCCCCGAAGGCCCAGGCATCCCCCAACTGTACATACAATCATATCACCTTCACTGTAATTCCCAGCGATAAGAGTGAGCACCTCCAACTCCACCACCGTCGGAAACCATTCCCTGCAATCTCCATCTAGTTTCCATCACCATTATTACCTTGAAGGCTGTCGGACAATCTAAGGGCGCCCAACTCCATCCGCACCAGGTAGCACACCTTCCCCTCCCCAAATCTGTACACACTCTGTATAATATTCTCTATGCGTCCCATCCACAACCCTCCTTTCCCAATTTGACCGCCCTTCACTTTGAGTTTTTCAGGGTGCTCTTTATCAGCGGTGATTTGTAGGTAGTCTACGCCCTGGACATTCAATGTGACATTGTATTCCCTGCTCCGCAGTTGGGCAACCAAGCAAGTATCGTATAGCCCGTGCCAATGCATCTCCGCACACACCACACCTGTGTACACAAAAACTAAAAAGTCTTTGATAATGATAATGAAATAAGAACATTGGCCTACGTCAAGCTATTGTTACTATAACTATACTTTTAGTTTTAGGACCATTCCAAATAGCCATGGGCTGATTCTCCTTTTAACTCTGGTTCATCGTCACAGTTTCGATTCACCACCAGAGCTACCAACTTGTGATTCTGTCCGAGATCGACCCTATTGGTAACGTTCTACTTGTTGTAATAGCTGTCCGGGTATTTTTATCGTTATCATCTGTAAAAAGCATAATAATAAAGACTTTTTTAAAGGTTACCATTTTGGTTGATCGTGTAAACTATCGTATTAACAGTTGTAATATTATCGTCTACCGACTCAGTCATTTTGCGACACCTCCTTATGACCGTGGGCAGGATTGCCAGATTTATTTTCGATAAAAATGCCAAACCGCACCAAAAAAAGGACGATTAATAGTGCATTTGCAAAGTTTACAAAATTCTGATTCAAGAGATGCCTTTTTCAGTCAAATGTATATTTTTTGACAGTTACTATTGTATTTACAGCAGCATCACAGCGAAAGAAAGAAAACTTCGGCTCCCCATGACGCCTAACGGCACACATAGATAAGACACGACAATTGTATTTACGGAAGAGTAAGTAACATTACAAGATGGACAGGTTACAGTTTAGCAGAGTGCACCACTAAAACAAAAGAGGATGTTGGAAGACTGTTGCCGCCAACCTTTGTTGCGAAGACGGCACTTGATGATGCTGATTATGATTGTATTTACGACTGCTATTATATGAAGCTTTCCATTTTTGTTTGATGACGTGGCCATTGGTGAAAATGATAAAGTATCTATGGAAACACACGTATCAGCACACTAGTTTAAAAAATGAACGTTTAAAAACTAAGTAAAAATACACCTGCAGTTATAAATTTATGATTTGATAGCACTACATACAACATAAAACCACACTAGAATTCCAGTTGACTTGGTTAATAGTGAAATCCCAACTATTTGTTCATAATAAAACATCTAACATACAGGTGCAAACATGTGCCATAGATGTCTAAGTTTTTTACAAGTCTTTTTCTAGTATTGCTCTGATTTCCATTTTAAAACAAGGATTTCGAATAGAAAAATTGTATTTAAGGCTTTCCATATTTATTTTTTTGTAACAATGAGCAGGAATGGCTTTTTCTCTCCCATTTGTCAGTCATCGACTCAGAATTCGGAATTATACTAAACAACACTGGACCCTCTTTCACTTAATTAACATGCAATCTTAGAATAAAACTTTCACTCTTCCAGTTATACTCTGATAACTTAAATTCATTTTCACTGATGACAGTGATAATATCAGATGAAAGCATTTTGCCATATCAAATAATAACTTTTTCGTTTTATTTTAAAACACCCATTGTTTTATCTCAATTCACTGTTAAGCGGATTCCCGACAATTAATATTTCACACTGCAGGCTGATCTCTAAATATAGCGTCATGTTTATTTAGTAAACAACAAAATGTGTCCTGATTTCGCAGTACAGAAGACCAACTTGTATACCTGTCTCAAGAAACAGAAAAATGTCTTTAAGCAAAAGTATTTGCAGTCTTTGTTGACCTAACTAAAGCATTTGATAAAGTATCGAATGAAGGACTACTACTAAAGCTAATTAGAAATAAAGTTGAAGGGAGAGTGTACAGATGGATACATGCCTTCCTGCAGTACATCACAACAAGAGCAAGACTAGATGGAGCACGTAGCCACCAAGTCAGTCCCAACAAGGTGTACCGCAAGGAGGAGTCATATCCCCAACTCTATTCCTCGTCTATATTAATGACATCATAGACAAGATAACTACCATATCACCAAAGCGCTCCATGCTGATGACCTTGCCATGTGGGGTGTTGCAGATCATATCAACATAGTCACAAGTAGAATGCAGACATCACTAAATAACATCATCATATTGGTAACTGACTGGGGAGTACAAATCAACCTCACTAAGGCAACAGCAACATGTTTTACCTTATCAAATCAAGAAGAACATGTAAACATAAAAATGTACGGAAATAAGATTGCATTAAAGAAAAACCTACGTACTTTGAAGTCACATTGGACAAGCGACTTTCCAGGAAACATCATCTGACTGAGGTAGAGCAGAAAGCAACCCGTAATGAAGAAACTAGTTGGCACAAATTTGGGGGTAGGGAAAACAGCAATATATTTAAAAGCGTATACACAGGAATAGTTAGACCTCAGAATATGAAAATGACAAATGGGTCACAGCATGCAAAACAAACGTGTCAGTGCAGTCAAAATCATGGAATGACAAATGGGCCACAGCATGCAAAACAAACGTGTCAGTGCAGTCAAAATGACAAATGGGCCACAGCATGCAAAAATGACAAATGGGCCACATCATGCAAAACAAACAAATGGGACACAGCATGCAAAACAAACAAATGACACGCAAAACAAACAAACAAACAAACAAAAATGCATGCAAAACAAACAAACAAACACAGCATGCAAAACAAACATGCAAAACACAGCATGCAAAACACAGCATGCAAAACAAATAAATTATGGAATGACAAATGGGCCACATCATGCAAAACAAATAAATTATGGAATGACAAATGGGCCACAGCATGCAAAACAAACGTGTCAGTGCAGTCAAAATCATGGCATCTGCAGAGATGTTGCAGCGAACTCTTTTTCAGATGATGCAGTCAGTGGTATTAACTATGTTGGATTATGGTTTAGGTTTACTGACACTGCAGCAAACACAGGTGGATAGATTGGAGAGAGTTCAAAATGAGGCTATGAGAGCTGTCCTATGATGCTCAAGTGATACACCTACCGTGACCATGAGGTTTTTCCTAGAAATACCGAGCATCAGATCAAGACATAAAATAGCCAAGGTTAAATACTGCTTAAAGGTCGCCAATATTGATCATCACCTCTTACACCAATCTCTAGACAACACAAAAGGAAGGCGTATCGAGAGAGGAAGGTCATGGATGGCAGATGCAAAGGATACCCAACTCAGAGTTTGTGAGCTGGAGGAAGTGGGAAGAGGCTGTGAATGGGGGACATTTGACAAAGAGAGAAAGTTATTGACAACAGTGGTGATACAGATGGGAAGAGAGTGACGCGACTGGGCTGCCAATAGAACAGAGGAAATGATCCAAGATCTCATACTGCAGCACTCGAAGCCACATAATACAATAATTTCCACAGATGGCTCAGTAACGCAAGAAAGAAACAGGTGTGGTTGGGGTATCGTGGCCTACCAAAGTAACAAAAATTAGCTGAGAAGTCAGCTGCGTGCCCACTACAACATTGAGTATGAGAATGGAAATAGAAGCGGTGACAGCAGGTCTCACTTGGCTGGCGACGCAACCACCAACAGACTCAGTGATTTTATCGGGCTCTCAAAGTATAATGCGCAAGGTAGAAAAGTGTATAATCAGAACCCGAATGGGTCACTCTTCTCAATAATGCGCAGAGCATTACATGGATTTACTGCCCAGGTCATGCTGGGGTCAGAGGAAACGAAAGAGCCGATGTGTTGGCTGGTAAAGCTTTGACGAACGGCACCAAGATAAGAAGAGACAGGATTGAATTGATTAGAGCAGTCATGGATACCCTACGAGAAGACGAGGAGGAGGTCGAACGTGACAATGTACATATTCAGAGAATCGTAGAAATGAGAGTGACTAGAGGCGATGGGAGAAAGTGCTCCCTCTCCGGAAAGATCAGAAGCTGACTGGGACATTGAGCTTATACACGTTTAGATGGCTGACGAAACGGCGGCAGGGCATATATGGGAATGCCACCAGTGCCGTGACCCTTGTTCCTAATCAAGAATTAAAAATCAAGAATGGTCTCACTAGATTTAAGCAGAATCTATTCCAAAGAACAGAAATGTGGTGTATCGCCGTTTAATTGACACCAATTGCCTGACACATTTCATTTCGACGATGGTAAAATATGTCTCTTGTGTTGTCAATAAGCTCGGTTGGTGAGCTTCTACCGTGCCACGATACAAGCCCATCCAGCAACTTTTCTCTCTGTCGACCCCTATCTCTTCTCCCTTTGATCTTTCCAGTGGTTATTAAGTGTTCAAGCTGTGTTCTTCTCAGCACATGCCCTAGAAACCTTGACTGTCTTCCTCTAATGTTTGATATTATTGATCTTTTTACGCCAGCATCAATGAGAACCTCTGCATTAGTTTTCTTGGCTGTCCATGGTATTTTCATCATTCTTCTCAGAAACCACATTTCTGTAGTTTCCAATTCACTTTGAATTTTCTTGTTTATAGTCCATGCTTCACATCCATAAAAAAGAATCGGTTCGATATAACTTCTCTGCACCCGAATTCGGGTCTGCATTGATAGACTTCCATTGCAAAAAATGGTTCTCATTTTTTGGAATGCTGATTTGGCTTGTGCTGTTCGGCTCTTTATCTCACTTGAGCATCTATCTTCTGATGATAACATTGTGCCAAGATATTTCACTTTTTAAACTTGTGCCAATTTTGTGTTATTAATTATTATGTTGCATCTTGGTGGTGTATGTCTCTTTGATACAACCATTATTTATGTTTTCTTCTTGTTTAAACTGAGGCCTTTGTTTTCACTTTCCTTCACTACTTTATCTAATAGGGCTTGCAGTTCTTGTTCGCTTCCTGCGATCAGTACTGTGTCATCAGCATATCTCAAGTTATTTATATTGTATCCTCCCACTTTTATTCCGGACATATCTTCTATATTTCGCATAATGTATTCTGTATACAGGGAGAAAAGGTCTGGTGACATTACACAACCTTGCCTGACACCCAAATACCTGACACCAATCTACCTATAGTGTTGTTAACTCTCATCGCAGCTGTTTGTTTCCAATACATATTTTTTACTATTCTTAGATCTTTCCCATCAACGTTATGACTTTCTTGCAATTTTATAATCTCTGAATGCTACACCTTGTCAAATGCTTTGCTGTAATCTATGAAACACAGATTAAGGTCTTGCTGTACTTCTATAGCCCTCCCCATTAATGTTCTTACTATATATAGGGCATTTCTTTTGCCTTTTCCTTCTACGAATCCGCATTGTTCGTCTGCTATCTCTGTTTGTTTGTTAAATGGGGGATTAAGCCTCTTAGCCGAGGCACGACCTTTTCAACCTAAGACAGAAGTCTATTTTGGTTATATCAGGTCTGCTATCTCTGGTTTTATTTTTCCTATTATACGCTTCATTATTATGCCAGTAGAATCTTGGTCATCTGACTCATAAGGCTGATTGCTGATGATGTCAAACCTAAAGACAATATCAACCTCCTGGAAAGAAAAGACCAGAGTATCATATTCCGACTGCGCACACAACATGTACAGCTTAACAATCACCTGAACAGAATACAACCACAACACACTCCAGGGTGCCGGCTGTGCACTCATCCATATGAAACTGTTGACCACCACCTTTTTGAATGTCCAGCGCTGGATGGCATCAGGAAAATGCTTCTCCCTCCAGGGCCAGATAAATGGAACACATTATATGGAACAAAACAACAACTCACAAACACATGCATATATCACACAATGGCATTGGGTCAAAGGGCATGAGCCCATGGACCGCTGGATCAGCAACCAACCAACCAACCAACCATGATGTCAAACATATCTGAAAAAGGTCAAATGTGTTTAATTTGAATTCATAACGGCCAATATGGCAATCCAAGGTGGGATCTGAGTAAACAAGAGGAATGAATATTTTTTTTAATGTCCCGTGTAACTATTTACACAGTATCCGAATTTTCCTTTTATGTCTACCTTTTAGAGACAAATATGGAGACTGTATCGATATTTAAGTATGATGATGATGATGTTCGTCCGTCGTGATCGACGATGACCAAAAACTCAACCATAATAATAATAACAATAAATAATAAAATAATAAAGTTAATAGTGCGTTTTTAAATGACTAGCAAGTCCAATGCGCGCACAAAATGATCTTTTACAGAATTGACAACAATAGAAGGTATCTGTGTGAGGTTGAGATGTTTTTTCTTTTCTACGTGTCCGCTTCTGTCTTGCAGTTTCTTGTCTGAATTCTTCTGCCGCTAGTGCTCCCGTTCTAATGCTGTAACGCCATGCTGTTCTATCCTGAGCGAGGCTCTCCCAAGCGCCTACGTCAATGTTAAGATGTTTCAAGGATGACTTGAGCGTGTCTTTGAAACGCTTTTTCTGTCCACCAGCAAAATATAATAATAAGTCATATTAAGTCCCAATATTTCTTCTCATTCAACTTTATTTTCTATTTGCTGTACATATTGTGTTTTCATTGGAAAGTAGTTAAAAAATATATTCATAAACCAATTTGGGGCATATTAGAATTCGGCGTCTTTTAAAAAAAATGGTTGCCAGTTTATAGTCTTTGTCGCTAGAATATTTTGCACAAGAACTAAATTTGCGGGTTGTTTTTTTTTTCAAATTAATACAAATAAATTTTAATTAACCACGGATGTTTGTCCATTCGGTTACATCAGAGCTGTGTATAAATCCTATCGTTTTTAGCATCATATTCTCTGCTAAGCTGGATTATGCTTTCAGAGATCTCGACTCGGGTGTAAACACCATATATCGCATAAATGGAAAATTGTTCTTTTTTAGTGTTCTTTCACAAACTCCGGCAGTATCTCTCTTATTGCATGACCATTGTCCTACTAGATTTCCAGCAGGATGTAATCCAGAGAATGGAAATGCGTTGTGTAGTTGTTTTAATTGTGTTAATGGACCGACACATCCATTTTCGGCGGTAGGAATAATTGTTCAACCTTCGGCAGCTTAGAGCAAAAACCAAAGTAAAATCACACACAATCAGGGATCTTCAATTTGCTGATTGCCCTAAATTCCAATTCTGAGTCTGAGCTACAAAGTATTATAGACAGATTCTCCAAAGCCTGTACCAACTTTAGACTTATAATTAACACAGAGAAAACAGAAGTGATGTTACAACCATCACATGGCAAAAGATATCTCGAACCTTGCATAAAGGTAATTGGTGTGGCCCTGAAAATTGTGGGTGGATTCACATACCACATGTGGCGAAAATAAACGCTACAAGGACTTGTTAAAGACCTCACTGAAAGCATTTGTAATAGACCAAGATACATGGGAAGAACTTGCACAAAATAGATCTACATTGCGCTCTACATTCAAAAGTGGGCGCATCATCTTATGAAAAGAGGAGAAATGCATCAGCTTAACAGCAGAGAGTAGCGATAAAGTCACGGATAGACCAAAATCCGTCTGCAATTCTATGTCCGAACTGTCCACGGATATTTACAGCTCGAATATAGCTTATTAGCCATATACGAACTATTAGTCATGGGCGTAATTCTAAGTGAATTTTCAATAGTGGATGTAACAAATGGTCATCATCATTTGTGACTGAAGAACACACACATCAGAACCGTGACCCTAAAAAATAATCGTGATGGTAGAACCACGACCATCGAATAATTCTTCTGCTTCTTCTGCGTTCAGCATCTGTGGTCATTTTATGTTGTCAGACCTGTCTTCGGGGCGAAGTCCACCATCTTCTCCAGGTTTAGAGCGGCTGCCCCATAGTTTTTGCCTCAAGTATGTATCCTCTGGCTGGGTATGCTGTCTCTGCTCTTTGTATGCTGATTCTCAGAGTCTGGATTCTGAATACACGTGGACATTCATCTATGTATGACATCTTCAATCGGTAAAGGTGGCTCAACAGTCTGCAGTGTCCTGTTCTAAGGCGAAATTTTGTAGTCTTTTGATATCTTTTTTTTGTCTTCAACTTCCATTTGTTTCTTCCACTTTGCTGTGTATGTGTTCTGGATTATTTTTTTTGTTCCTTCATAGGATAGTGGGTGTATGTGTTGCTCCTTTCGCTTTCTGTTTTTGACAGGGAATACGCTTTCTCATTTACTATAATTCCAAAGTGATTCACCATGATTTCCAGGTGAGTCGTTTGTCTAGTTTGACCCCGAGAAATGTTGGGTTCTCCTCATGTGCCAACTCACTCCCATATATTTGTAGATATGCTTTTTCTTGGTGGTTTGCAAGTGAGAAGATGGTTGTCACAGTTTTTGAGAGGTTGATCTGGGCTCCCGAGTCAGATGCCCATTCATTTAGGGTGTCTAGAGGGCCTGCATTCTGTTTTGTGCAGTGGATAGGTTGCCTGCCACACTCCAGGCAGCAACGCCACCTGCATGGAGGGCCTTTGAAATATGACGTGTCAGTTTCTCTCTCCAGTATCATTGAATACTAGGAAGAGGGTAGAAGAGATCACTCCTCCTTGAGGCACTCCTTATTGGAGAGTAACACGTGTATTTAGATTACCATCTACTTTTACTCTTGCAGTGCGGTAACAGAAGAACTCCTCTATACAGCTTAACATTCTGCCTTAAATTTTGTTTTGAAGAAGCTTGAAGTGGACACCATCATTCCACATCTTATCGAAGGCCTTGTTCAAGTTCATAAAATTTGCCAGCCCTTTTTTCTTCTTTTGAAAGGCATTTTAGATTTCATGTGCTATGTATATGAGCTGGTCTTCAGTGCTTCGATTTTTCATATAGGCCGACGGCGTCTTGGTGAGCTTTTGGTTTTTCCTCTAGGTATTTTATACTAGGTGTTTCTAGGTGTTTTCCTCTAGGTGTTTTCCTCTAGGTATTTTATACTAGGTGTTTCTAGGTGTTTTCCTCTAGGTGTTTTCCTCTAGGTATTTTATACTAGGTGTTTTCCTCTAGGTATTTTATACGTTTTGAGTTGACCATTAACTCCATTACTTTTCCTACGCAACTCAAGAGACTGACTGGTCGGTAGCTTGACTTGCTGGTTTTTTTGTTGTTTTGTTTTGTTTTTTGTTGGTTTTATTTATTTTTTACCGATTGGGATGATGACAACTTCACGCCATAAGTCTGGAATTTTACCAGTTCTCCATGATTGGTTGAAGATGGTAAAGAGCTTGTTTCTGCTGATTGGCCCTAGGTTCCTGATCAGTGGTTATGCCATCTTTCCTGGGGCCATTTTTAAATTTAGTTTTCCTATCGCACCATTTAGTTCTGCGATGGTAAAAGGTGTCTTCATGCATGGCTCTGGATTATGATTTTTCAGTTTTCTTTTAATTTTTTTTGACTTCTTCTTCTTCTTCAGCGTTCGCTCTCAGATAACCACAACGAATATTTCGTGTGATTTCCGCCGGGGAGCGTGAAGTACGTTGTGCTGCAAGTTCCACAGTAAAAGTGTTATTATTTCACCCTGGTTGGCCACTTGTGGTCAGGACGTCCGAAGTCCAGCACATCTGTTTTCGTCATTCCTTTATTTCGGGTTTGGTCCCTAGTCCGTGACAGCCTGTCTATCTGTCGCCGGGCACACTGGTTGGTAGTGCCTCTTCGCCAAGACGCTTGTCGAGCGCATCTATCTGATATGAGGTGTTCCACCATCTGTGAACTCATCTCGCGCATTTGGACAAACTGTACCTGTGCCCATCGGGTACTGAACCGTTTCTCATCCGCGAGCCTGGTTCCGTATGAGGAAGAACTCGTACATTAGATGGTTAGCAGGATGTAGTCTGGATAACAGAATGCATTGTGTCATGGTTTACAGCATTGCTGCGATATCTGCGCCTTTGGCCTGACACATCCAACTTCAGCATGTCTTTGTGTCACTGACCCTATATGGGATGGGACAGCCAACTCCATCCCATAACCTCCTTAGTTGTCTTTTACGACATGCATGGAAGGTAAACAATGTTGCTATTCTTTGCTCCCCTTTTGGGCCCGGCAACACACGGGGATAGGGACATTAAATGTTTATGTGACCATATTCGTATCGCTTTAACTCTATATTTAGAATATGTATCGCCCATGTGTTGCCAGGGCCCGAAAGGGGAAAAAGAATAGCATCACTGTTTACTTACATCGCATCGCATACAACACAAGAATACAACACATCGCATGGTGTTCCGCTGCCAGTGAATTCGTCTCACATAATTACACATTGTGTCTGTGCCCTTCATAGGTACTGAACCATTTCTCTCTGCGAGAATGCTTCCGGTATAGGAAAGCTTTGACGGTAGAATTGGGCCTGAGTTTATTCACCTGTTTAGCTAAGTTGTCATTCACTGACATCGTGAAGTCCTCGTCCAAGTCTAAGTCTCTACACATATTTACGAGCATCAGGGACTAGAAGAGTGTTCTCGAGCTGAACAAAACTTTAGTTCCGATTTCCTTGTAACATTTTCCTGTCCTATTTGCATGTGGCGTTGTGCTGCTCTCCCATTGTACTCAATGTTATCCTCATGGAGATTAGTGTATGACTCTCAGTATTTGTCATGATATCTACCCATCGTGACATTTGCATTGGCCACCCCTCCCATGCTCCAGCCAGACCATCTTGCATCGCTGTGTGTCAAGAGTGTTGCTGTATGTATTGGTGCAGAAGTGCCAGATATATTGCTTGTCTTTTTGCAATAAATTCTGTCTGCTGCCTCCACATTCATGGACACGATCCCCAAAAGTGTTGGTCAGGAACACAGGACGAACAGTTTTATTTCTGTTTCGGCGGTGCACTACAAAGAGGTACTTTTAAAATCTTGGTTATCTGCTAACCCTTGGACTGCATGTGAGCAATGCAGTACCCTTTACACCCCAAGTGGTTTTAAATCCTCTATTCCAAAAGTGTTTTAATTTTTTTAAATCCTCTGATGGATTTAGTTGGATCTAAAAATATTTCTGCTGATATTTTGCTGTACACATTGTCAATATCCACTGTTACATTGATTTTCTGAAATTTCTGTCTTACTAAATCCTTGAAAGATCTCCCAGTTTCCTTTCTGTAGTTCCATGAGGACTTCTCCACAAGCATAGTCTGATCTGTTGTTACTCTTCTAGCAAGATGAAGCAGGGTTGGTGGACTGCTTGTGTTCTGAAGTGGAATCAATGTGCAATGTCAATAAGTTCCTCAATAGCTATTCCTGTTTGGTGTTCTATTTGTATAGCCCCCATATAGGTGAATGCCTGTTTAAAGCACCAGCAATAATTGTTCTTCTCAGATGTACAGATTGGACAAGTTTTTTTTAGTGTGAGGGGGGTCTAATGTGGGTTATAGATATTTATTTTTTAGTGGCTTACCATCTCCCTCCAAATGTTCACTGTCTGTAAGTCTGTTTCGTCACTTGTTTCAATTTTGGAAACCACAGCTGTGTGTTATTCTGGATTAGTGTAATTGGTTGGCTGGTTGCTGATCTAGCGGTCCATGGGCTCATGCCCTTTGACCTAATGCCATTAAATGGCATTATATTGCTGGGAAGTTTGTGGATTTTCGGCCCACCCTGGGACAGAGCCAGAGAATAACTATCGCCCTCCAAGAAGGTAGGTTTCAACCTATGCACTGCTCCTAGCCACTGTAGCCAAGATAGGGTTCACTGTGCTCGTTCCCCGTCACCAATTGACTACTGGTTATGCCAAACATCTCTATTGCTCCAGGCATGCAACCAAATGTTCACGTCAAAAGGATTGTCACGTCCTGAGTCACTGTGCCTCTATGATGGGTTTCAGCCATATGAAAAAACAGTGCTGTCAGTTTCCTCCTCCCCAGTGCTGTACAGTACATCTCTGGCTCCCTCTCAACAACAGAGGGTGCATACATATATATTCAGGTAAACATGAAACATATTTCAACAACAAAATAAAAGCATAATTGTATAGATGACGTGCCATGAAGCTTCTCTAAGAAGATAACCTCAATATAACGGCATGTGATCCACTAACGTTTTCTGTTGCATGGGTGGTATGTCTAGTGGGCCATTGGTGAGACCCAAAGACGCAACCACATGTGTGATTAGTGTAATTAATTCCTGGCATATTTTACACTTACACGCATTATACAGTGTATAGATTAGTGTAATTAATTCCTGACATTTTTTATACTTACACGCATTATACAGTGTATAGATTAGTGTAATTAATTCCTGACATTTTTTACACTTACACGCATTATACAGTGTATGTATGTGACATGGATAGGGAATCTTTTGGTAGCATTTGTCCCGTTATTATTGCACTTGTATTTTTAAGGTCCAGGAGTAGATTAGTAAGTTGTAGTTATTTATTTTTGATTGATTCGTGAGATGTTTATTTGTAGGATGTGCAGTGTGTCTGGGTTGCGAGGTTTAGCTGTAGCATACTGCCCTCTCCAGGTGCAGAGGAACAGTGTGAACCTTGGTAACTGAGGCATCACCTGAGCTCATATAAGGTTTGTGTCTCAAATGCATGGTAGATTTGGGAGATTTATGGACTTCTGATAAAAAATGGTGTTGGAAATGAATATGTTTTCTTTGTGTACTATTCGTTAAATGAATTTCCTCCTGAAAGCAACAGCAAACTATAGGAGTCATGTGCCTAGAATAATGCTTCAAGAAAAGTGCCCAAGATGAGCTGGAGGCAACTGAGATGTGATTTTTAAGAAGAATGAATAAAACTAATATAGAAGTTCTCAGAGAAACTAAAGTAAAACAACAAATTATAGTGAAACAAGATTTTTAGGGCATGTTATGAGTAAAGTAAAACTTGAACATTTAGTAACCACCGGAAAGATTAAGGGGAGAAGAGACAAAGAGATAAATTTCTGGATGGTTTGTCACTGTGGCCCAAAAAGAAGTCACCAGCTGAACTTATTAACAACATAAGCGACTGAGTTCTGGAGAAGCATTATTGCCTACTCCACTCGGCATGGCATTGATTGATTTATGAATGCATGTTTGGTCCCAAAAGGGAGACATTCCAATTCAGCAGTATGTTAGGATTTTCAGAAGCATAGAGTATACATCTGGGATAACTTGGTCATCATTCTACTGTCAGCTCTGTAAATCAATCTGCAGCAATGGTATATCTGATTTTTCCTGCCACCCAGGAGACAAGCACAAAGGAGCAGGTGCACCTGGATGATAGTGGCTAGAAATTCATGTCAACATTCTTGTTCTGCAGGCGGGACATTCGGCCCAGATCGTACACATTTATCCATCCCCTGATGACCTGGTGTTATAATACATCATCATACCATAAGTGCATACTAAGTAACTTAATGAATATGATTCAGAAAGTCAACACAGGTGATGTACGTAGGGGATTGGTGAAGTCATTAGAGAGAGCTAAAATGTGGGCATCACTACGAAAACCCACACTTATCTTTGTCCCTGGACAAGTGGGTGTGGAGGGAAATGAATGGGCAGACTTATTAGCTAGCATTGCCACCATAACAGATGGCAATCTATGGACCAAGCAGACATACTCATTGCTCTTCATGAGTCTGCACGTTCAGATGATTTTGAGATGAATGAGCATGAGTCAATATCGAGAATGCATGAATTGGGAATGAGGATGGACGTGGCTCATAGAGACCACCTGACATAGATTTTATTTTAAAAGCAGTGGACCAACATAGAACCGGATCCAAGAGATTTACTGAAGCGTAGATCTGAGCACCTATGGATATGTCCGGTGTGTGAAGAGGATAATCAACATATCTAATACATATGATACATCAACTTCTTGGTGATCTAGTACAGCAGAATCCC
Organism: Meghimatium bilineatum; assembly: GCA_034231615.1. Classification (NCBI taxonomy): domain Eukaryota; kingdom Metazoa; phylum Mollusca; class Gastropoda; order Stylommatophora; family Philomycidae; genus Meghimatium; species Meghimatium bilineatum. The sequence goes on along the minus strand of CM067321.1, from coordinate 59,126,923 downwards.
TTTATAGAACATCCTTTTATAACAGATTTCTCTATTTAATGACACTTTTCAAAATCCTAAATTATATTTATTCTTTCTGTAGTGTATATAGTGCATTTATTTATTCATGACAACCAAGTTGTTCTGTCATGTGACTCATTCTTTTCCTTAACATTCACTTTTCTTTCACAGCATTTTTTTTATGTCAGAGGAGTAATTCTTATTCTGCATGCATTCTCAAACTCCTGCAGATTAGCAGGATGTAGTTCGGAGAATGGAATGTGTTGTGTCATGGTTTACAGCATTGCTGCGATATCTGCACCTGTGGGCCTGACACATCCGACTTCAGCATGGCTTTGGATCACTGACCCTATATGGGATGGGGCAGCCAACTCCATCCCATTACCTCCTTAGTCGCCTTTTATGACATGCGTGGAAGGTAAACAGTGTTGCTATCCTTTGCTCCCCTTTCGGGCTCCGGCAACACACGGGCGTCAGAGTAATAATACTAATAATAAGACCCATAACTCATCAGGATTGTAGGGGTGCCACAATGGATACATCAGGATTGTAGGAGTGCCACACTGGTTACATCAGGACTGTAGGAGTGCCACAGTGGATACATCAGGGTAATAGGGGTGCCACACTGGATACATCAGGGTAATAGGGGTGCCACACTGGATACATCAGGATTGTAGGAGTGCCACAATGGATACATCAGGGTAATAGGGGTGCCACACTGGATACATCAGGGTAATAGGGGTGCCACACTGGTTACATCAGGATTGTAGGAGTGCCACAGTGGATACATCAGGGTAATAGGGGTGCCACACTGGATACATCAGGGTAATAGGGTTGCCACACTGGTTACATCAGGGTCATAGGGGTGCTACACTGGATACATCAGGGTAAAAGGTGTGCCACACTGGATACATCAGGGTAATACGGGTGCTACACTGGATACATCAGGGTTGTAGGGGTGCTACACTGGATACATCAGGGTAATAGGGGTGCCACACTGGATACATCAGGGTAATAGGGGTGCCACACTGGATACAACAGGACAAAAAAGCTCTCCAAACAATTCTATCCTCAGCTATATGGAGGAGTGTAGAAAAATCATGCCCAGATGATTCCTTGATGTTATCAATCCATGATTTTCTCTGTACTCCTATCTTTCGACCCTCAACTGTTCTTTGCAAAATAATTGTAGAAAGTGAGTATTGTGAATTGATATTTCGGTCACCAACCAAGTGCCGACCTCACTGTTTATATTCATATCAGTCACCAATTATACAGGAACCCATTATTGATGAGATATGATATTGGTAGGAACCAGAACAAATCAATATCAGATGCTATTAAGGGGAAGTGGACATCTGTGGTCAGATCAATAGTGAGCCAGAATGCTACAAAAGGGTCAAGCATTGTTTACCATTACTAGCATTCAGATTAGTGAAAGCGGGATTAGTGTACAGTAGGAGCAATGCTGGCTAAATAAAGTGGAATCCCGTTATAACAACTTGTTCCAGACCAACAAAATATGTATGTAATAACAGATATTGGTTATATACAGCACAAACAATATAGACTAAATATAATTTGGGATTTGGAAAAGTGTTGTTATATAGGGAAATTGATGATAAAAGAGGAATTCCACTGTATCTATATATTTCTATGGATTTACCATTCAGTGTAATTGATAAAACACTGAACATATATCACCACCAAAGTTGGGCTGAGACAATGCATCTCCAATCTCTGGACACACATCATCCAGCTAGAAATCTAATCCTGCTACAAGAAAGATCTGGCATAAGTTGAGAACAAGCACAAAAAATAAACGTGGAAACCCAACTTATTTTCAGTAACCACAGTTACAATCATGAGTCTGTCAACAATATTTTAAGTGAAGATCATTCAGTTTAAAACAAAACTTTATTGAAATCATATTAAAAAAATACATAGCAAAAAATCTGATGAAATAAATCAACATTGGAAATAATTTCAAATACTGAGGAACACACTGTGTTCATATTGATAATCACAAATCCATGAAGAAAAAAAACCACTATAACTGGAATATCAGGGTTTTTTTATAGGCATGATCATCATCTGGTTTCTTGCATGTTGCAGATAATTAATTCTGCTGTGGTGCAAATCTATTTTATTTAATTGTATTACAAATTTGTTTAGTAGGACAAACATCAGTAGACTTTGGCTAGTAGACATGTATGTTCAGATGCGTATTCTTCCAAATGATCTCAGCAGTAGTCAAATACACTGTAGCAGAGCCTGTCTTATTTGTATGAATCTAAACATTGACCTAAGAAAAAAATATTTTACCAAGATAGCAACTTTTCATCCTACTCTTTGTTTGATTTCTGAACTGATGTGCACAAATCCTAGGTGATCATTATTGTGTAGGACTCTTTAACAACACCATAATTTCTTTTTTAGTTAATAATTACTTCCCTGAATAGTCTCATTGGGGACTCAAACTCAATACATTCAGGTTAAGAGGTCAGTGCTGAACTTAATTATCAGGGCAGTTCCCTTATAGTGAAAGGTCAAATATTTATAATTATTAAGTCAGCCTTTTTTGGATGGCAGAGACACTAAGTGATCATAGAGTTAATGCAGGTAAATATAACAACACACAACACCAAAGGGAATAAATATAAGTATTCTGAGACTCTTAGGCCTATGTGTACTGTCACTAGTCTATATGCTGTCACTGTTGGCCTTTGAGCTGTCACTAGCATGTGCGCAGAAGTGAGTTAATTTATTATAAAATAATTTATATATTAATTTATGCATTTAATAGATATACAGAGGAATCCTTCTACAGCACATTCTGTTATAACACATTTTCCTATATAGCAACACTTTTGAAAATTCCCAATTATATTTATTTTATATTCTTTGTACTATAAATGGTGAATTGGTGTTCTTATATATACATATTTTGTCAGTCCACACCAAGTTGTTATAACAGAATTCCACTGTATCAGTCTTGAATACCCATTTTTTTTCTATTTGATCCAAATTATTGAGAAGAATAACCAATTTATATTTGTTGATCAAAATATGATGTCAAAATAGGCCTATCCTGCTGGCCTGTTTGTTTGTTTTGTGTTCGCTCCATTGTAACCATCACGGATATCCGTGCGATTTCCGCCGGGAGCGTGATTACGCTGTGCCACCGTTATACGCCTTGTAGGCCTAGCACATCCGATTTCGGCATGCCTTGACAGTTCGGGTGGGCTACCCTTAGCCTGTGACAGCCTCTATATCTGTCTCCAGGCACGCGTAGTGGCGACGCTTCGCCCAGACGATTTTTGCTCTCGCCTGACTCGTACGAGGTGTTCGACTGTCTATGAACTTGCTTCGTTAATTGGATGTCCTGTACCTGTGCCCATTGGGTACTGAACCGTTTCTCATCCGTGAGCCTGGTTCCTTAAGGGGAAGAACTCAACAGAGGAGTTGGGCCCTGGCTCTTTCACCCTCTTAGCCGAGGTGTCATTCGTCGACATCGTGTACCCCTTGTCCAAGTTCGAGTCTCACACCACGCGTTTGAGAGCAAGGCGTTCTCGGGCTGATCTTCCTTGTCCCAATAGCGCCTGAGCCCATCAGGTACTGAACCCTTTCTCTCTTCAAGTGTATTTCCGGTGTAGGAAAACCTGACAGTAGAGTTGGGCCAGGACTACCATCGTTGTCCCTTTCTTGCCTAAGCCCATCGGGTACAGAACCCTTTCTCTTCGCGAGCATATTTCTGGTTTAGGAAGGCTCGACATTAGAGTTGGATTAGGTCTTCTTTCTTTACCAAACGCAAATGAATGGGTCTGGGTCTCTGCCTGTAAGGAACTCAGGTAACTAGATGCTCGTCTCGAGCTGACGGAGCTTGTAGTTCCTCTTTCCTAGAGACTTTTCACTTTCTATTTGCAGTTCGCGCTGCCCTCTAGCGCTGTTCTGCCCTTTCATTGTTTCATTGTACTCGGTATGAAATCTATTTGTCTCTCGCCATGCATCTACCTTTACGTGCATTTTACATTGGCCGCCCCTCCAATGTTCAGACTAGACTGACTAGCTCTACTGTATGTCGACAGTGTCGCTATATGTGGTGCTGCTGGTGGTGTCGGAGATATTGTCTGTCTCTTGTGCAGTCAAATCTCTTTCCATCTGCTACCTCCACATTCTCGGACACGATCCCCAAAAGATTTGGCCAGAATCAGCCCGAGCTGCTGTATTTCTGTTTCCAGGGTGCACCGCGTGGAGGTACATTTGGGATCTTGGTTATCTGCTAACCCTGGGTCCGCCTAGAGCAATGCGTTCCCTTTGCACCCCCTGCGGCCTGTGAAATATGTCCTTTGCAACTTAATATTCTCCCCATCTACACAGCTTCAAAGATTATATGATAGTAAGAATTATTATGTCAACACTGCCATGCTTTATGTAAGTTATTGCACATACACACATATACTGATACAATTATGAAGTTAATTATATTAAAAAACATTTTAAATGTGAGACAAATGCTAATGATATTGTCTGAATGAGTCATAATTCATCAAAATAATGGTATATATAATGATAATAATACTTGGAAATTGTTGTTTTATCAAGGAATGCATATGTTTTAATAGCATATGGTCAATTAATGCAATGACAAACATAGAGGTGACAAGGTCAACAGCTAAATCTATAAGCTACTCTACTACTTTCAAACACAAGTATGGACTAATTTTCAATTGTAAATACTAGACTACAACTAGACAAACTTCTCTCTGTATGTAGACTACATTAAAATGATGTTGGGGTCTATTAAGGTTAATCTTGAATGTTTGCATTTTTATCTAAATATTGAGAGTGGCAACCACTTATTTAGAAATGGGGGCTTATTTTGTTTTGACATTCCGTTTCTAGTTATTTTATTTCCTTCTCATTAATCCAGAAAAAATTCAGTCATAAAATTCAAAATAGTTGAGAATTAATTTCCTATACACTGTATTCTTCTCCTGTTATTGATGAAAGAGAGAGAAAGCACATTTGATTCAGTTAACAATTAAAGCTCATTCAAATTACAGTGGAATCCCGTTATAACAACTTGTTGTAACAACAAAAGATGTCTATAATAACGAATTCGCTATATGCAGTAAACAAAATATAGAATAAATATGGTTGGTGGTTAGTTAAGTCTTTGTTATTATAAAATAACAAAGACATATAACTGTTGTTATATAGAGAAATTAGTTATAAAATAATGCACTATAGAGTGATTTTACTGCATCTTGTTGCTAAATTTACCAGCAGAATGGAAATATAGTTTCAGGTGATATGTTTTTGTTAAAGAGAACTTCAGTCATAACTTCCTGATGTTGAGTATATGACACCTGGGTGGAAAGGTAAGCTACAGGTGATATGTTCTTGACAAATATAATAAGTTATAACTTCCTGATTGCATCTACAACTTCTAGAAATAGGACAGTCAGAGCATAAAATACCCAACATTGACAATGAAGAACAAAATAATGATCTGTCAGTCTTGCATTCATTACGACATGTCTCTGCAAGATATTGAACATCAGATGATAGGACAAAGTTTCTAACAAAGAAGTCTTGCTGCACACTAAGATACCATCCATCTCAGACATGCATGTTTAAGATGGCTTAGCCATGTAAAACATGTCAAATGATCACATTCTGCAGAAAATTTTGCTCTCATCTGGTGGACATAAAAGCAGTAAACCAAAACAGATATATCTGCAAACAGTCTTGGATGATTTTATGATAAAAACAATTTCTTGGGAAGAACTGGCTGATGATCACAGAGCACTATGTTGAGGCATCCAATGGGGTCCTGGAGGAGACATGTGACAGAAATGAAAGGCATGTGCACCCAGAATCGTACACTTGTTATGTATATATTACATTTGCTACTGATGATCAAAAATTGACAAAATCAGCCATGAGAGGCTGCAATTTGAAGGTTTTGTGGTCCATATGTAACTTTACACTTGCCTATTTCTTGACTGTCAAGAGGTGCTAAAGGCCACCATCTTCAACTTTCTGACGTTGAGTATACGACACCTGCATGGAAAAGTAAGTTACAGGTGTTATATGCTTGACAAGATCTTTCTGATGACATGACACCTGGATGGACATTTTTCAGGTGTCATCTTTTTGAGAACTTTCTAATGTTCAGTATATCAAAATTGAAAGATAAATTACAGGTGTTAGATTCTTGATAAGAACTTTCTGATGTTTCTTAGATTGTGTATATGATACCTGGATGGAGAGTTAAGTTACAGGTGTTATGTTCTTGACAAGAACTTTCAGATATTTCTTAGATTGTGTATATGATACCTGGATGGAAAGTTAAGTTACAGGTGTTAGATTCTTGACAAGAACTTTCTGATGTTTCTTAGATTGTGTATATGATACCTGGATGGAAAGTTAAGTTACAGGTGTTAGATTCTTGACAAGAACTTTCTGATGTTTCTTAGATTGTGTATATGATACCTGGATGGAAAGTTAAGTTACAGGTGTTATGTTCTTGACAAGAACTTTCTGATGTTTCTTAGATTGTGTATATGATACCTGGATGGAAAGTTAAGTTACAGGTGTTATGTTCTTGACAAGAACTTTCTGATGTTTCTTAGATTGTGTATATGATACCTGGATGGAAAGTTAAGTTACAGGTGTTATGTTCTGGACAAGAAATATTTTCTGTTGTTGAGTATCATATGAAACCTTGATTGAAACAACACATAGTTAGTTAGTCGTTGGATCATTGTCACTGCACTTCGGATAAGTCCATAGGTGCTAAGATCTCTCCTTGAGTGTAGCTGCCATTACACGTTGAATGATGGTACCAGTATGCAGTTGATTGACCATTATTCTTTCTTGCCCACGAAACCGCTCCTTTCTAGTGACACCAAATTTCAAACCAAATTCCTTTATTCTAGTCATGGAACAAGAGTCATCGTCACTTATACAGTCATTTGCTCATGCATTTTCCCATTGGGCGTTCAAAATGTCTGTTCTATCTATCGCTCCACCAATAGCCGTAGTAGCAGCATGTGCGACCAACTTATCTGCTCTCTCATTACTCCGGACTCCCGCATGTCTCGGCACAAAAATGATAGTAACTTTACGCATACAGGAATTATTCACTGCATCCAGCCACTGTTCCCGAATGTATCCCATCTGAACTTTCACAATCATGCTCATTGAGTCACTAAGTATGCAGACCCATTGCAAAGCTTTGGTTACTGCCAAAATCTCCATTGTCATGTTGCTTGTCGTCTGAGCGAATGCACCATTTCCTCACAATTTCCTCTCTGTTGGTTTCCCCCACCTTTGAGCCGTGAAGGCCCAAGCACTTCTGATGTGTCTCTCAACCGACCCATCTGTATATACAATCATATCTCCTCCCCTGGAATTTTCACAGATTAGAGCGAGTACCTCTGGCTCCACCACTGTCGGATTTTTAATTTTCAATTTATATTAATTTTGTGTTGTTAATTACTATGTTGCATCTTGGTGGTGTATGTCTCTTTGAGACAACCATTATTTCTGTTTTCTTCTAACTGAAGCTATACCATGCAGTATATCTGTTATCACTGCTATATGCAAAGGTGGAACATCATCAACGTACAAGAAACAGAATTATTGTGTAGACTTGTCATGGTCATCACAAAATTGGAAAGTCTGTTAAAGACCTGACTGATAGTAGGTAAGCCTAAACGGTTTTATTTTCATCACATTCCTGAGAACCACAAGAAAGACACCTGGACTGCTACTGCAGATGTGGTGTGACAGTATTACCGGTAACAATATTCTACTGAATATTGTTCATACTGTCACACCAAGTCGAGTAGCTCACTCACGTTTCAATAGAAGCTCTGGAATTTTAATCAGCCCAAAAGAGTTGTCACTCCAAATTTGTGGAAAATTTCAAAATCTCAATTCCTGGACAGAGCCTGCTGTGAGTGCACAGTCATCTGTAAACAGTCAGGTGTGTTGTGTCCTTTTTTTTTATGGAGAACTATATCCACTCGAGATTTACAAATTTATATCCTGCATTTTATTGTTATTATATCATCATCATAGACCTGAAAACCATTCATCATGACCACATTATTAGTAATCATGCTGTAAAACATTGGGGAAACCTTGATTGGGGAAACCTTCTTCATGTCATTGGTGAATTGCATAAACTAGTTCCTAAAAGTCTCCAGAAAATAATCACTCATAAAGAAAATGAAAATGTGTATATAAGGAAAAACACCTGCTGTACTCACTCTCTATTGTATGTAAGTGTAACACACACCTGTTGTGCTCACTCTCTGATATATGTAAGGATAAAGCACCTGTTGTATTCACTCCCTATTGAAGTGTAACACACCTGTTGTACTCGCTCTCTAATGAATATACAGGGAAAATCACCTGCTGTAATCACCTGTTAGTTGTATGTAAATATTTACCGTACTCCTGTATATAAAAGAACATACTAGGATAAGTTCAACCAGAAAATCTACTGACACAGGTATCACGACTACAATCACCAGTTAACAACAGTAAATCAACGCAATGAAAACAATAGCCAATGACACATTACTTTAGAATATTATGACCCAAATAATGACTATTCTAAAACAATACAAAAGAAACATAAATCAACATATAGGAATACTTACTAGCTTCAAGATGAACACCATTTTAAATATCTCAGTAACAAAACAGCAAGAAAATACATCTAATATAAGTAACAAAACAGCAAGAAAATACATCTAATATAAGTAACAAAACAGCAAGAAAATACATCTAATATATAAAGAACATTGGGATATCAATATCTGGTGGAGTATTGCAAGCTGACTGCTTTTATTTCATATTATAAAAAATACATATGTACACTATGGATGTTTCAGTTAAAAAATCATGATACTACCAACAACTATTACACTGCATGATCAAATACATAAATGGCATGTGAAAATCATATCAATAAACTGGACAATTGAAAATAAATATGAACAACTGATGGAGTATGAAATATCACATCCAGACTATCAAAAAATGAGGAATGCAACACTGTTCAATAGAAAATAATCAGTCAATACTTTAAGATGTCAGAACAGATTAAGAAATTATGAGTTCAACTAGTTAAATACAGTAGAACCCCGCTATATCGAACTCGCATATTTCGAACATTCGGTTATTGCGAATATTTTAAATAGTCCGCGCAATAGGTAACATTAATCCCTCTAATAAATTACGGATATAGCGAAGTCGGGTTTGCACCATTTCGCTTATAGCAAAGTTCCACGGTGGCCTTTTGGTAATGAATCGACGTGTATATCGAAGTCCGAAACAGACAAAGATTTGCTGACCTATCATGTCAAAGAATATCAGGTCCGCGGCCCACATGTTGGACATTGCCAAACTGTATTTACAAGCCGTACAACAAATCAAAATCTCGTCATTTGGCCAAATGATAATCTTTATGGGACTGCTACTATGACGCTGCTGTAAGGTCATATAATTCAGTTCGGTAATGTGTTTGGCCACCTCGGCAAAGAAATCAGGCAGGAGTGTCAACCCAGTAAAGCCACGTTTTCAAACCTGTGACTCCGCCGAAGACGGATGTGTCGGGCCATTGGCGCAAATAAAACGGCGACACAACACATTTCCATTTTCTGGACTACATCCTGCTGGAAATCTAGCAGGACCATGATCCAGCTAGATCCAGTTGGAGTTTGAGAATGAACGCAGAAGAAGAAGAAACCTGTGATAGTGTGGTTCAGTCCTGGTAAAACGTAAAAGTTTGTCTGTTGATGACAAAGTTGATGCTATTCTGTCAGTGGATAGAGGTGAAAAAAAAAGTGTAATCGCCAAGCGTCTGGGAATACCGTTAAACACGTTGTCAACATGGATTAAAAACAGGGACAAAATATTAGCAACACATGCCATCACCAACCCAAATCGAAAACGGAATAGAATGGCTACATATGCAGACGTGGAGGAAGCCTTGCTAAAGTGGTTCACAAACTGTCGTACTAATTCTGTGGCAGTCAGTGGTCCAATTCTAATTTCCAAAGCAAAGAATTTTGCTGATGCCATGGGGTACCCAGAATTTATGTGTTCTTCTGGATGGCTGGATCGATTTAAAAAGCGACACGGAATTTCTGGAAGGTGCATCACGGGGGAAAGTGCAGCTGTTAGTAATGATCTTATGTCAAATTGGACTAAGTCAGCACTTCCCAAGATTCTCAGTCAGTTTAAACCGAGAGATATTTATAACATGGACGAGACAGGAAACTATTGCTAATTGTTTTAACCTTTAGCAAGCCAGATTAAAAAATACGAAACGTCTCCCTGCCACCGGATTCTTTTTTGAAAATTTTCATTATTGATGGTGACTGTTTTGAAAATGTGATAATTTTTTGGTTGTTAGAGATATTTAAATAATATTTGCACATATAAATAAAGAATTGAATTATGCATATATTGGTGTAATTTATGTACGTGTGTGTGTGATACCAGACGTATGAGAAAGTGGTAAAGACGTTTTTCACAAAAAACATATATTTTATAACAAATAAAGAGGGGAAAAAAAAGAAAAAAAAATAACTTACCTTACATATCGAATTCCTTGGCAACACTGTCAACTAAATCATGTAAATCTGTTGTATTTATGTTCTTTCACTGCGAAATTATCAAAATATAGCCGGGGGAACTGTATAAAACATGTAGATTTGCAGTAAAATCGTTCTTTGAGCTTAGGCCTAGAGTTATTTTTTCTGTCACTTCAAAATATTCGATATCAAACGTACAAGTCCCCAAACCAGCACGGCATTCTGTATATTCACTGCTGTGAAACTAAATAACCTAATAATCCATTATTCAATCCACGATTCAATGTTATTTTATTCGAAATACGATGAAATAAAGGTCTGTAAAACCGATCCATTATCATGGCATCGTACCGGTGTACAGATGTGGTCAGATTAATTGCTCTTAAACTTTTACGAATAGCCAGCCATTCTCAAAAACGATCATGTCGGAAGTGGGGGATGTACCGGCTTCGATTGCGCATGTCCCCAGCTATGTGCACGTACTGTGGTACGTGTAAATCTCACGATAATCTCGCTGGGAGGGACGGCCCGCCATCAGCGCGCGCGGCCATTTTGTTTTTCGGCGGCTGGATATCATATCGGCTCGGTGAAGGTTAAACACGCAAGATTTGTGCAGTCAGATAGCGCTGGCCCATCTGCTGTTGTTTCTTCGATTGCAATTGCACCAGATGTAGGAAATTTATGGGATCGTCTACGTTCAGCTGGTTTCGACATTCCAACGTTTGAAGACTTTCGTGATGCTGATAACGACTTGGCAAGTAACGAAACCATGACTGACGAAGCCATAATTGTGTTGGTAACTTCACAACATGATGATGATGATGATGACGATGATATTGGTGACAGCATGGAACGTCCCCCACCCACAACAGCCGACGCCATGGAAGCTCTTGCTGTTTTTCGTAGCTGGATGGAATGTAGCAACGCGGATACGAAAAATGGATTTAAAATGGTAGCAGACCTGGAGAACATTGTTATTAGCTCACGTCCGATGCAGCAGAAATCAATTACGGACTTCTTCAAAAAAGATACATACATGTATACTGGACTTAATTGAGACTGCTGCCAAAGTTGAATGTATCACCATATGACTACAGCTGTATATACATGTACTTACAGGTATGTAAATGTACTGCCAATTTTTATTATTTAACTTTAAAAACAACTTTTTATCTCGTGTTTAAAAAGAAATGTATAGTAGGCCTAGCTCACAGCTTCGTGAAGCGCGCTTCATAACTCGTGAAGTCGGCTTGACATTGCAAGTTCTTAGAGCATTGCATTTAATAAAAAACGGTTATATCGAACCTCGGATATATCGAATTAATTCAATTTCCCCGAGAACTTCGATATATCGGGGTTCTACTGTATGTCAACTAATCATTCAATGAGTTAAAGATGTCAGCTAATGATTCAGCTAGTTAAAAATGTCAACTAATCATTCAGTGAGTTAAAGATGTCAGCTAATGATTCAGCTAGTTAAAAATGTCAACTAATCATGTTTGTGATTGTGGCACAGATTCTGTTACTAAAGTTATCCAGAATTGGCAGACAGAAAATTTTCCATTGATACCATTCAGAGGCAATATCTACAGAAATGCGAACAGCCTCTGGCTGATTACTGTACTTCTGGAGCATATTCACTTTGACAATGAAAGTCTGTGCAGAAGAACTTAAATGATATCAGTTTATCACTTCATGACAAATTTAATGCATAGTTTTTGTACACAAAAATACAAGTACAAATCATACCTGTTAACTTAGTGATATGAAAACCTGTATAAATAACCCACAGTATTCAAGAACAGAATAAAAAAGCTTACATAATGAATATAATTATTTATAACTTAATTATTTAATACATAAAATGATATAATATATAATAAATACATGAATTACAAATAAATTATTACAAATATTTGATACATTTCTTTCAAGCAATTCTATTTTGAAATATTCTATAAAAACATATGGAAATCTCTTTCACCTTATTATTCTTATTGCACATTGTATAAACAGATCATGCCAGAGAATATAAATCTACAAAAGCTATAATCTGAAAATTAAAAAAAAGTGTTACAGCATTGATTCAAAGATTATATCACCAAATATTATTGAATATTTACACTGTAAGGGTAGGTGGAGGCAATCTGTGGAAGGTAAAGAGCCTAAGCGAGTTTAAAGGACTACATTATAAATGTAAAATGTAGATGTCATGAGAAGGTTGCAGATGCCGATCTAAAGCTGGGAGAGACTGATATATATGATTATAACGATAATCCAACCTTATAAAGACATTATTAGCTTTAAAATGGAACTTACCAAGTATTTTTTATTCTAACAGTTGTTTTTCCTGATTAATGTTACGAAACTATACATATCTATTCTTAGCAAACATTTACACACTGCTGGTTTGCTAGACCTGTCGCAGTGGTGAACTCCCTCAATTTTATAATAGTTTTTATCACCTTTTTGCTTGTGGATCTTTGCCCCATAAATTAGGGCAAAAATCTACATGTACCCAAGTTCAAAAATTCTATGTCTACATATAAGACTTATGCTTTCAATACCCTCACTAAGACAGATAGATAAGCTATACACTGATTACAGTTTGTTGTCCCGTAGTTAGGTCTAAATGTCAGAATATACTAAAGTGTAAAAATTGTGGATCTTTGCCTCCACCTACTCTACATGTTGGTAGGCATGTAGAAATTAGAACAATATCGTTGTAAAAAATGATACTACAGGGAACAGTAAAAGGTAGAAAATGCTGAGGAGGACAAAGAAAATTATGGACAGATAACATTAAGGATTGGACAGGTCAGGATTTTTTCCTCACTCATCTGTGTTACTGAAGATAGAAATCACTGTAGGTCTCTGTGCATTGATGCATCCAATGTGGTAATCTGACAAGTTATGGGCTTTTTCAATGGATGTAGAAATTATTCTCTGAGAAAGGTCTTTTAAAATTGTTCCATTGTTCTCAGTCTACCCTTGTGGTTTCCATTTCAGTTTCTATCTCAAATTAGTCATTAATTTCCACATTGTTCTATTTTCTGAATGTGCTTTTGATAATACAGGTACTGGCTGGTTTTTAGTCCCCTGAAATTTGAAGTCAGAATAACTCATACTAATTAATTATGTAGTTTTCTTGTGTCTATCTACATCTTGTTTTGTGCAGCCTTGTTTGTTTGTCAGTTAGTTAATTAGTCACTGGATCATCGTCACTGCACTCCGGACAAATCCATAGGTGCTAAGATCTCTCCTTGTGTGTTTCAGCCATTACACATTGACTGACGGTCCCAGTAAGCTGTTAATTGACCCTCATTCTTTCTCACCCACGGAAGTTTTTCTGTGTCTGCTCTAAGCATCAGTCTGCTAATATTTGTTTTTGAAGTCATAATTCAACAGTCTGCATAAATCTAGCATCATATGAGTCTATAGGAACTTTTGCTAGGATGTCATAATTCAACAGTCTGCATAAATCTAGCATAATATGAGTCTATAGGAACTTTTGCTAGGATGTCATAATTCAACAGTCTGCATAAATCTAGCATAATATGAGTCTATAGGAACTTTTGCTAGGATGTCATAATTCAAGTCTGCATAAATCTAGCATCATATGAGTCTATAGGAACTTTTGCTAGGATGTCATAATTCAACAGTCTGCATAAATCTAGCATCATATGAGTCTATAGGAACTTTTGCTAGGATGCCATAATTCATATGAGTCTATAGGAACTTTTGCTAGGATGTCATAATTCAACAGTCTGCATAAATCTAGCATCATATGAGTCTATAGGAACTTTTGCTAGGATGTCATAATTCAACAGTCTGCATAAATCTAGCATCATATGAGTCTATAGGAACTTTTGCTAGGATGGATGAAATGTATCAAGGTAGGAAAACTATCAGCATGAAAGAATTCATTTACAGGAATATATTGAGAAGCTATGTTACTGTCCAGAACTGTTAACTAACTAATGCAACAACTAAATGTCTGAACCTCTATGAACAATTACTTGATGTATGAACCTATAGTAACAATTACTTGATGTCTCTGATCCTCCAGGAACAATTACTTGATGTCTCTAAACCTCCATGAACAATTACATAATGTCTGAACCTCTAGGAACAATTACTTAATGTCTCAAGTAACAATTATTTGATGCCTCTGAACCTCCAGGAACAATTACTTGATGTCTGAATGAGCCTCTATGAACAATTACTTGATGTCTGAACCTCTAGGAAGAACTGGTTGATGTCTTTAAAGCTTCAGTATCCGGTAACAATTACTTGATATCTCTAAACCTCTATGAACAATTGCTTGATGCCTCTAAACTTCCAGGAACATTTTTTAATGTCTGAACCTCTAGGAACAATAACTGATGTCTAAGCCTTCAAGAACAACTACTTGATGTCTCTAAACCCCCAGGAACATTTACTTGATGTCTGAACCTACAGGAATACATTCTTGATGTCTCTAAACCTCCAGAAACAATTATTTGATGTCTGAACCTACAGGAACAATTACTTGATATCTCCAAACATCCACTGAAATGCATAGTGACAGTGGTAGGCAATCTGTGGTTAATGACATGAAGATGTTGGTAGAAATGGTCACTTAGTTTTATTTGACAGCTTCACCTATGTATTTCATGTCACAGCATTTACAAATGGTAACATAAATGGTGTTACATGATTTACACTTGTTTATTGGCTTGGCTGCATGTTGTAAATTCTCTCGCCATGATACCTTGATGGTACTTTTCTTTTTGATAGATTTAAACTTGTCCGCACTTTTCATCCCCATAACTCTACTATCCATGGAATCTTGTTCAAACATTATCCCTTTCTCCAGTCTGACCCTCAAACTCATGCCATTTTCAAACACTTTCTCTAGTTTCCTATAGATCTTAATATAAGTCTTAATGACATCTTGCTCCACAGTCACCTCAGATCTACTGTTTAAGACCATTTTAACAAAGTTTGTTGTAGATGCCGGCGATGCTACACATGTGCCTATGTGGTGCAGATTCGCTCCGAGTCATTTCCTAAGGCCACTTTCACTATCGACAATGTCTTTACAAGTAAATCTCATAGCATTTACATAACATTTGTAAACACTGAAAAAAATGTTAAAATGGTCTTGTAAACTGTTATCTGTATTTTCTCATACAGTACCCTATAGTCTGATAGTTCATTGTAAAGCTGATCAACCTTGTGTTTTATGTAAGTGCTTTTGTTATAATGTAGAGTTTTACAGCAGTCTCACTTGTTATCAATTGAAAGAATAAGGATGAAAACTGTTATAATAAACCATTTCTTGCTGGTGAATACCATTATATATTTAAGATCACCATATTATATTCCAGCATGTCAGACTAAATCTACATCTGCATGGGCCACTAGGTTTCGAAAGCTAGTTCAGCCCTAACCAGATTCTCTGGTATTGCTCAATCTTGGTATGATCAGATGTTCTATCAAGGTACACGAACACTCCAAAACTGTTGTCAGCAGGGGCTTATCTAATACAGTAATGCCCAAAATCTTGTTACACTCCATGTTTATAAATGATTCATGATAAAATAATATACGGTAGATGGTCAATATATTGTTGGCAACATTTGGTCACCTTTAACTTTGCAAGTACATTCTGTAAACTATAATAACAACATTAATTTCTCTAACACATCAGGTCAATTTGAATGGGTATTTATAAATTTATTTCAAACAATCACATTCTTATCAACTACTTTAAACCAAAATCTTTTTATCTTATAATTTAGGTAAGAAAGGTTACAGTGTATCAATTTATTTAAAAAGTTCATCATTGTATGAAAGAAATGATCAATTGAAAAATATTGACATGATTACCAAGTTAGTCCCTCCTGATATAGGTTAGAACTTCAATTGATGTAAATTTCATTGTAAGCATAGCCAAGTGGTCAAAGTTTTGGCTTCATAGCTTACAGATATCAGAAATACTAAGGAGCTGTCCATCAATTATTTCAACACCATTTGAACAATTTTTTGACCCCCTGCCCCCACCTATCAACAAAGTGTCAAGAATCCAAAGACTCCATAATTTGAATCCATAATTTATGGACACCCCCTATCCCTATGCAAATGTATGCATCCTCCAGTTGTATTTGGGTAGTCTACATGGCTTTTTGAGGAAACCTAGAGTCACCTTACACTAAAATGTTTAAACCTAGTACTGAATCATTTCTTAACCTTTAGCAAGCCAGATTAAAAAATACGAAACGTCTCCCTGCCACCGGATTCTTTTTTCAAAATTTGCGTTATTTATGGTGACTGTTTTGAAAATGTGATAATTTTTTGGTTGTTAGAGATATTTAAATAATATTTGCACATATAAATAAAGAATTGAATTATGCATATATTGGTGTAATTTATGTACGTGTGTGTGTGATACCAGACATATGAGAAAGTGGTAAAGACGTTTTTCATGAAAAACATATTTTATAACAAATAAAGAGGAAAAAAATAAGAAAAAAAAAAACTTACCTTACATATCGAATTCCTTAGCAACACTGTAAACTAAATCACGCAAATCTGTTGTATTTATGTTCTTTCACTGCGAAATTATCAAAATATAGCCGGGGGGAACTGTATAAAACATGTAGATTTGCAGTAAAATCGTTCTTTGAGCTTAGGCCTAGAGTTATTTTTTCTGCCACTTTTAAATATTCGATATCAAACGTACAAGTCCCCAAACCAACACGGCATTCTGTATATTCACTGCTGTGAAACTAAATAACCTAATAATCCATGATTCAAGCCACGATTCAATGTTATTTTATTCGAAATACGATGAAATAAAGGTCTATAAAACCGATCCATCATCATGGCATCGTACCGGTGTACAGATGTGGTCAGATTAATTGCTCTTAAACTTTTACGAATAGCTAGCCATTCTCAAAAACGATCATTTCGGTTGTGGGGGATGTACCGGCTTCGATTGCGCATGTCCCTAGCTATGTGCACGGACTGTGGTACGTGTAAATCTCACGATATTATCGATGGGTGGGCCGGGCCGCCAAAAGCGCACGCGGCCATTTTGTTTCTCGGTGGCCGGGGTTGATATAGGCATGGTGAAGGTTAAACAGTGATGAAATTTATATGCTATGGATTTATCTATATTTGTTTTATTGTATCAACTGTGTTTATGAATATAACAGCTACAATCAATATCAGGAATATGACTTTCGGTCACTGGTGAGAGATGGCAGTTTGCTATCTCTGCTTGCTAAAAAGGAAGTAAAGTTCTGGGTTTCAGTGTTTTGTAGTGACTGAATCGACATTGTGACTGGTTTAGTGATTCGACAGTATAAGAACTAGTACTAAGTAATACTGTTCATAGGAAACAATGGAGAGTTCTCAGAAGACGACTAAATATCAAACGTAAACATACCACCCAATCTGGCATAATAAATATCTGATGCCTACTAAACAAAGAAGAATATCTTATAGAAGAAATGAGAAAACGAAATATCAAAATTTTAAAGATTTGCTAACTCTTAAAGAAGGAGCAGACAACATAGAACACAACATGATGGTAGAATTAGAACCAATCATATTGAGATCAGAAATAGAAAATGAAATACAAACAGCTCTACAAATAAAGACCAAAGACCTGATAACATACAAGTCGAATTAATGAAAAAAAATGTTGAACAAGAAGATAATTATTTATTGGAAATCAAATACAGAAAAATCAAATATGGATAGAGTCTGGTACTGGCCACGTAAGAAGGAATAGTCATAGAGCAGTAGTCACAAAGAACACAATAATATCAGTGGAAGGAAAACACAAAGAGATGGTGAAAATTATAGTTGTCAGAATGCACAAGGATGGCAAGAGACAGGAAATATTGGATATGAAAAGCACATGTGTGCTGTCTTAGTAACACTGCAACCTGCATGCATGACATAAAAGATGACTAACTTGGAAATGGAATTGGCTACTTTATCTTATAGAATATGGATTCCCAACCCATGGGTTGCTGCATCTCCTCTCCATTTCCATCCTCTCTTCACATGATGGAAAAAAACCTAACTTCCTTCTTAATATGGAAAATCTATTATCCTAATGTCATATTCCATTTAGTCAGAAGTAATACAAAATGATGTTATCTTAGTTTAACGTTGCTTACAGTCAGGAAAACTTTCATTACTGCATGTTTTCCTGTGAAGGAGTGCAGGGAGCTTTCTATAGGCTGTAGAAATAAAAGCCACTTTGTCATAGCAGACGATGTGACATGTACAGGAAGGATTTCGATTGCACCTCCGAAAGAAAAAATCCTGTCCCAACTGTGAATTTAACTCGTTACCTCAAGGGTCTGAGAACAGCATTCTAACCACATGGCCACTGGGAAGTACATTCAGTCAAGAGTTATCGCTAAATCAGTTATCCTTGTGTTATTTTACATTGAGCCAATAGTACTCACAAAATCAGTTATCCTAGTTTTTTCCTAGGAGAATTCATGAAATCAATTTTCATATTTCTATTTTCACTCAATCATACTCTGCCATAAATATGCAATCCATGTTCTACTTGATCATAATTTTCTTACTTGTATGTGTTCAAATGTAATCTTTCATTCTCATCTCTGATTGCAAGTTTTACCTTGTCCATCTATAGACATATGCCTATGTATCTTATTAGATCTTTCTCATCATCACCAAGTATCTAATATGAACTTGTAGCTTTCATCTTTCTCTAACTAAAACGTTCAACATGATACTGACAACATTTGACTATACTAACAATCAGCTGTAAGCACTGTGCTAGAGTGGATGATGTGGAAAATATAACCTTTTTTGCATCTTGACTTTTCAGAAGCCAATGGCAACCTATTCAACATAAGATATAGCCTAGAAAATCAGTACAATCACAAAATGCTGGATTTATCACTATATCCTGAATATGATATGTTACCAACTTCCCCTTTTTTTTAAAAACATGATGTTTCAATTAACCATTAAAACTACACAATCTATCCCCTGCCACCAGATTCTTTTTTGAAAATTTAGGTTATTTTTGGTGCGTTTTGAAAAACACAATAACTTTTGTTCTCAGTGATTTTAAAATGTTTGCACATATAAATAAAGCATTGAACACTGCATATTTTTGTTTTAGTTTTGTTTGTGTATGTGTGATACAAGAGGTGTGAGAAAGTTGCAAAGATGGGAAAACATCAAAATCAAATCAAAAACTTTTTAAAACAAAATTACTAATCTTTATTTATTTTCCAATGTGGCAACCCTGAAAACATCATTTACACACTTAACACACATAAGTCTATTGTATGTATGTAGTTTCATAACCAAACTAACATAATATCTCTGGGGAAATAAATAAAACATGAAAAGGTAACTTACCTTGTTGAAAAAATTGTTCTCTAGAGTTAGATTTAGTCTTATATGTAATCCAGTGGAAACATTAGATCCACACTATGTCATATCATAATGAAACTAATGTGTTACTATAGTTACTTTGAAAAAATAATGTGATTCTCAAGAAATTCTTACTATCAGAATCATAATCCATAGTGATTTTGAGAAATTACTAATATAAATGTAGGACCTATTCATTACTGTATCATAACTACCACAGTCTGACATCTGAGAGTTTGCACAGAGCACTACCATTGTGATTTAATCATTACCTAAGCTACTAATATATACTAGTAGGTGGCAGTTTAGAGCTCTAAACTATCAATTCTCTAGTCTGCACAGTTGAAAATCTGAGCTGGGAAGAAGTTTGAATTTGTTGCCTGGGCAACTGTATAAATGCTATTATGCTGACACCTTTAACTAGCTGAAATGAGCTAAGCATCAATGTGGGTTAGTTAGTTAATCAAGATATCATCATTGCACATCCATAGGTGTTTCAACCTCAATGTGGGTGCTGGTGTGTATATCAATATTGATTTGTAACCAGTTTTCAAAATTTATAAAAATTATTGCTAGCATCAGGTTGTAGCGAAGCATTTATTGGCTGTAGTGATTTTCTAGGCAATATAAATACCCTAAGTAGTTTGCCTTTGCTTTCTGAATGGATTCATAATTGCCTGCGGTAAGATTTGAACCTGGCTGTCACAAACACACTCACAGAGCCTGACGTTTTCCATTTACATGCATATAATTGTATATACAAAATAAAAATAAAATCTGATGACTAGAACATATGTACAAGACGCTAACTCTGGCATCAAGCTTATCAACAATGTCATTCATGACACTAAATATCAGGTAACATGACTAGAATAATAGCACATGCGTTACTGGAAGACAAAATATGAACAACCGAAATGGGTATAACAAAAACTGGCACAATGTACAAACTATCCTTTTCTGGACAAATAAAATAAGAAGAATGACAGACTGTCATTCAATGACAGAATGTGTCTAATTTTAATGACTACCACATATTAACTAACAAAATGTGTCAAAATGATGACACTTTCTAAAGGAGACAACTTACAGAAGAACCAGTAGTGGAAGAAATAGAAAGATTATATATCAATGTATAAAATGATTTTCACTGGAAAAAAATATATTCACTGACAGATCTTCCATAATCTTCAAAGCAACCAGCAGGCATCAATTTCATCTGAGAATCAGCTATACCAACATTAATACAGATACAGGTTGCTGTTTTTACTCACAAAAATGCCCATGTAGAGTTGGAATGTATGCCATTCACAGCTTACAATGACTCTTGATAATAGATCAGGTCAGCTGGTTTAGAGAAGAAATGCAGCTTATCTTGGAGATGAATATAATCTTCATCATGAACACAGAAGATATAGAATGATATCTGACAAAATAAGAATGGTGATCTGGGTTATAAATAAAATTGTGAAACAGCAAATGAGAGTGAACGGAACAATCATTATTGGTAAGCTATCTCCAGATAACTTGCTGTTTCAAGATGATATAAAATGTAATAGGTAGCAACTAGCAATGTCTACTTAACAGCATCATCATTATTACGTCTCACTGCTATTAAATTTATCCACAAATCTTCTTTTCAACACTTAAATTAACTATTTTCAAAATTGCCTAGTTATACAGTTTGTGATCTCTTCTGACTTACTCCATCTTCCATAGTCTTCAGTATTTCTTGTTATTGTAAGGTACTGTAGATCAATGGGCTATTTTCACAGGTTATCACTTAACAAAACCAGAATAATAAGTTCTATGTAAAATAGGATAAAAAACAGAGGAAAACACACATATTAACTAACAAAATATGTCTAATGAATGACTACCAAATATTAACTAACAAAATGTCTAATGAATGACTACCAAATATTCCTAACAAAATGTGTCTAATGAATGATTACCAAATATTAACTAACAAAATGTGTCTAATGAATGACTACCAAATATTAACTAACAAAATGTGTCCAATGAATGATTACCAAATATTAACTAACAAAATGTGTCTAATGAATGACTACCAAATATTAACTAACAAAATGTGTCTAATGAATGACTACCAAATATTAACTAACAAAATGTGTCTAATGAATGACTACCAAATATTAACTAACAAAATGTCTAATGAATGACTACCAAATATTAACTAACAAAATGTGTCTAATGAATGACTACGAAATATTAACTAACAAAACGTGTCTAATGAATGACTACGAAATATTAACTAACAAAACGTGTCTAATGAATGACTACCAAATATTAACTAACAAAATGTGTCTAATGAATGATTACCAAATATTCCTAACAAAATGTGTCTAATGAATGACTACGAAATATTAACTAACAAAACGTGTCTAATGAATGACTACCAAATATTAACTAACAAAACGTGTCTAATGAATGACTACCAAATATTAACTAACAAAATGTGTCTAATGAATGATTACCAAATATTAACTAACAAAATGTATCTAATAAATGAGTATCAATATTAACTCGATACATGATGTCTTTTAATCGATCCACAGGCCACATCCGGGATTAGGTGGGTGTCTTTAAAGATCCTTACTTGTTTTTGCTAATTTAAGTATTTTCTGTATTTATATCAACATAAGGATAGTTCTGATTGATGTCATGTGAAAGTATAACTATTTTATTTACTTTGGTCGCATTAATTATTGAAATCCAACCAGACAATAACTGGCAACATACCTAAGCAGATTTATGCCAATTTGTAAGAAAAATCTGATAAAAAATGTCAATCACAGTCTTAGATCTATCTTCAAATTTCAGAGAACCACTCAGATAACAAACATAATTGAAGCATTTTGCCTATCTACTATACATTTTTCTGTTTAAAGTTGGATTATCCACAAAACTGATACAATTTGAGTGGAAATTATTGATTCAGAAATTTAGTAAGCTCATGTTTCATGTCCAAAATTGTTTTAATTTTTAATTTATAAATTATATTTTATTTTAAATAATAAAAGCAATTTCATTCAAAATAAACTTGTGATAACAACCACATTCTCTGTTTATTTATGTTTCAAAATAGGGCCTACATGTTACATTATAATTTAAATATGTTTAGTAGATCTACTTCTTGTTCCTGTAATGGATATGCAAATAAAATACAACTAAAAAAATTAATTCTGCTCAAACGTTAAAAATATTCCATAATGAATGACTTAATTATTAAAATTCAACCTGGCAATTACTGGTAACATACCTAAACAGAATTATGACATTTTGTAAGAAAAATGTGACAAAAATGTTGATCAAAGTCTTAGGTCTACCTTCAATTCTCAGAGAAACAGGTCTGATTTTTGTGAATAACTAACACAATTAAAGCACTATGTCTATATATTATGCATTTTTGTTTTCAGACTTGGATTTACACTGATACAGTTTGAGTAGAAATGATTGATTTGGAAGTTTGGTATGTTCACATTTAATATACAAAATTATTTTTATTTATAAATTATAGAGTACATGGAAGGCAAAGATTCGTGGAGAGAAAACAGTAGAAGCGAGTTCATTTCGAATCTATGGGTTGTCCCGACAGGTGCCTGCAGCAGATTTTCTCAGTATGATGCAAGTCTTCAATAGTTCTTTAATTATTGAATGACTCAAATTATTTTTGTTATTATGCTGCCTCTTTACAGCTGTCTGATGCAGTCGCCTTTCTGTATCTTAGCATGGCATGTCCCTGTTTCCTGATACCACACGTGATTATGTCAGACGCCAATATTCTAATCTTTGACACAATGAAGTTTTATAGGCAAAGGACGGGTTAATTTTCAACAACGTGAAAAAATATTTTTTCTATATGTTTGATCTTTTTTGTTTTAAGCTTCTCACAATCTGCCTGCTGTTATCATTAATATCGTGATGTTTTAAATGTTTAAACTGAAATATATGCTGTGTTGGTAAGTTCTTAAGCACATTATCTTGTGAGGCTACTTTGTTTTATTCATAAGAATTTATGATAATTGCTAACAATATGATTTGGGGTAAAGGACCACATGTTATTGAGGCAAAGGACTGCATTAAAAATGTATGAAGAAGATGATGATGTCATGAGAAAGTTGCAGATGCCGATCTAAAGCTGGGAGACTGATATATATGATTATAACAATCATCCAACCTTACAAAGACATTATTAGCTTTAAAATGGAAATCATAAACTATTTTTTACTGTAACATGTTTTTTTTTCTGAATACAGTTCCAAAACTATACATATTTATTCTTAGCACACATTTACACCTTGTTGGTCTTCTAGACCTGTCACAGTGGTGATCTACCTCAAGTTTATAATACTTTGTATCATCTTTTCACCTGCGGATCTTTGCCCCACAAAATGTATGACACATGCTTGATGTGTATAAAATGGAGCAAAAATCTGCGTTCACTTAAGTTAATAAACTCTCTTTTTCTTGTCTTCATGTAAGACTTATGCTTTCAATACCCTCACTAATGTAAAATGGATAGATAAGCTATACAATGATGACAGTTTGTTGTTCGTAGTTAGGTTTAGGTGTCAGAATACACTAAAGTGTAAAAAGTGCAGATCTTTGCTCCCACCTACCCTATTTTATTGTTACAAATAATTTTTAAATAATTTTAAAGAAATTTTCAAAATGAACTTGTGACAAATATATCTTGTTCCAGTAATAGATATGCAAAAAAATAAACCTAAAAAAAAAATTCTGACCAAATACTAAAAAGACTCTGCGGTGAATTAATTAAACAATGTGTCTAATGACTACCAAAATATTAACTAACAAAATGTGTTTAATGATTACCAAATATTAACTAACAAAATGTGTCTAATGAATGATTACCAAATATTAACTAATAAAATGTGTAATGAAAAACTACCAAATATTAACTACTAAAAGTGTAACTGTCAAATATAAATAATATTTTAGCATGTAGGCCTAACCATTGTTTCTAGTACACACATAATCTAAACAGTTGATGGAGTAAGAAACATAGAGTTATCTGTAAATCCTTCCACAGAAACAATAAAGAATTGTACTGCCAGTCTCCTGATGAAAGATGTGTATAAAAGTGCATCGGTGGGGTGGTGTGACAAGAAAATTGTTTATGTGATTACTGTAAACTATCTAATGCTGCATTAAATCGTAAAATGTCAATAAGGGTCATCCCAAAATGTCTCTCTAAGCTGTTGTGGAAATATTCTGGAGCCTGTGGAATAAAAATTACAATACAATTGAGTTATCATCTGTTACATTATTGATATGTTGCTTGATGTGTCATTTACAAAACATTAGAATATCAGTCAAGTTGCACTCAAAATATGATCAGTAAAATATAACTGCAGCAAAACTTAGGAACATGATAATAAAGCTTTGATAATCACTACTGCCACATACAATAGCACAAAAAATGATGTTTTTACCAAAAGGCCTTTATCAATAACAATGTGTAACACACAATGAGTAAGAAACTGCACTGTCAATGTTCAAATAATAATGGCTAGATGAGATAAATCAGTATGTCCAGAAGAGTATATATGATGAAAAAATAGAAAGAGAGATTAAACAAAACCAAACATAAAATTGGCAGAACATCAAGTGATAATGACAAATGAAACAAACAGAAAAATGACAAAACATAACAGTATACTTTTGCTACTGCATGTTTTCCTGTGATGGAGTGCAGGGAGGCTTTCTATGTGCTGCGGAAATAAAGACCACTTTGCCATAGCAGACATTGCATCATGTACAGGAAGAATTTTTATTGTATCTTCAAAAGAAAAATATTGGATTGAACCCAGACCTCAAGGGTCTGAGAATGACATTTTAACCACACAGCCATGCGCTCCACATAACAGTATATCTGCACAAAAGAATCTTATTCTCGTTCGCAGTTTAACATGTCTACACAGCAAGTCCTGTTTTCTTAATAAATGCTGCTGTATTTGAAAGCTCCTCAGTGCTCCCATACATCTTTCTGTGGATATCCATCTCTGTGGGCCAGTGTTCTTCCCTTAACTGGTTTAGTGAATTGCAGTCTTGCAGGATATGTTCAGTGGTCTGTGCTGCCTGCCCACAAGGGCACAGTGGTGACGGGACCAATCTTAGCCTATTTAAGTGGCTGTTTAATCTGTTGTTTCCTGTTCTGAGGCGGAAGATAATAACCTGCTCTGCTCTGTCGAGATAGTGGTAATTGTCTTTTCGGTGGTCGACTTTCCTGATGGCTTTGATGAGGGTCTTCTTTTCTTGGTAGGTGTATTCTTGGTCTTTTTGTTCCTGTGTTGCTCCATCCTTTGCCAGTCTGTCCGCCTCTTCATTTCCTGGTATGCCACAGTGGGATGGTATCCACTGTAGTACTACCCTTCTTTGGATGCTCACTTCTTGCATGGCTTTCTTCAGGTCTGGCAGCTTATCGCTGTCAAGGGCATGTAGGACAGACATAGCATAAGTAAGAAATACCACCTGCTGGCATTAACTTGTTGTGTTTTAAATTATTTCTGCAGCAATGTTTAAAGCCCGTACTTCTGCAGAGTAGTTGGAGCAGAATATTCCAGTTGGTGAACATGTGGATTCATTTTCTTTTTCTGGATATTTTATGTACACGCCAGCACCTTCATTCTTTACTGCTCTGGTTGCTGATCCGTCGGTATATACTTGTATCCATGCTTCTCTGGGGTACATATCGCACAAAAGAATGACAGATGCTAATCTTCAAGGGCTGTAGTGGGGCTATGGTAGGATAATCCAGCAAGAGGAAAAACTTGGCCCTATTTCTGTATCTCTGGGGCATCCAAGAATGATATGCATAGCTTCATTCTGTATCCTGTCAAGTCTATCAATCTGCATTGAGCTAAGGGTCAGAATTACTAAGCATACTCTATAACAGACAGAACTAGCCCTGAATATAACAGTGCAAGAAGTTGTTGTTCACAAAAATAACAGTAGCCACACCTATTTCTGTCAACTCCTTTTGAGCTTTGAGGATTGTGTACTTTGGATGCTCATTAAAACACTAACATCTGTCAAACAGCACTCCAAGGTATTTTAAAGGTGAAAGACTTAAATATGATATAAGCTAGTTTCACAAAGTACAGCAGACTCATTCTGATTATGTGGTTTTTTCCCCCCCAAAACCACATAATCCCATAATGGAAGTTATTTTTTGGGATATGAAAATATTCTCTGGTTCTATTCATGTTTTTTTTCAGTTGTATCATCAATTTCTGTGTCCACCCACATCCAAAAGACTAAACCACTATATATTCTTATTTCCTGGTATGTGGAACGTCTGAAGGTTTCACCAGACCAACCATCATACAACAACACAGCCACCTAATAGATGACATGCATATGTAGTGAAGCTTTCCTACCACACATATTTACAATTACATTTACATTTTTACCTCCCTTGAGTAAAAGATTTCTCAAAGATTTCATTGCATAATGATGAGAGTTAGAGTCTTCCGAGAATGGAAAAGAGCTCTGGAGGAACCTGTATACCCCGCCCCCACACTTTTCATATCATAAAAATATATAAGAGAGCTATTGATCATAATTTCTTAAGATTGTGATTCTATTGATCATGATTCTTAAAATAAACCAACAGACTTGAAAAAGCTACTTAGCGAATTGTCTTACCAGTATAGGGTAACCATGCAGTGGATACCCTCTCACTGTGGAATACCAGGAAATGAAAAAGCAGACCAACTGGCTAAGGAAGGTGCTGCCGAAGACCAACCAGATATACCAATCACCTACCATCAGAAAAAACAGATGATCAAGTCAATAAGAAAGCCACAAACACCAACACAAGATGACTATCATATTATGAACAGACCAGAACAAGTTATAATTCTACGTCTCAGAACAGGACACAACCGACTCCGCAGTCACATGTATACAAAGTTCAAGATTGGCAACACGGCCATGTGTACATGTGGACAGGCAGCACAGAGTGCCAAACATATACTTCAAGAGTGTTCTGAGCATGAAACGCTGAGGCAGACATATTGGCCAGAGGAGACGGCACTGGAATCAAAACTCTATGGGACACTGTATGAACTACAAGGGACAGTGAGTTTTATTAAGGAGACGGAGTTACAGATATAGACATGTTTCAAGTGAACGAAAGAAGAAGAAGAAATCTAACCTATATAGAAATTTATATTTATGTATATTTGAAAGCAGAAGAAATCCAATGTTGCTCACCGTTTCTCTCATTCTCTTAAGCTGCCAGATAAGCTGTCCATCAATTTGTGAGAAAACTGTTGTTAACCTGGGGAGTAATAATAGTTAAGTTAGTATGCAAAAGACATGAAATCTCTGGAATCAATATCTCTCACAGATGTTTCACAGTGGTACAAATTCCAATAGATTTGCCAAATCAGGACTTTTACAATTGTTGTTTGTCCATCACAAGTCATGATGACCATTAGCTAAATCTACTTTAGGAAATTATTAATTATAATTGAACTAATTGAACCAACTGAACTTACTAACAACACAAGAGACAGAGAATTGTGGAGAAGCATGATCGCCTACACCACTCAGCATGGAACTTGATTGATTGATTTAGCTTCTTCAAATTTGTGACCAAATGGCTATTCGTAGGATCTTGCTTGGCTTCACTAGTTACAATATCTTGCTTTTATCAATGCTAATTTAGTATGGTGATACATGCATGTCCACACAGCAACTATATGAGACTGGAGTAGGAAGTTTAAATGTCAGTTATGTGACAGGCTATTCATGATTGACGTGTCTGATGCCATTTACAACAATATTGACAGGTTACAAAACAATGTAATGGTCATTTTAATTTTGATAATACTTTTGAGGTTTTTTAAGCACCCTCATACCTATCCACTTAAAATTTACCTGACCAAAATGGTTGAAGTTGTCACAAGTTCAACTGTTAAAAAAAAGGAAAAAGTTTGTCAACACAAGGCTTTTCATGTTAGAACTTAGAGATCTACCCATAGTTAAAATATTGCTATTATTACTTC
The DNA here is from genome assembly GCA_034231615.1 of Meghimatium bilineatum. NCBI lineage: Eukaryota > Metazoa > Mollusca > Gastropoda > Stylommatophora > Philomycidae > Meghimatium > Meghimatium bilineatum. Next base: position 59,097,819 of record CM067321.1, on the reverse strand, counting down.
CATGATTTCTGTTGCAACTATCATCAACAATATTTATCTACACCTTCCACAAAGTCAAAACTGTTCACCTTTGTAGCCCTTTGGAAACTAGCTAACTTTCCACATTCTCATTACTCATGGAAGCTACTGCTGCAGCATTGCTGTTAGGAGTTGATGTTAGAACTGCCAATTACAGATGAACTGTTGGCTACTGTAGTTACTGTTTGTGTCGTATCATGAAAGGCAAAATCTTCATCTATGGGAGACAAACAAATGTGGGTTCTATAATTGATACCAGAGAAGACTACAGTAAATCTATATACTATAATATTATATAACACTATAATATACTATTATCTATATAATATATAGGCCTACTAAATCAGAAAAAAGCAAAGCACAAAGTATGCTAATTCTACAAATATAGCAAGACTCAATGGTTTCACAAAAACATCTACTAAAAGTTAAGTAGAGCTCGATTGCTGCATCAATAAAAATACCATTTAAAAACCTATGATAAAAGATAAAAAATATAACAGGAATACCTCCTATGTTGTGGCCACCAATGTGAACTTTATCAAGAAATAAAACACAACAAGCAGAAATATTGAATAAAAAAATATAATAATAAACAAACTAGGACACCCTAGCCAACTTAGTATTTATATGCCTATCATTAATGGAAGTCTTCATCCACTTCAACCACTGCTTGTGTGCCCAGTCATTTCCTAATATTTCTTAGCATGCTCATTGAGTCACTAAATATTTCTTAGCATGCTCATTGAGTCACTTAATATTTCTTAGCATGCTCATTGAGTCACTAAATATTTCTTAGCATGCTCATTGAGTCACTTAATATTTCTTAGCATGCTCATTGAGTCACTAAATATTTCTTAGCATGCTCATTGAGTCACTTAATATTTCTTAGCATGTTCATTGAGTCACTTAATATTTCTTAGCATGCTCATTGAGTCAATATTTCTTAGCATGCTCATTGAGTCACTTAATATTTCTTAGCATGCTCATTGAGTCACTTAATATTTCTTAGCATGCTCATTGAGTCGCTTAATATTTCTTAGCATGCTCATTGAGTCACTAAGAAAGCATAGGGCATACATGAGTATACAGGTCTGTAGATAAGGGGGGTTGGAGGGGAATTCAACCTCCCTCCCTCTTTGCAAATATTGAACATGTCTTTTAGTACTAGAACTTGGCCAAAAATAGGGTCAAAAGTCAAACCTTCTCTCCCACTAGTGATTTTTCAGAAAAAGGCAAAATGGTAATCAAATTTAACATCAAACAGAAGATCTGACACACGAAAATGTACAATTAACCTTTTTTTAAAAAAGGTAAAACATTTTCCCATTCTTCCTTGAGGAGAACATATTTACAGCTGAGTCATACTACTTGCAGTCATGACAAAAGCACTGCTTTCTTCTGTCATAATGAAGGAGTTTAGATCTGACTAAGAAATGAACATTCTCAGGTGAACCACTTGAGATATTTAAAAAATGATAGGTACAAAATAATTGTCTATTGTCTATGTGAATAATTGTTGATTGCATTCACACTTGCCGTTAAGCGTAGGGGTGGGAGCTTAAGCTGTCATTCCAAGGCCAGATGTGTCGCAGTGGTTGCATTTAGTTCATGTTTGTTCAAGGCTATCTTGTTGTTTTCTATCCACCGTTTTCGTGGTCTACCTTTGGCTTTATGCCCGGCTATTCTTGTATTGGTATTTGGTTTAGCTTCATTCTCATAAGGTGACCGAACCATTTTACTTGCTGTCTCTCAATATGTTCGATACATGATATTATACCAACTCTTTTCCTAATTTCTTATTTTATCTAGTTTGGTAACCATTGCAGCTTTTCTCAGACACTTAATTTCCTATGTGATGATTTTTCTTTGTTGCGAAGCTGTTAAAGACCATGTTTGGCAAAATAATATGTTATGCAATAATAAATGTAGCAATATTCCCCAGGTAAGATATTATTTCCAGAGTGTAGTATTCTCTATTCATACCTGTCAGCCTAGTAGGTTAAATACACACAGTGTTTTTTTTCTGGGAATTAACAAGGATATGTTATATATCAACCTTATATTTGTTGGTTATTCTGGTTCTGAGTATCAATCTAAAAAAAATTCCTGTCCATGAAAACAAAAATTCTACAGTGAAACACTTGATTGGTCATCTCAGCTATCTTTTGTCAGTTTTTGCTTAATGATCAAGGACATTGACTCACAATATATGCTTAACTTTCTAAAATATTGGGTTCTTGATTTATAGCTGGCATCACCCACTTTTCCCCATGGTAGTAAAATTGATAACAAAGCTAGTCTAACATTTATAAATATCTGATTTCACCTTCAACAAAAACTGGACAATTTGACATTGTCTGTCGTCATTTTTATAGTCTTGCTGGTTAACAGCCAGATCTGTCTCCTGGGGCCAGGTTTTAGACCTGAAGTCACCAAAAAATGTCTGTAGAATATGTTCTGGAGCCTGGAGACCCTTATGATATGGACAATCTTTATTTTGTAGAGATGGGCTTGTAGTCTACAGTGTCCTGTGTGGAGAGTAAAAATGATAGCTTACTATGACCAGCTTTAGGATGGGATCCTGTGGAAAGTTGCTGCCTGTTCTCTGACTCTATGTATGTTTGTATTAAATTAAATTAATTTTTGCTTCAGTCAGTGATATTGCAGGATTTAATTAATTTTTTTTGTACCTGATTGTGTCAGTCTGTCCACTGCCTCATTCCCTGCAATCATGCATTGTACAGTGATCCACTGCAGCACCACTGTGTTGCTAGTAGACAGTTATCCCATCAAGGCCAGCTCCGTGAACTGGTGATAGAGCTTAGTTCAGTCAACAGGGGCTGGATTCTAAGATTGGTCGGGCAGTCCCTTTCGAGCAGGACCATAGTCCTGCCCAAGTAAGCAGGGTGCTGAAGACGGAGGCAATCAGCCAAAAGGCGCACAAATAATCAGGATGCCACACACAAATCACAATGGGAACATGTCTGTATCTATTAATAGTTATGGTGCCTGCCCTGTGGCGGACGTTCAGGCAGGGATGGTGCCAGAGCCTATACCTCGAAAGGGCCCAACCTTAGTTACTGGAAGTCCTTCTCAATTGCGCCGAGGAGTCAAGAGACAAGGGAATATAACTACTAGCCAAACAAACCAACGACCAATAAAAATAATGCACTGAAATGATCAGGGTGTCAACAGCAAAAGAGATGAATACAGTAAAAAATTGGAACTTTAAAATATTTTAAGTGAAGAACAAGTTAATGTGTGCTGTATCCAGGAAACACACCTCAGCAGTGATATAGCCTTTAAAATCAGAGGCTACCAGTCAGACCGAAAAGACAGGCAAAATGGTGGAATTCTGACACTTGTTAAAAACAATATCAGTGCATGTTAGCTGGAAGTATATATGGAGGGGGCAGAATACCAGATGTTCCACCTAAAAACAGACAGTGAAGAATTCCATCTCCTGAACTACTACTGCCCAAATGATAGACCATTGGCACTAGACACAATACCTGAAAAAGAGAGACTTATGGTGTGTGGTGACTTCATCAGCCACTCTCAGAGCTGGGGCTACGATCAAATGGACAACAGATGTGAGGAACTTGAGAGCTGGCAGGATGAAAATAATCTCATACTTATTAACCAGCCAGCAGACTCACCACCCTCTACCTAGGAGCATGGCACACCACCTCTACACCAGACCTGGCATTCCACTCACCAGGCCTGGAATGGAACATCACACGTGTCGTTGGAAAGCAGTTTGGGGGTAGTGACCCCAGACCAGTATTTCTAGAAATCCACAATGAATTTACCAAGGACAGCAACACACTCACTAGGTGGAACTATAAAAGGGCAGACTGGAAAATGTAACAGCATTTAACCAGTGTTCTAGCTAAGGACATGAACTTGGACAAAGACATCAATAGAGCAGTGAGTGAATTTAATAGATGTATACTACATGCTGCTAGTAAAACCATACCCAGGGAGGCACTCAAAACTACAAACCCTACTGGAATGATGAACTGGAAAAGCTGCAACACAAGATGGAAACATCTAGACAGCAGGCAGATAACAGATCAGCCGAGAACATCACAACAAATATCAGCAAACAAAGGCTAAATTTCAAAGAGCCAAGTTACAAGCCAGACGGAGCAGCTGGAAAGAAAAAACAGTTGCTGAACCTAGAAAGAGATACTAGGAAATTATGGAAACTTGTAAAACAACTAAATGATGAAGGTACAGGGAGAAATACCAGGATCACACTTTATAAAGATAGAAACATTTTAACAGGTAAACATGCAGCTGATTACTTTGCAGATTCCTTTGCAGAAGATAATAATGTCAAAGTTAGCCCAGACAAACAACAGGAGGTTCGAGAGAACCAGCAAAACATTGAACAAGGTGAACCTATACCTGAAGTCATGGAGGCACCAATCACAATGAAAGAGCTGGAGTATGCAATATCCAAATTGAAAATGAAAAAGTCCCCAGGAGCTGATGGAGTGTCCAATGAAATGATTAAAAACCTGGGAACTGCTGCCATGTCACCTTGCTTCTAAGATTGCTTGTAGCTGCCATGTCAACTGCCAAATAGTTTGTTGATAATTTTCTAGTAGCAATTGAGAGTTCTAATTTTAGGGTGTTTGGTATAGATGTTTGTATCCCAGCTCATCTTCTCTTTATTGCATTCTCTGATGATCCATCTGTGAAGACATGAATCTACAGTAAACTGAGGTATTAGTTGTCTGGGTGATAAATTGCTTTTACTTTGAGAGTAGTAGGAGTTTCTGTAGTTTTGCTCTCAATTACCACAATTGTAAATTTTGCAGTATATGTGGGTGAGGTGTTAGAATAGTTAACATGATGGCAAATGGTCAGAATAAATAAATAAATAATAGATTAACTGACCAAGGTTTGGGTTGTGATTTTGTCCTGTTGGGTGAGCTGGCTTGCCTCTTCCTCTCAACTCCTTGAGCAAACCCTGGAGGAAAGTGAGAATGGTTGATATTTTCATATTTATCAGAATCGTCAATATTACAACAGCCAACATAAATTGTTGGATTATACCTTCAACTTCACTATCAATACTCAGGGAGACCTGTTTGTGTAGTGGCAAAGTCACTCGTCCACAGATCTTGTGACAAACATTATAATTTACACATCACATGGTTTGCACCAAAAAAATTTTCTGTGGTCAAACCAGCTGAGGGCATCCTACTTCCAGCAGTCAGTTATTTTCATCAACTTAGCTGTCATCCATCGGCTACTACTTCAAAGTTTACTGTCAAGTGTTCATTAATATTTTCAATTTTACAATGAATAGAAAAGGTAATCCTATTTATTAGTTATTTGTCTATAACTTCACTGTCAGAAACTAGTCGTTTGTCTATAACTTCACTGTCAGAAGTTAATTATTTGTCTTTAACTTCAGAACCAAAAGGTAGCTATTTGTTTGTAACTTCACTGTCAGAAGTTATTTAGTTGCCTCCAGCTTGACAGGTCAGAAGTTAGTTTAGACCAAATGATCTATAACTTCAAAACTAGAAGTTAGTTATTAGTCTTCAACTTCCCTGTGAACAGTAATTACATCAGTTGCTGTTGCTTCAATTGCTAGGAGCTACAAGTGATTTGTTCATGCTACTTATCTGGGGCTAAAAGTAAAATTCCATTGACTGACATAAGAAACAATAGTGACAAAGTCAAACTTCCTTGAGGCTATGTGACAGAGAAATACAGAGTATGTCTCAGTAGAAAAAGGTACCAGGTCCAAACCTTGCTGCAGTCAAATTTGCATTCAGACCATTCATAAAACAATGGCAACCTAATGAAATATTTATAATGTCTAGTAAACCCTGTAGCCACAAAAATGATGGGTTGATTATTGCATCCTGAATAGTAAAGGTCTATGCTACCAACTTTCTTTATTTTGTTCAAGACTTGATGTCTACACCATCAGACAAGTCTTTTGGATGAACACCACTGTTGTCTGAAGCTTCTCTTTGGTTCCATATATCTTTACTTGCAGGGTTGCACCATTAGGCTATCTCTAAATTTTTTATTCTGGGGGCAGTTCTGCAGAATATATTCAGAGGCCTGTTTATCTGTCCCACAAGTGCACAGTGTGTATACTACATGTATATGCATACTCTAAATTTATGATTGTGTATATATATGTACAAACCATTGCAACTCTCACTTCTCAACTACCAAAGAAATTAATACCTATCTTATGTTGAATGAATCTAAGCCAGTCATATATATTTTCAATATATTTTTATTTCTGACTTCTATTGATTTTTGTTTTCCAGATGTAACCAATTTGTTGGAATATTATCATCATAAAATATCAGAATCAGCTATTGCCACATACCTGTAATGGTTTCTCATACGGATATTTGCCACTGAAATCAAAGAAAAGTTTTGCACCCAATATTGCACCCAGCCAGCCATCAGGCCGATATCTAGACTGCATCATGAGTGGGATGTAGTCTTTCCTCAGCTGAAATGTATACTCTGCCTCTGTTGCCAGTTACAAAAAGAAATGTTAAGTATGAGCTAAGTTTAGCCATATAATTAACAAGACACCTGCATCAAAAACATGGAAAATAACAACAAGAAAGAAAATAACACAGGATCCCATCAAACAGTGTTCTTAGAGAATAGTTAATTAGTCAGTTTGGTTGGTTAGTCAATCTGACTGACAGACTTATTATGTGATCATTTATTTGCTAGATTTGATGATTATATGAAACAGCTTTTTTTTATGTGTAGGAATCCATGCTATCTCTGCCAGACTTGATGATTATATGAACAGTTTTTTTTGGTAAATGCAAATAAAGTAAATAGGTTACTAGAAAACTATCAATATAAAATAATAAAATATAGAAAATAACAAACAGTTAAGAACAAAAAACCATAACGAATATATTTGTATTTGTTCTTTTTTTATTGTTATTTTCTATATTTTATTATTCTATATTGATAGTTTTCTAATAGTTTTCTAGTAACCTATTTACTTTATTTGCATTTACCTCTATTTGTATGGTTACTGCAGCACTTCCTTTTTGTCGGACATCCTCCGATATTTGGGTTATTTAATGAACAGTTTTTTTTGTTTGTGCAAGGATCCATGCTGTTTCTGCCAGACTTGATGATTTATATCTAACAGCTTTTTTGTATGTGCAAGAATCCATGCTACCTCCGCTAGACATGATGATTAGGCTTATATGAACAGATTTTTTGTATGTGCAGGGATCCCTGCTAACTGGCAGACATAGTGTATATGTGAGTATCATCTTAGCTTTATTTTGAGAGCTTCTCTAATATAGTATATAATTCACTTGTCTGTTAACCATGTGATCAGGGTTGGAGTTAACTAATCATTTATGGCATGCAAAAACCTTTGGTTAACCAAACAAATAAGAAATAGCATATTTTTAACAATTTATTTTCATATTTCAATAAAAATGTCGGTATTTTGCACCCAAAACAAAAACTCATCAAAAACCCCACAAATTTGTTAAAATTTGTCATTTTTTGTCCATCAATACGTTCAATAGGAACAAATTGTCTGCATTTGTAGTAATTACTGAATATATAACAACCAAATGACCTTTTTTGTATTTAAAAAAAACACCTAAAAAAAGCACATTTTGTGAGGGGGGGGGGAATCCATATGAATGCACAGAATCCGTACTAATTGACAACTATGGATGATTGACGAATGGAACCATCTCCACGAAGTATGTGCTGAAGGCAACAATAGACAGACTGCTTCTGGTTACCAAATGACTAGGCAGCGAGCATATATGAGTAAAATCATGTTTTCACTAGACTCATTTTATTTTATTCCACAATTCTCAGAAATCAATCACACAATTCTCAGAAATAAATCACAAAATTCTCTGCACACAAGACTTACCAGTCCGGCAGTTAGGACTTTGTTTATACTTCTCAGACGTACAAATGAGCACCACAGCTGAGCTCTCCACTGCTTCTGCCATTGCTTGTAGTGTAGACCCTCTTGTGTGATCCCAATCTACCCATAATTTGTAGCCTTCAGCCTAAAAGTTCAAATATTATATCTGTTTATATTGTTTAGTTACAAAATGAACTCAGGACATAGTAGCTAGTGTGTGTACACTGCTGTTGTAGATATGCTTTTATTTAAAATAATATTGTTTTTTAATATTAATGTTGATAATAATGTATCTAATAGCCTGGTCAGAAAGAAAAGTACCAGATGACTGGCAAAAATCAGTAATTGTACCACTATGGAAAAACAAAGGTAATAAGAGAGAGTGTGAGTCATATAGAGGCATCTCCTTGTTAAGTCACACAGGTAAAATCTACGCAAAAATAATAGAACAAAGAATGCGATACATTGCAGAACCACAGTTGAGCCCCTCTCAGTTTGGCTTCAGAAGGGGAGCAAGCTGTACAGACGCACTTTTCACACTGAGACAACTGAGTGAAAAAGCAATCGAATACAATCAAGATTTAAACACAGTATTTGTAGACCAGGAAAAGGCATTCGACAAAGTAGATAGAAACATTCTATGGGAAACCTTAGAAATGTATAACATCAGAGGACAACTGTTAGATAACATAAAAGCGATATATCAAAATATCAAAAATGCCAAAGCTCAGTAAGAACAACAGATGAAATGACTGAACCTTTTGAAACAAGATCTGGAGTAAGACAAGGATGCGTACTTTCACCCCTACTTTTCAACATATACATGGACAGAATAATAAAAGAAGCTCATATCAACAAAGAGGAAAACATTGCAAATAAACCTGATGAAGAACTTAATAATGAAATCAATGAACTATTATTTGCCGACGATCAAAGTGTAATATACAAAGATGAGGAAACTTTGCAAAAGCACATCAATGCATTGCTGTTAGCAGTCAGAAATACAACATGAAATTGATGTACAAAAAAACAGAAGTTATGAAAATTAGCAAGTCTTCAACACCAATGAATGTAATAATAGATAACACCAAAGTGAAACAAGCCAAAGAATTGAAATATCTAGGCAGTATTTTTTCCGAAGATGGAAGACTAGACAGAGAAATAGAAACAAGGTGCCAGAAAGCAAACACAGTGACTTACCAACTTTCACAATTACTTCTTCATCCAAAGATCAAGGTGGAAATTAAAAAACAAATAATATCTACAATTTTTATACCAACACTGTGCTACCAATGTCAAACATGGTCTTTAACAGCTTCGCAGCAAAGAAAAATCGTCACATGTGAAATGAAGTGTCTGAGAAAAGCTGCAATGGTTACCGAACTAGATAAAATAAGAAATGAAGAAATTAGGAAAAGAGTTGGTATAATATCATGTATCGAACATATTGAGAGACAGCAAGTAAAATGGTTCGGTCACCTTATGAGAATGAAGCCAAACCAAATACCAATAAGAGCATATAATACAAGAATATCCGGGCGTAAATCCAAAGGTAGACCAAGAAAACGGTGGATAGAAAACATTAAGATAACCTTGAACAAACATGGACTAAATGCAACCTTGGTGACACATCTGGCCTTGAAACAACAGCTTAAGATACCACCCCTACGCTTAACGGCAAGTGTGAATGCAATCAACAATCATTCACCTGGGGATAGACAATAGACAAATGTATCTTCATTAGCTCCATGGTGTTCTCAGTATTGTTCTATATAACCACATCTCTACTTTCTATGTTCCTTCAGTACCAAATACAGTGCATACGGCAGAAACCAGTGTTCTTAAGTTCAAGCAATGTGATGCTACTGTGTGTAATTCTTGTATGTTGTTGAAGCACAGTCATACCCTCTTTGATGGCTCTTCTGTGAAGAATCTTTTATGGTTTTCCTCTTTTTATTTTGCTATCTGGAACCAATTTTAATGCATGTAGTGGCAGTCTGTTTTTAATTCATTCAAAGTACATGTCCGATATAAGTCCATTTATTTCTTATTTTTGTTGATGAAACATATTGTTGTTTAGTACTATTCTACTGATTGTCCATAATTCACCTCCATACATCAGAACTGGTTTATATAATTTCTAAAAACTATTTTTCTTTTACTTAGGTTAACAAAGATATACCAGGTATTTACACGCTTTAACTGCTTTAGTCTCCAGGAATTACCCTCGATGATGCTCGTTTCATAAGAGTAATTGGGCTGTTTCTCCTGAGCTTTCTTTCATACCCAGAAGACTTCACCTTTTAGCAGTATACAATGCTTTAAGGATTTCACAGTGGGCTATTCATGTCTGCATAACTCAATGAGAATGACCAGACAAATACAAATATGAGTTGCATTTCAAGAGCAGTGGCTTGAGGCAGTCAATAATTCAAATTTGGAATGTGTTACATTCATTTTCATGCCTGGTCATGTGGGTGTTCAGGGCAATGAGAGAGTAGATTGATTGGCTTGCACTGCTACTGTGTCCAGTGGTAAGGCAATGGATCATGCAGATATTTTGAACTAATAAAATTAAATTAGAGTGAACTAATTAATTCTCATTAATTAATTTAAATTGGAATCAATGCCAGTTGTATGGATCATATCTTGTTGTTTCGCATCTTTCTGTTTGTTTTGTTTTATCGATATTTGGGTCTGTTTTGTCTATTTGATGTTTGTGTTGTTTCATCTCTGTCCTTCTAGTTTGAACACTTCCAAATTATATCTATATTTAGCCATGCCATGTAAATAGTGCCACTCTCACTCTTAGTTTTTTAAATTAATGTGTTCTTGATAAAGTCTTTTTGGTTGAAACGTTGATTTGTGTGTTATTATGTGTGTTCATAGTGATTAGCAAAACTTCATTATCCTGTTCCAGGTTTTGCCTGTTGTATTCTGTTGGACATATTTTCTTGTATTACCATAATAATGATAGGACAGCCGGGCTAAGACCTCATGGGGCAAAAAAAACAACGGCACTGGGTCTATTTCTAACCTGTAGACGTTTTCGATACCACAAGTGACTAAATCATATGCCAAGATTCCAATCTCTGACACAATGAAATTTGATAGGTCAATGACGAATCAATTTTCAACAATGCATAAAAATATTTTTTCACTATGTTACATCTAATTATTCACTCTATGCTTGCTGTTACCATTAATATTGTGATGTTTTAAATGTTAAACTAAAATATATGTTGCGTTGTTAAGCAATTAAGCACATTTTCTTATCAGGCTACTTAATTTTTTCATCAGAATTTATGATAGTTTCAAACAATGTGATTTGGGGCAAAGAAACACATGTTATTAGGGCAATGGACCACATAAAAACCTACGTTCCCGTAGGACGCTCAAAATTTCTGCCCAATCCATCGCTCTGCCAACAGCCGTCGTAGCCGCATGTGTGGCCAAACTATCTGCTCTCTCATTACCCAGGACTCTGCATGTCCCGGCACAAAAATAAAAGCCACTTTTTGCACAAGGAATTCCTCACCGTATCCAGCCACTGTTCCCGAATGTACACCGCCTGCACTTGATGATACTTTGCAAGTCATAAATGAGATTAACGACTAATTGATAGAATGAGATGTGCACATCAAGTCAGTACCAATGTAACAATAGCAGATCATACTTACTGCTAGACTGTTATATAATTTCTTTACGAGCTCTTTTTCCGTCCAAGAATAGCTGATGAAAATATGATTCTTTGAAGTTTGTGCGCTGTGTTGACCTGCAAATGCATATGCAATCCCCATTGTATGATTGAGTAGATGTCTATCACAAAACAGAAAACATACACAAACTTATGAAGCTAAAATTTATCACACAGAACACTTGCGAACTTATGAAGCTAAAATTTATCACACAGAACACTTGCGAACTTATGAAGCTAAAATTTATCACACAGAACACTTGCGAACTTATGAAGCTAAAATTTATCACACAGAACACATGCAAACTTATGAAGCTAAAATTGATCACACAGAACACTTGCAAACTTATGAAGCTAAAATTGATCACACAGAACACTTGCGAACTTATGAAGCTAAAATTTATCACACAGACGAACTTATGAAGCTAAAATTTATTGCACAGAATACTTGCGAACTTATGAAGCTAAAATTTATCACACAGAACACATGCAAACTTATGAAGCTAAAATTTATCACACAGAACACTTGCAAACTTATGAAGCTAAAATTTATCACACAGAACACTTGCGAACTTATGAAGCTAAAATTTATCACACAGAACACTTGCGAACTTATGAAGCTAAAATTTATCACACAGAACACATGCGAACTTATGAAGCTAAAATTTATCACACAGAACACTTGCGAACTTATGAAGCTAAAATTTATTGCACAGAATACTTGCGAACTAATGAAGCTAAAATTTATCACACAGAACACATGCGAACTTATGAAGCTAAAATTTATCACACAGAACACTTGCGAACTTATGTAGTAAATGTCTATCAAAAAAATCACTGCTATCTGTCTCCATGTCCATAACTAGTCAGGGTTGTAGGGTAACACATAGGATGCTTTAGCACACAGTCCTCCAGTGATTTCTATCTTCAACGATGCATATGAGCGAGGAAAAATTGTGTCTTGTCCAATCCTTGATGTTGTCTGTCCATGTTTTTATTTTTCCTCCTCTGCTCCTTCCACCGTTGATGGTTCCCTTAGGTATTGCTTTTGAAACCATGCAAGTTTTCATCATTTCGCTTTTGAAAATAGTGGTTCTTGTGGACCTTCATACATTTCTATTTATTTCTTATGTACACATTAGTCTTGTGCTCTCAATTGGAAATTTCTATATTTGTTTTCAAAGGCCTGTAGACGTCTCTCCGTGTTCGCAAGAGTGTCAAACTCTCACAATCACACAGCACAATAGAAAGCACTAGTTAGTTATAAACTTGATTTTCACTCTAACACTGATGTTGCTTTTCCGAATTAAGTTAAGCCTTGACATAGAAGCTAATGTCATCTCCAGCCTTATCTTTAATTCTGCTTTGCATTTTCCATTACAGCATATGCTAGATTCAAGGTATTTTAATGAATTCAGTTTATATCCATTTATCATGATGTTGGCCTGTTCTTTTGTGTCTCTGCTGTTAACCAAGACTTTGCTCTTTTCTGTGTTGATTTCCATTCTATAGTATCTGGTAACTTTTTTTCAACTTTGATGTTAACTCTTGCAATTCTTATTCTGACCCAGCTATAAGATATGAGTTATGTGCACATGGGTCAGGCTGTCAGTGGTTGGTGTGCACATGGTGGGGACTCTCAGTGGGTGGTGCACACATCTTTTCATCCGGCAGCAGTCTTCACAACTGTAACAGACTTACTACATCTCTATCAAACGTACGATAGCCATTTTGTATTTAGAACTGAACTGGTAGCCAATTTTATAAAATGTTGAAATGGTTAACCAAATATATATATATATATCTCAGAATACATTAAAAAAAATGTTAGTCATACTTCTTGTATAGGTTTTCTAGAAAAATCTGACATAATTCTTATGGTTCAACATGTTACTAGTTGTAATACTGCTTACAAAATAATAAAAACAGAATGTAGGCCAACTTTTATTGTTTAAAATATGAAAAAATATATTTCTGATAACATTCTTAATTTACTGCACATGATTCATATCTCATAGGCTTCTCCCCTGGTAAGGAGAGTATGTCATCTAATGTAATTTGTATACAATAAAATAAACATGACAATTACTTATGTGTGGTGCTTGCTGATGGGTCATTTTCTCCTTTCAATAACCAGAGTGCTCCCCGAACATTCTTCTGCACCAGAAGGTTTTCACTGTCCTTCAAGTTCTCTAGTGTAGCTACTAGTTCAGGAAAATCAATGATCAATTGCCTGACATTCTTGTCAAATGAAAGAGTCCATAGACATTCTGCACTGTTTGCTTGCTCTTTGACATCCGTGTGTTGAAGCATAAGAAGGAAATCTGTCAAGTTCACGAAAGCCATATGAGAATGGAGATTGTTTCAGAAATTAGGTGTGGCAGATATGTGGAAGGGTAGTAACATAAGACCTTAGACTAAGTGGGGAGAAATCCACATCTTTGACACTTTAGTGTATTTTGACACCTAGACATAACTACGGGACAACAAACTATCATCATGCTTGTTGTCTGAACGAATGCACTACATTCCTCTCTGATGGTCTTCCCCCACCTTTGAGCCGTGAAGGCCCAGGTAGTCCTGATGTGTCTCTCAACTGACTCATCTGTATTATGAGAACTATAAGAGCTGCAAGTGTGCACACTGTTAGGCATATTTTACTTATTAATGTTTTATTTTTGTAAAAATAATTCGCTACATAATTACGTTTATTTAATTCTTAAAAAATCAACCCTATAGCATACTTGCCCATACCTGCAAGGTTTTTCCCTTGTCCGCCATATTTGACAATGTAACCCTTACATTACTGATTACATTAAAAAGAAATATCAAGACAAATCATTCATGACAAGTAGATAGGCATATATTCTGTAAGTCCATTAGACAGCAGGATTTATATACATTTTGGTCAAGTTTGTAATAAAGATAGTAAAGAAGTGGTTTCAATATGATGTTATAGAACAAATAAGACAAACAATTACTATAAGAATTTAACATACATTATTTTAGCACTGATTTTTTATTCCTGTATTCGCCCGTGCCCGAAAGGGGAGCAAAGAATAGCAACACTGTTTACCTTCCACGCATGTCGTAAAAGGCGACTAAGGAGGTTATGGGATGGAGTTGACTGTCCCATCCCATATAGGGTCAGTACCCACAGCCATACTGAAGTCGGATGTGTCAGGTCGAAAGGCGCAGATATCGCAGCAATGCTGTAAACCATGACACAACGCATTCTGTTCTCCGGCCTACATCCTACTAATCTGCAGGAGTTTGAGAACGAATGCAGAAGAAGAAGATTCCCATATTGAATAATTGTACTTTATAAATAATGCTCTGTAAGGTTTTTAAATGACTTATTTGGACATGTATGAGTTTTCATTTCACCAGGTTAACAGATATACTATAGTATTTAATACATTTCCAAAAGGTATATTATTTTTAAAGAATTGATTATCAACGTCAATGCATATATCACCTTTGCTTTGTTGGAATCATTGACTGCTAGCTTGGCAAGCCCCTGGGTAAGTTCTGAGGGTGTGAAGCCACGGAACCTTCTCTTTTGTTTGTTCTCTAGGGCTTTGTGTATCCAGTGTACAATGTTTTTAATCGTATCTGAAAAAAATAGTCCACACAACAGAAGTTATTCACCAGTCAAGTATATGCATTTATTAAGCATTAGATACACAAATATTTGGGAGATACTTGTGTGTCACAGTCAGAAACACACATATCAATATCATGCTTCAAATTCTTGTATCATTCATTGGCTATAGGCTTATTTAGATAGTCAAGCATGAATCAATATGATCTCCATGGAGTCAAGTCTAAGTACTGGGAAAAAAACCAACATCTCTGAGTGCTTTTGAGGTAGAGAGTCACAGAAAAGTCTCAGTCATATTAAATAATAAACCTTTGGATTTTTTTTACAAAGAATTGAAAACCTGTCCATGACATAGAATCACCAGGAGAAGATTTCCATGAAAAAACTTTCCCATGAAAAAGAACATGAGGAGAAAAATCTATAAGAAAAATCTTTTCCATGTCAAAGAATCACAAGGAGAAAGATATCCAAGAAAAAACTTTCCCATGACAAAGAATCAGCAGGAAAAAGATCTCAAAGAGAAAACTTTCCCATGATATAGAATCACCAGGAGAAAGATATCCAAGAGAAAAGATTCCCATGACAAAGAATTATCAGGAGATATCCAAGAAAAAACTTTCCCATGACAATCACCAGGAAAAAGATCTCAAAGTGAAAACTTTCCCATGAAATACAATCACCATAAGAAATATCTCCAAGAGAAAACTTTCCCATGACAAAAATCCGCCGAAGACAGGTGTGTTGGGAGATTGGCGCAAATAAAATGGCAACACAGTGCATTAAATTTTTTGGACTAGATTCTGTTGGAAATCTATTAGGACCATTTCCCTGCTACAAGATATATCCAGCGGGAGATTGAGGATGAATGCTAAAAAAGACATGACAAACAAGAAGAAGAAGATATGAATCACCAGGAGAAAGACCTCGAAGAGAAATCTTTTCCATGACAAAGAATCACAGAGAAAGACCTCTAAGAGAAATCTTTCCAATGTAAAGGATTAATATGAGAAAGACCTCCAAAAGAAATCTTCCGCACGACAAAGAATCACCAGGAGGAAGATCTCCAAGAGGTCAAACACCAATACCTTGACACTAATAAAAAAAAAATATAAATCCTTTATGGATTAAAACAAATAACAACAAACAGAAATTAGAACTGGATCATACCTACTCTCCAATGGGGACCTCAATATCAATAACCATCATTGCCATTATTTGAGCCTCAGAGGATAACAACAGATAAATCACCCAAATGTTGCTTAGGTCTGAAAGGGGAAAAAAAGAATTGTTCCCCTTTAATGTATTCCCTATATATAGCAATACTAAGGAGGTTTTGGGGGATGGAGTTGACTGCCAATACCAAATATTTAGGTGAGACAAGTCGAATGTGTCAGTTCAAAGGATGCAGATATCACAGCCGAGCTGTAAACTATGGTATAATACATTTTATTATCTGGGTTACATGCTATAAACAAGCAACAGTGTGAGAAAGAATGCAGAAGAAGAAGAATAGGTCATAGATCTATATAGATGAAACAAGCTTTGTAACTAAGAAAATATACATAGATATAAGGGAGACAAATAATATATACAACTAGATATGAGAATCTGAATATTGTGTATTTTTGAAGAACATTTTTCTTCAACATTTATTTCTATTTTATCTGCTCTTTGTTTATAAATATCCTAATCATATTGTAAGCTATACTCTTGTAGAAGCAGCTATACTCACAAGATCATTTCTGAAGTACTCACCTGTTTCATCAATAAGTTTAGCATTCTCATCCTCCTCTACTATGTATGCAAGTGTCAACATAGCAATAGATTTGAGCAACTCATCATTAGAGTTTATTAAGGGCATCACTACCTGCAGATCACACATCACAGAAAAAACAGTCACTAAACAGTCTCAGACTTGCATCAACACTAACTTCTTGTAAAACACCGTATAGTTAGTTAGTCGTTGGATCATCATGACTGCAAACTGGATACATCCATAGTTGCTCCAATCTCTCTCTGAGTGTATCTGCCATTACACTTCTGCTGACAGTACCGATCTTCTGCTGGTTGACTATCATTCTTCTGCACCCTCTAAAATATTCACTTTTAGCAACACTGCATTTCAAACCCTGATCTTTAATCCTGGACATTGAACAAATAATCACCATCCACACTTGTCTCACTCTCGCGTGCTATATCTTTTAAGGAGTTCAAAATGTAAGTTCGATAATCCATTGCCCCATCGCCCTAAGCCACAATCGCGCATGACTCCAGTTGATCTGCTCTTTCGTTGCCTCGAACACCCACATGTTCCAGCAATAAAATAAATGTAACAACTTTCAGCCTCATCCTCCTCAAGGCCTCAATCCACTGTTCGTGAACAAGATCCATTTGTCATCTACTAAGGTTTTCTGTTTCTTGGTTGGTTTGTTTAGTTAGCCATTGGTGAGACCCACAGACTCAACCGCATGCGCGACCATGCAACAGAAAACCTTAGTAGATGACATGCCTTTATATTGAGGTTATCTTCTTATAGAAGCTTCATGGCACGCCATCTATACAATCCTGTAGCCGTAACCTTCGATAATAGTTACCATGTTGTTCCGACAGGCCGACATTGTGCTTGAACTAGTTACAGGCACGGTGTGGGTGGGCGGAACAACAAAGAAACCTGTCGCAACGGCCAGAGTTGTGCCCTGATGTCAACGTCTGTTTTGGCAGCATTACGGGAATGCCCCAGGTGCTGTGAGGCCAGTTTCTAATCATGAATCATAGAATCACTCAAGATGCATACCTGTGTTACCTTCTGTGTGCCTACCCACTCAAATGCTTTGGTCACCACCATAATCTCCATGGTCATGCTACTCTTAGTAACAGCTAAGGCCCCACTCACCTCCCTGAATGTTTTACATGCGCACTGAGCTGTGAAGGCCCAAGCACTGTGAACATTCATGAGGTAAGATTCTTTATAGAACATAGTCTTGAACTCCTCATGACCCTGGGTGAGTAGAGCTGTTGAGGCTAAAGGCATGCTGAAACTTATCTTGGATGGACCAGCATCTATAGCATCCATTATTAATCTGTATATGCAGTTGTGTCTCTTCACGTGGCCAAAATACCTCAGCTTTCTTGTTATAATGTTAATTAGAAGCCAACCATCTTTGATATTTTCTTATCACCTTTTGATTCATCTTTCTTCACTATTATGGTATTCTCAAAATCCTTCTACATCAACTTCTGTAGCACTAGGATTGGGAAATATTAATCCTAACTTCAACTAATATTCTGTCACATTGTACTAAGAAAAATATATATATATGAATGTTCAAATAAGACTTGCTAGCCCCCACAATTGTATAGAAGGTGAATGACATTCTACACATCACCTGGAAAGTCATCCCCCACAATTGTATAGAAGGTGAATGACATTCTACACATCACCTGGAAAGTCATCCCCCACAATTGTATAGAAGGTGGATGATATTCTACACATCACCTGGAAAGTCATCCCCCACAATTGTATAGAAGGTGAATGATATTCTACACATCACCTGGAAAGTCAGAGCTTGAATTGTTTGAATGAACATACGGTAGAACAGACAACTCTGGAGTGAGGGTAGTGAAATACAAAAGTGACACTAGTGCTTCAATTATTTCTTCTTTCATTCTCAAACTCTCCTGCTGTTTAGCTGGATGTAATCCAGAGAACAGAATGAAAGTAATAATAATATCTATAACTCATCAATGTTGTAGGAGTGCCACATTGGAGACATCAACAGACAAGTCATCCAAACACTTGTACTCAGTCATTTCGATAAGTGTGGAAAAATCATGCCCTGACCATTTATTGATGTTGCCAATACAAGACTTTTGCAGCTCTTCTTCTTCCAATATCAACTGTTTTTTTGCTGGCTGGTTAATAAGGATGAAATTATTTTCATCCTGCCAGCTCTCAAGTTCCTCACCTCTCTTGTCGATATGATCGTAGCCCCAGCTCTGGGAGTGGCTGTTGAAGTCACCACACACTATAAGTCTCTCTTTGTCTGGAATTGTGTCTAGTGCCAATGGTTTATCATTTGGGCAGTAGTAGTTCAGGAGATGGAATTCTGCACTGTCTGCACGGTGATGGTCTCGATGGGGTATGCCATTATGACTCTTGTGGTCCCGGACTCATGTGGTCTCGGGTTCAATCAACGGTTGGTACAACATTTTTTTCTTTCGAAGGACATTAAAAAACGTCGCTGTGTCTGCTATTGCAAAGCGGCCTTTATTTCTACAGCCCACAAAAAAGTCTCACTGCACTCCTTCACAGCAAAACATGCAGTAATGAAAGCAATGTTTTATTTCAATTATTTAATATTTTGAAAATTAACCATATTTGGACAGAAATAGATGTCATTTTCTACGTCAAAGAGAAAATAAAACGCGTATAAATGTGTGTATATATGTGTGAGAAAACTTCTGTTCAAGATGAATTTGCCAGGGAGAATATAAGGGATATGAAAAATTACAATCTCGATATACTCTGAGTAAATGAATGCAGATGGCTAGACTCGGGTAGGAACTATTTTCCGAATGATATAACCAACAAACTGTGCACACTCGCAGATCAGCGTGACCTCAAGATCAACACATACA
The DNA here is from genome assembly GCA_034231615.1 of Meghimatium bilineatum. Lineage (NCBI taxonomy): Eukaryota > Metazoa > Mollusca > Gastropoda > Stylommatophora > Philomycidae > Meghimatium > Meghimatium bilineatum. The sequence goes on along the minus strand of CM067321.1, from coordinate 59,077,944 downwards.
CATTTATGGAACTTACCAGTTCAACAAACAACATCTCAGTAAACAACCAAATACTGGAAAAAGTCTCCAACTTCAATTACTTGGTCAGCCAAATGTTTGTTGACTGAGACTAAATGAAAGAAAGACATACACTCATAGCAGTTGCAGATAGCACATTCACTAAACTAATATCTGGAAATCCAAATATCTAGGAAGAAAACCAAGCTAACACGATATAAACCCTGTATTGTCCCAGTATTAACGTATGGAAGTGAAAGCTGGAAATCAACTCAAGCAACAAACCAAAAATTAAACAACTCCCAAAACAAATGTCTCAGGAAACTAAGGAACATAAAAAGGAGCGATTTCGTCATAAATGGTGATTTAAGAAATAAAACACACCAATAATATGTGTCAAATGTCATTAGAAAACGCAGATGAAATACATCGATCACATTTTAAGACTAGATGAAAACAGAATAAACCAACAAACCCTTCTGTGGACACCTGAGGGTAAAAGAACAACAAGGAAGGCCTAAACAAATCTTAAAAAAACAACATACTCTGTTCACATACAGAAGGGGAAATAATAGTCTGCAAGACCATACAAGAACTAAAATTGCAGAGAGCAGAACGCAACAAAACAAATGGAGAATCAACTCCTCGCCTGTGGCACGAAAGGAACAAACAACAAACTATTATAACAACATTTCAAATTTATCTGTAGTGTCTATCAGAAAAGAAAATTTACTTACATACTGCTAACACATGGTGGTTCTCCATGTTGATTTCAATTGTGCGATTCAAAAATCACTAATTTTGGCGCCTGCACAAATCAATGAACTACCCAAGGAAGCGTATAACAATCCCCAATTTTCAAAAGCACAGGCTTAGTATGGCAGAAGACAGTTGAGAATAAGGGTGCAGAACCGCTGGCTCATTATAAGGCACAAATTGGTCAGAGGAACTTAGGAAATTACAATGAAATAATGAAAACAGCCACAGACATGTGCAATAAGCAAGTTATATAAAGCAATAATGCAATTACTCTTGAAGATATTACAGCCGCACTAAAAAGATCAAGAAACTCAGCACCAGGACATGGCGGCATTAGGTACGACGATCTTAGAAGCAGGTTAGACGAGGACCTTAAGGAGCTGGCAATGTTGTTCAACAAGAGCCTTGTGAATAGCTCAGTAGAAGAAAACTGGCTGTATAGTTATTTAATCCTACTACCCAAGCCTGACAAGAGTCATGCAAAGATACAGGGTTTCAGGCTCATAACCATGCAGAATTCGATCGGCAAGCTGTTAGAAAAGATTGTTGAGTGGAAATTGTCCCTACATCTAGAGAGTAATAGACTGCCCTCAACATTGGGAGGCTATCATCCAGGTAAGCAGACTCGGCACAACGCTGCCGTATTCGCGCAAGAAGTGTTCGAAAGTTTTGACGAACGAATGGAGGCTGTAATAGACCAGGAAGATGCTTAAAACAGAATTCCCTTGAACTTCTTGATGACCATAATGATGCAACTCCAAGTAAGTAATTTTATTGTCCGGTGGATTGTCTCGAGACTTTTTCAGAGACAGGTTGTTCTTAAGTGTGGGAGTTGGTCTTTGGCGCCAATAGTCACAAGGGTCATCTCTGTCCCCATTATTATTTAATGTGTATACAGTTCAAATTACAATCTGTCAAATTGCAGGACCAGGGAGAACTATGTCCTATGCTGATGACATCTTGGTGTATAGTCAGGGTAGAGATAGAGAAACGAGCGCCAGGAATTTGCAGAGGGAGCTTGATCGTCTGGGGGGGGGGGGGGGGGGGTTCACTAATTCTGGAGCTTTTGTTAATCCATCAAAAGCATCGATAACATGGGTTCTCATAAATAATTACATAGTTTGTTTGTTTTGTGTTCGCTCCATTGTAACCAGCACTGATATCCGTGTGATTTCCGCCAGGAGCATGATTACGTTGTGCCACCGTTATGCGCCTTGTAGGCCTATCACATCCGATTTCGGCATGTCTTGACAATTCGGGTGGGCTACCCTAGCCTGTGACAGCTTCCATATCTGTCTCCAGGCACGCGCGTATGTGGTGACTCTTCGCCCAGACGATTTTTGCTCTCGTCTGTCTCGCACGAGGTGTTCCACTGTCTATGAACTTGCCTCGTGTAATTGGACGTATTGTGCCTGTGCCCATCAGGTACTGAACCGTTTCTCATCCATGAGCCTGGTTCCTTAAGGGGAAGAACTCAACAGAAGAGTTGGACCATGTCTCTTTTGCCCTCTTAGCCGAGGTGTTATTCACAACATCGTGTACCCCTTGTCCAAATTCGAGTCTCACACCACGCGTTTGAGAGCAAGGCGTTCTCGAGCTGAGCGACCTTGTCCCAATAGCGCCTGAGCCCATCAGGTACTGAACCCTTTCTCTCTGCAAGTGTATTTCCGGTATAGGAAAACCTGACAGTAGAGTTTGGCCAGAGCTAAAGTCGTTGTCACTTTTGAGCCTGAGCCCATCGGGTACGGAACCCTTTCTCTCTGCAAGTGTATTTCTGGTATAGGAAAACTTGACAGTAGAGTTGGGCCAGGACTGCCATTGTTGTCCCTTTCTTACCTAAGCCCATTGGGTACGGAACCCTTTCTCTTTGCGAGCATATTTCCGGTTTAGGAAGGCTCGACATTAGAGTTGGGTTAGGTCTTCTTGCTTTTCCGAACGCCAATGATTTGGTCTGGGTCTCTGTCTGTAAGGAGCACAGGTATCTAGAAGCTCGGCTCGAGCTGACGGAGCTTGTAGTTCCACTTTCTTAGGTACTTTCACTTTTTATTTGCAGTTCGCTCTGCCCTGCCCTTTAATTTTTTCATTGTACTCAGTATGAAATCTATTTGTCCCTCGCCATGCATCTACCTTTGCGTGCATTTTACATTGTCCGCCCCTCCAATGTTTGGACTGGACAAAACTAGCTTCACAGTATGTCAACAGTGTCGCTATATGTGGTGATGCTGGTGGTGTCAGAGATATTGTCTGTCTCTTAAGCAGTCAAATCTCTTTCAATCTTCTACCTCCACATTCTCGGACACGATCCCCAAATGATTTGGCCAGAATCAGCTCGAGCTGCTGTATTTCTGTTTCCAGGCTGCACCAGGGGGGGTACATTTGGGATCTTGGTTATCTGCTAACTTTGGGTCCGCCTAGAGCGATGCGTTCCCTTTGCACCCCAATTACATAGTAAACATGCCCACGTTATCGGTTACTTTGAAAGGGGATGTCCTCGAGAGAACCAGCACAATGAAGTACGTGTTGGTTATGTTGGACCGAAGTCTGAGTTTCAAAGATCATGTCGACATCATTGTAAAGGCATATAAAGGTCTTGCGGTGATGAAAGTTATGGCTGCTGCTCAATGTGAGCAGAGGCTGCTATTTCTGCTGTATCAGGGATTGGTGGTGGCGATGGAAGAGACGCAATGGCGATTCTGACAATGATTCAGACTCAAACAGAAAGTTTGGATAGAATCCAGAATGAGGCAATGCGAATCATTTTGGGGTACAGGAGAGACACATCGGCACGGGCTATGCGATACTTACTTGATTCTCCAAATGCAGAGAATACAAATGTGCTGAGCGCGGGACTACCTACAAATCACAGCTGATAAAGAGCACCATCTACAACCTGAAATTCTCAAAGGCAGTAAACTTAAGAGAGGAAAGTCATGGATGGGACGCGCAGATGATATTATACAAAGCGTGTCCAGATTGGAGGATTTGCTACCTGGTGCGGAATAGATTCGGGCGCCCTTAGATTGTCCGATAGCCTTCAAAGTAATAATATCACTCAATAGAGAATGCAGGGAATGGTGTCCGACAGTGGTGGAGTCGGAGAATTATTGCATATTTCTTACCAAAAAGCAGGTAGACTTTTACCGTCATGAGGCGATCATTTATTGCCTTTGGTGAGCCTGCTAGTTTGCATAAAGTGATGTTTTAATAGCGAAGCATACTCACGCACTACGTCTTTCTTCAATGTCTCTTCTGCCCCAAAAGCATGTATAACCAGCAGCTCTTTCACAAAACTGACCAACACCAGCAAGGCGAGTTTCACTCAGTATTTCTATGTCAATATTGGATCTTTCTAGCTCTCTCCCAATCAAGGCTGTTCATTTCATGCTCTTGGAAATTCGAGAATCCTCTTTGAGCAAGTGCATTAGGCGACGCTAGTAAGGTAATTTTTGGTCAACCTGATATACTGAGAGGGATTTGGCAGCTGAGCACTTATGGGAAAAGAGTGTTGTTACATCGGTTCATAGCTCAGCTGACCATTACCTTTCTTTTCCACAAGTAAAATTAATGACAAGAGTGAATGACACTTATAACTCATGACACTAGTAAACAATTAATTGGAGCTGATATAACTTAAACGTAATAGGAACCATTTAAAATATAATCTTACATTTATTTATTATTGATATGTACTGAAATAAAGGAAGATTGCTCTTGTGCATATTGTACTAACAATAGATCTCACCTGCATACCCCAAGTCTGCCAGAAAGTCACCTAGCTCTGTTCTCTCGTTGCTGTAGTCCCAGTAAAGGTCTCCAATAGCCTTTTGATACTTCATGCCGTCTCCATAATGATACTCCTCCATATTTTTCAGCTCTGTAACAGCAACAGACACCTTCTCCTTCACCTGCTCAATAGAAAGGTTTTCGCGTCGGGAACCTATGTCATTCTTTGATGTTGAATTCTGAAATTGAATGACAACATATTCAGTTTCTTGACACAATAGTCTTCAGGTGTTTTGATACATTGATACATATACAATCTAAACAAACTCAAACATTAGTGATTGTGATTTCCTTGACTGCAATCTCTCCGTAAATATCACATCGTATTGCATTGGCTGCTAACTCATTCAATAAACTATCAAATAGCTGGCATTCAAAAACACTAAGAAATAACACAAAACTCAAAATCGTCAACTCCTGCATAATTCCAACATTAACATATGGATGCGAAAGTTGGAAAGCAACATCAAAATTAGAGCAAAGACTAAACACCTTTGAAAATAAATGTCTTAGAAGGCTACTGAACATACGTTGGTCAGACTTCAAATCAAACACAGTTGTCAGACAAGAATCAAAACAAGAATATGTATCCACCTATATTAGAAAGCGTCGCTGGAATTACATCGGACACGCACTACGAATGGATACTGAAAGACTCCCCTGTCAAGCTTTGATGTAGTCACCAAAAGGCAAGAGGTAACGAGGAAGACCAAAAGAAACTTTACGTAGAACTATTACAAGGGAACGTTTCACCATCGGTAGTAGAAACAATGAAGATCTAAAGCAAATTGCAATGAAACGAGAGACATGGAAATCTATGACATCCGTCTTTGGCCCTAGAGGAATAACTAAATCTCTCCAGCTTTCTATCACACCTGAGGTTATTTAGATAGTAGGCACATTATCAGCTGCAGTCTTTGTGCATTCTTCTAGCCAAGTATTTCTTGTACACGCCTTTGAGGAATAAGGTATTTAAATCCGTATTTTTCATTGACAAACTGCAGACACAGGGACAATGAAGAAGCCTGCTCAACCTCCTGAGAAAGTAATGTCACAAGAACAAAACACCAACCACCTTTAGTTTTCCAGGACACGATACCCACTTCCTCAGACTGAGCAGCCGTTGTTAATTGTACAACTATTTCCAGATAAACTGAAATGAAACCACAATACACCGGACTATAAAGCCAGTGCACTAACTAGTTCTCAATAGTACAGTATAGTAAGAAACTATTCCACCAACATGTTCCTACAAATACTTATGGCATCTCATTAGGACTATGATATGTGCCATCACTATGACCACAACGTTAATCGACTGCTATTTGAAATTAATGATTGCTAAATAGTCTGGTTACGTCAACTTCGATCCGTCAAAATTTCATGATGCTGTTACTCCTAATATAACCGATATGTTATCCCATCCATAGTTGTTTTGTTAGTGTTCATTCTCAAACTCACGCTAAATTTCTCTTGAAGCAGAACAATGCTTCTACTAGATTTCAATTATTGAGACAAACAGGAATTGAACCATGTCTGTTTTAGCGGTACCAAATCGCATTGCAGCTCGAATAAATGGGTCTTTCCGTACTTGACTAACCTCATTCCATCCCCCCCCCCACAAAATGCAATTAAAAAAATTTTTAAAGACATTCAAACTGTGTGTTCAAGTCACTGAAAACGCAACATTGCACTGTCTCTGTGCTATTTATGTTTACAAGGAGGCATATTGACTCTTGTAGTACGAATGTGGATGTTCTGTTTTTGTGGTAATAATGATACTTCACCGCGTGTTCTATGTTATTGTAATAGTCCTTGTTTCGATTGGTCCGTTTTCAGTGACTTGAGTACACAGTTTGAATGTCTTGACAATATCACATCCTTTTTAAGGGATGTGGTTAGTCAAGTATGGATTGTTTGCTGTTGTGTTGGAGCATGCGTTGAAAATATTACGCACTGCTAGAAGTATACTGAAGAATCTGATAAGATTCAGGAGGCGATGCGTATTATGCTTGGTTGTATTGGGTCCATCTAGTATAATACAAGTCCATCTAGTAACTTTCTTTGTCGTCCCGTCTCTTCTCCCCTTAATCTTTTCATCATGGTCTGCCTTTACTGTATCTGTGTAGTATAGCTTGCTTTGGTATGCTGTCTGCTGATGTGTGCAAACAATTTGATCGGTTGGCTCTTAATAATTATTCTAAGATTGGGATGGTGCCAGTTCTTTGTCTAATTAATGATAATAATGTCCACATTTCAAACTCTTGCCGATATTTCTAGGATTCTGCGTAAGTATGACATACTGTATGCCATTTCAACTGTCATAAGTTTACGTTTGTCTTGTGCTGTTGTTGTCCATGTCTGGCATTGGTAGCACAGCGTTGGCATAATAATCGATGTGAATAGTGTTCTGTTATATGTTATTTTGGTGTTTAAATCTTAAATCTACAATGTTGTTTCTGAAGATTGGTGCCATTTGCGCCCTAGGGCGTGGCTTTTTCTAACATCTATTGTGTATTTCTTTACTGCTCTTGTCGTTATAAATTTGTTAGTAAAGTGTAAATTTGTTAGTAAAGTGTGTAAACTTAGTAAAACTATATATGTCTTTTAATAAGTCTTGATCTGAAAGTGAAAGAAAATCAGTTTTGCAACATATCGAAAACAGGTAATTGTGGTATTCTTACTTTACTTTGCTACTTGTAACAGTGCATAAAGATTACCTCATGAATCCAGTGTTTGCTATGATAATATCTCCAAGTTTGACAATATTTCCTGGATTCTCTCCATGATACAAATCTGCTCATGTAGCACGAGAACTCTAATATCCACCGAAATGTTAGCTGTTGATAACGAAAGAACAACAAAGATCTCACATCGCCTCCGATATTGTTTTACCTGAAATTGCCAGCTTGCCATGCAGCTTAATGTGATTATTGAATTGTTTGAGAATATAGTTTATCTCAATTTATTTTGCATAATCCGTAAAAACTAACTATTTTATGCAATTTTACTTATTTGTATGAATTTTCGAAAATGAATTTAGTATTAAATTTGTAAAAATCACACTTAACTTCATTACATTAAAAAATGATTGAATCTTCTACGAGTCACTGGTAACAATAACAACTGCTAGAACTAGAAGTTTGTAATTCAAAATCAATGTCAATGTAGAAACAAGACAAGTCCAATAACTGAAAGTGAAATATAGATAGAAGGAGAGAGAGAGAGCTATGTGAGGATGCAGTTATATACTAAACAAAAAAGAATATATGAGTTCATATTGTACTTGGTTGTCCTGGTAATTTATAGGCAATATTTACTATCAATCAATACTCAATAGTGTCACTGACTGTCACTGTCATCGATCATGTGTGTCACCACGACTCTGTCTCGGCGCTCTTGTGTTGTCAATAGCTCGGTTGGTGAACTGTTACCGTGCTATAATACAATTCCATCTAGCAACTTTTCTCTTTGTCGTACGCTATCTCTTCTCCCCTTGATCTTTCCAGTGGTTATTATATATTTACCTTAATATTTTTGGGCTGAAGTACATTATAGTACTCCACTGTGACATTTGCTTTAGTTTCCATGTGTTTTCTGACCTTTGTTTTGGGATTGCCTTGTAGAGTGCACACTAAATAAACAATTAGAAGACAACATTGATGTCTTTGAGATGTGGGTATATAGAAGAATAGGGAGAACATCATGGAAAGAGAAGAAAACAAATAAAGAGGTGCTAAAGACACTTAATATGAAGAAAGAACTACTAAGAGAAATAAAGATCAGGCAAATAAAATACTTTGGACACATTAAAAGACATGACACCCTATTGAAGACCTTACTTGAGGGTAAAGTCAAAGGGAAGCGAGCAAGAGGTAGGCAGAGATACAAGTGGGAGAGTAACATTACACGATGGACAGGTTACAGTCTAGCAGAGTGCACCACCAAGACAGGAGATGTTGGAGATACGTTGCAGCCAACCTTCGTTGCGGAGACAGCACTTGATGATTATGTAGAGTTCTATTAATAAGGGACATGTGCAGTGGTATACAGTAGCAGACGGAAAGAAACGAACAGGAGCAGATGATACAAATACTATGAAGGGTTTATGGGGTAGTGTTAAAAGAGAATTTAGAATTCAGGGTTGAAGATGTTCAGGGCAATTTTCATCGTATTTATGTGAGTATATATATGGAGAAGGAAGCATGTCGGTTACACACCTGTTTTTCCTTTCTAAAAATGTTAACATTTAGTTCGGCCACACACGAGGCATTTCAGCTATTGTAGTCCTGAAGGGGTGTAACAGACCTGACATATTTATTACCCAGCGCTGAATGAAATAATTCGCGTGGAGGCTTGGATTTCGCTTCTGGTTCAAAGATACCGTTTCTCAATTTTGCTAATTTTATACAGCAGCCAGAGTGTGTGCATTTGCAAGCACAACTCAACATTTTCCATCCTCATATTTTTGTACAAGTCCTATTAGGTTGTCATTGTTTTTGACCAGTGCACATTCAATATTTATACAGGTAAGAAAATTTCGTTATTCTTCATGTTAATTTAGTAGGCCTAATATCATTACTTTACATACAGTGTCAAATTTGTTAGATCATCGTTTACCATAAGAATGTACAAAATAAACCTATTATGCCACGATCAAACACTAGTTTAGCATGTATATCTAGTTAGATCTCATTTTACTTGTGCAAATATGATGGAAGTTAGTTAAATTGCGCAATTAGATCATGTAAAAGATTCATTCTTTGTGTAGCATTAACGCTACGAACTTGTCTTCATGATAATTTTTCAATTCGTGGTCGGCAAATATAAATCCAAAATAAACCTATTATGCCACGATCAAACACTAGTTTAGCATGTATATCTAGTTAGATCTCATTTTACTTGTGCAAATATGATCGAAGTTAGTTAAATTGCGCAATTAGATCATGTAAAAGATTCATTCTTTGTGTAGCATTAACGCTACGAACTTGTCTTCATAATTTTTCAATTCGTGGTCGGCAAATATAAGTCCAAAATAAACCTATTATGCCACGATCAAACACTAGTTTAGCATGTATATCTAGTTAGATCTCATTTTACTTGTGCAAATATGATCAAAATTAGTTAAATTGCGCAATTAGATCATGTAAAAGATTCATTCTTTGTGTAGCATTAACGCTACGAACTTGTCTTTATGATAATTTTTCAATTCGTGGTCGGCAAATATAAGTCCAAAATAAACCTATTATGCCACGATCAAACACTAGTTTAGCATGTATATCTAGTTAGATCTCATTTTACTTGTGCAAATATGATCGAAATTAGTTAAATTGCGCAATTAGATCATGTAAAAGATTCATTCTTTGTGTAGCATTAACGCTACGAACTTGTCTTCATGATAATTTTTCAATTCGTGGTCGGCAAATATAAGTCCAAAATAAACCTATTATGCCACGATCAAACACTAGTTTAGCATGTATATCTAGTTAGATCTCATTTTACTTGTGCAAATATGATCGAAGTTAGTTAAATTGCGCAATTAGATCATGTAAAAGATTCATTCTTTGTGTAGCATTAACGCTACGAACTTGTCTTCATGATAATTTTTCAATTCGTGGTCGGCAAATATAAGTCCAAAATAAACCTATTATGCCACGATCAAACACTAGTTTAGCATGTATATCTAGTTAGATCTCATTTTACTTGTGCAAATATGATCGAAATTAGTTAAATTGCGCAATTAGATCATGTAAAAGATTCATTCTTTGTGTAGCATTAACGCTACGAACTTGTTCTGTGTGATAGTTATCAATCGCGGTTGGATCCCCATAACCGTTCGAATAAGTTCGTTGCATGCTACACATACACAGAAAAGTAATTTACTATTGTAATAAGTATATGTTATACGTTTCTTTTGTGAAAATATGTTAATAATATTTTTAAATTTATTTCAAAACAGGATGGATCACTGCAGTTCACTACACATGCGATTTTTGAATGATTTGTGCAGAATTTGTGTAGGAAGAACATTATCTAAGAAAGATAAAAGGATGCAGAAGAAACCACGGTCCTGTAGCTTATATCAAAGTGACCTGGCTAGTATTTATTGGATACATATCATGGACGATAGTGAAACAAAACATTCAACCACATTGTGTGTCAAGTGTGTAATTCGAAATTATAAACTCAAAATCAACAAGGATAGTAAATCTCTAGCTCGAGCCAAATTGATAGCTACTAACAGTGCCCACATCTGGATTTTAATCCTAACCTAACTGTTTTAGAATGTTCCGTGTGTAGTCATCATCAAAGTATGAACTGTGGCAGCATAAAAAGAAAGAGAGTTTTTGATAATTCTGATAATGATCATGATGTATCTGTGTCTGTGTTATTTCCTGCTACAGAAACAGAGGAAGATATTCTAATGCCAGTGACAGCAAGATTGTCTCCACAACTCACCAATAGTAATAACAATCCAACAAATTTAACAGTACCCACAGCTCGCCGTTGTCTTCAATATAATAATGGAATATTTTCCACATTTGCAACAACTGCATATCCACAATGTAGCTATACCAGCACACCTTCCATATTTACACCTGCATTTGCACATCTTCACTATAACAGCACACCTTCCACATTTACAACACCTGCATATCCACAATGTAGTTATACCAGCACACCCTCCACATATTTTAGACCTTCAACGCCCAATAACATACACGATTCTGCTATATCTAGCATATATCCTGCAGTTACAACATGTACAGTTTCTGAATTCAGAAAGTTAACATCAGACAGCGCCACTTCTCCCATGATGAAACATGACTTTAGATTTAAAAAATCTATCAGCAAACCTATATCAGAACCATTGACAAATAAGGAGGAATTATTACTCACACATCTAATTAGAAGGAAGCTTTACAACAACCCTAATAAACTTTTACGGTGCAAAACAGGAGGACAACCTTTAGTGTTTCAAAGAATAATAGTTCCACGAAAACAAACAAATCTAATTGGCACACCAACAAAAAGAAGAAGAACTAATTTGCTATGCAGTGTACGGAAACATATTGCAGGTCAGGCCAAAGATTCTTTAGAGAAGCAACACGTTGCTGAACTAAAGAAAATTCCTGCTAGACAACGATATGAAATTTGTTATACTAAAAATATTATACTATACACTGTATTCGTTGCCACAAGAGAAGGAACTAAACAAAGTTAAGAGGTTCTAAAAACACTTAATATGAAGAAAGAATTACTAAGAGAAATCAAGATTAGACAAATAAAATATTTTGGACACATTAAAAGAAATGACACCTTATTGAAGACCTTACTTGAAGGTAAAGTCAAAGGGAAACGAGCATGAGGTAGACAGAGATACGCGATACGTGTGTGAGAATAACATCACAAGATGGACAGGGTACAGTCTAGCAGAGTGCATCACCAAAACAAGAGGCAGGGGATGTTGAGATCTGTTGCAGCCAACCTTTGTTGCAGAAATGGTACTAGATGATGTCTACCTGCCAAGTTTCTGGCTTGCCTCCCCTGATTTCACCAGGGGACAATTGAAGGGTTTCTCTTATTTCCCTTGAATTTTCTAATTGCAATTGAATTGACAGTGGGCGTGAACAGTGAACACGCCCACCTCTGGTTTATTGATATCTCCTTAAAATCTAAAAGTCCATCCAGTTTCAGGTGTGGTTAGAATGATTTCTTCTTCTTTCGTTCACTTGAATCATGTCTATATCTGTAATTCTGTCTCCTTAATAAAACTCACTGTCTTTTGTAGTTCATACAGTGTCCCATAGAGCTTTGATTCCAGTGTTGTTTCCTCTGGCCAATATGTCTGCCTCAGCGTTTCATGCTCAGAACACTCTTGAAGTATATGTTTGGCACTCTGTGCTGCCTGTCCACATGTACACATGGCCGTGTTGCTAATCTTGAATTTTGTGTACATGTGCCTTCGAAGTAGGTTGTGTCCTGTTCTGAGACGTAGAATTATAACTTGTTCTGATCTGTTCATAATGTGATAGTCATCTTGTGTTGGTGTTTGTGGCTTTCTTATTGACTTGATCATCTGTTTTTTCTGATGGTAGGTGATTGGTATATCTGGTTGGTCTTCGGCAGCACCTTCCTTAGCCAGTTGGTCTGCTTTTTCATTTCCTGGTATTCCACAGTGAGAGGGTATCCACTGCATGGTTACCCTATACTGGTAAGACAATTCGCTAAGTAGTTTTTTCAAGTCTGTTAGTTTTCAAGACTGGAGAGCTTGAAGCACTGACCTTGCATCTGTCAGGAATACCACAGGCTGTAGGCCAGAGTTGGAGTTCAGCAGTTTTTTAGCGGCACACTAATTGCCTGGATTTCTGCATCATAATTATTGCAGAATTTTCCAGTCGGTGTTCTGATTTTATCTCTAGGCTTGTGTGGATATTCTATATATACACCTGCACCTCCATTCCTCACAGCATTCTGTGCTTACCCATCTGTGTACACTCTGACCCATATATCTTGTGCATATTCCTCATCCAGGAAACTGAGGGTGACTGTCATTCGCTGCACACTGTTCTGTTCGTCCTCGCTTAGTATTCCTTTCACATGGGTCTGAATGTATATTGACATTCCATGGCTTTCACTCCACGGTGGTTAGAATGATATATTCATGAAGTTCCTTTCGGAGTTAAAAAAAAAGTGTATCCTGCAGAAAATTCTCAATAAGGTGTCATATTATTCATGTTGTTACACAAGTTGCTTTTAATGCTTCGTTATGACCATACCTCTAGTGTCGTGGTATATCGTCACCTGTGGGCTAGCCGTAGGGATTAGGATTAGGGAGTAGGTTTGGGGAATAGGGAGTAGATTTAGGGAATAGGGAGTAGATTTAGTGAATAGGGATTCGTTTTGGGGAATAGGGAGTAGGTTTATGGAATAGGGATTAGTTTGGGGAATAGGGATTAGTTTGGGGAATAGGGAGTATGTTTGGGGAATAGGGATTAGTTTGGGGAATAGGGAGTACGTTTGGGGAATAGGGAGTAGTTTTGGGGAATAGGGAGTAGTTTTGGGGAATAGGGATTACGGGATATGATTAGGTTTAGGGGTTGGGGATTAGGAACCGCAATAGCACACCGTTTACATCTTTAACTATTCGACCTCATGGATTTCTGTGTAACACCAGTGAAATTGATAGATGCCGATACGTAGAAAACACTAAAACACAAAGTTAGTGCATTTTCGGCAGGTAGAGACAGCACACCGCGTAGCAAAATGTCATTTTCTTTAGTGCTATTATGTGCAGCGATAGTGATAACTAAAACTCGTTTGCGTCGGGACATGTGACGTCACGGTTTCTATTTCAACTTCATGTGTGTTACACAGGAATCCGTGACGTCACCTAGTTAAAATTGTAAACAGCTTGCTATTTATAGCACAGCAGAGAGCTAATCTGTACTTTCACCTATTTTTGTAACCTCCGGAAACGTCAACGGGAGAAGAGACAGGAAGACAAATTTCTGGATGTGTTGACAGTTGTGGTTGTCACTGTGGCACAAAAAGAAGTCACCAGCTGAACTTATTAACAACACCAAAGAGTTGTGGAGAAACATGATTGCCTATGCCACTCGGCATGACACTTGAGATTGGTTGAATATTAGTGTTTTCGGTAGGCTTGAAGTGATAATTTTTTCTTTCCACTGCTCATGTCCACGCACTCCTAAAACTGTTTTCCCCGCCAGCAATTGAACATGCGCCACAATGAAAGACATGCTGCAACTCTCAATGCAGACAGTGAGATTTATTTTTTTTGCAATAACTTTATGGCACATCTTTCGTTTCTACGGTCACAGTGAAATTTGACCTAGTTTTATGTATTTCCTAACATGATAAGAATGATGATCCCGGCAGAATGACAATCTTGTACCATAGCTTTTGGTAAAGAGGGGTTAAAAGGATTGGAATTAGTTTATAGATATTTTTAGGAGGGGGGAGAAGGGTTAGAAAAATGTTTAGAATTAATAATTAATTCTCTAAGAATTCTTGTGTAAGGGTGAATCGATATGATTTATAGCTCCACGGCACACAATCACTTGGCGGGGTGTGACGTCACTGCACGTATCACGGTGATTGTTTTCTCACGGAACTCCGTGACGTCATCTGCTTAAACATGAAAACAGTGCTATTTATAGCGCTGTGACCGTAGAAAAGAACAATTTACCAATTTTATTATTTGCAATTAGGGTATGGGGGGAGGGGGGAAGAGAAGATCCCTTTTTTAACCATACAAAAACCACACCAGCTTGCCCAATGCTGATTTCCCCTATTCCAACCTTGACCTTTGATCATATCTCATCTTATTTAGGAAATGTTAGGGAATACCTCGAAACTAGATCAAAGGTCACAGTGTAACCCTGAATGGCGAATGTGCCACAATTGCAATTCAACGATACCTCAACCAATTATGTACGTCAACCATGTAAAAAGTTATGAATTTTTACAAAATTAATTTAGCATCAAAATAATTTACATGACATATATAGAAAAATATAAATAAAACTTGTGACCACAAAATGTAGCAAAACTGATAATTTGTTAATTATCTTTGTTATTTTCAATAATACAACACACAAACTATACATTTTTTTTTGCGAAGACAAGACACAACTGTTGATCCCATTTCTGTATATTTCAGAAGCATGCACAACAAATTAATATTGAAAAATGGCAGCTAATTAGCATATTTAAAATAAAAAAAGAATTATATACTAATTAAATATATTTAAATGCCACATAATATATATATATTTTTGTGTTTGCAAAGACAAGATGGATCTGTTGATCACATTTCTGTAATTTTTAGATGCAAGCAGAACTAATTAATATTCAAAATGGCACTTTATTAGCATAATTAAAATGGAAATAAATTATAAACTATATTTTTGTGTGCGCACAGACAAAACACATCTGTTTATTACATGGTGCTAATTTTCTGAAGAAATTGGGGTTATTAAATATTCAAAATGGCGACTAATTTGCATAATTAACATTGAATTTAGTCTAATTATTAAATATTTCAATTATTTACTTGAAAAATTATCCTACATACTATACATTTTTGTGTTCTGGAAAACTAGACAAATCTGTGGATTACACAGCCATAATTTATAAATACAACCAAAGCTAATTAATATTCATAGTGGCTAATTTACATAATTAAAATTGATTTTAATATAGAATTGTTAACCCCTTAGCTGCGGAGGTATTCTTAAGGATGCAATGAAAATCCACTGCTATTTTGCGGAGATCTCCTCTTCTTAGCTTCCCAGGGAAAACATTTATTTCTAATTTTGTCAGAAAATTTGATTATAAAAAACTGTTATTTTTTACTTCCAGTACACAAGAGCTTCAAGTCTACTTTCTTGGGAAGATGTGCGACACCAGTTCTCTGTCCCAGAAACTGTAAAGTTATCTCTGTGTACCTCTGAGTTCATGAGTGACATCAAATATCATCTAGTGTTAAACGTGAGTTTTACCGGGACTTCAGTCTCTGTGTGCCTCTGAGTTCATGAGTGACATCAAATATCATCTGAGTGTTAAACGTGAGTTTTACTGTGACTTCTGTTATGAACTAAAAATATATTTGCTTCTCATCTATTCCTGAGTTAACTCTAAAATAACTGCTAGATGGGTATGAAGTGGTGTCCTCCTGTCTCCAGATGTGGAAAGTGGTAATCTAATACTGCCGTCCTGCTAACATTCCTCCCCTACAGTGTTGTATGGCATGAGATTATTGATGTTTGTACCTGTAAGCTAGTATTAATTATGTTTCTATAACCACTTACTTCTAATTATTTTCTATGTCTGCGAGTCCCCTTCAGAGTAGAATACTGCAGGTTGCTAGTATACAAAGATTTGGCACTGCATCCAAGTGTTACATTGAGTCGAACAATCTTCTATAACTGGAAAACTCAGGACACATTGAGTCAAACAATCTTCTGGAACTTGAATTCTCTGAAAACATTGAGTCAAACAATATTCTTGAAGTTAAAAACTCTGAAAACATTGAGTCGAACAATCTTCTGGAACTTGAAAACTCTGGAACCTTCTGGAACTTGAAAACTCTGGAACCTTCTGGAACTTGAAAACTCTGGACACATTGAGTTGAACAATCTTCTGGAACTTGAATTCTCTGAAAACATTAAGTCGAACAATCTTCTGGAGCTTGAATACTCAGGACACATTGAGTCAAACAATCTTCTATAACTTGAAAACTCTGTACACATTCATTTTAATTTAATACAAATTTTGTATGCACATTTTTTCAGATGAAGGTCAACCTGATATAAAATTTAACCACCAAGGTTATCTTATCCTTGCCAGGGTAAATGAAGTAGAACAACTAGCGGTGAACGTAGATATGCAAAAGTAAGAGAAGTAATTGTGGCTTGGATTATGTTTTGTGTTTGTGATTAATTTGTTTATGATTCAAAACCAACTTCAACTTTGCTTGTTTGTCACTTTGACCTAAAAAGGAAAATGGCAATACTGTGACCTGACATGCATGTTGTAAAAGACAATTAAGGAGAATTCAGGGTAGAATTGATTGTCCCATCTCATAGGTCAAAGCATGGCCGACTCCAGTATAGATCTATCACCAGAACGTAAACTAGACTTCATTCGTTACATTTTTAAATTATTTTCATGTTTTTTGTTGGTCACTAGTTATATACTTTGGGTTTAGTGAATAGATAGATGGATTGAGAGTGTGATACAGTTGTCAGTGATTGTTTTATTATCTATCACAGGTCAATATAGATCTCCATGGATTTTTCTAAAAGAAGAGTTTGAAGGTATTAAAACAATGGAGCCACCAGGAACTGAGGTCCCAAGAAAAACAGATTTCCTGATCATTGGTGGAGGAATTGTTGGATCATCGGTTGCTTACTGGCTGAAAAATTATAGTCAAAAGGCATTAAATGTTACAATCATTGAGAGGGATCCTGCAGTAAGTATGCCTTCAGATATTTGAATATGTTTTATATAATTGTTGTGGTATGTTTAGATGCATTTGTAGGATCACTATATATTTGTGTTTATATATATATATATATATATATATATATATATATATATATATATATATATATATATATATATATATATGTATATGTATATGTATATGTATATATATATATATGTATACACATATATATAAAAGGGAAGAAACATGTAGCTATATACATATATATAAAAGGGAAGAAATCTGTAGCTATATCATCATCATCATCAAGTGCTGTCTCCGCAACGAAGGTTGGCTGCAACGTATCTCCAACATCTCCTGTCTCTTGTCTTGGTGGTACACTCTGCTAGACTGTAACCTGTCCATCGTGTAATGTTACTCTCCCACTTGTATCTCTGCCTACCTCTTGCTCGCTTCCCTTTGACTTTACCCTCAAGTAAGGTCTTCAATAAGGTGTCATGTCTTTTAATGTGTCCAAAGTATTTTATTTGCCTGATCTTTATTTCTCTTAAAGGGAAGAAATAAAAGGGAAGAAACCTGTAGCTCTATATTTTTTCTGTAACGTATAGGCTTCCTGAATTTAGCATGTCATCATCATCATTTTTAATGCAGAGTGCTGAAGTTTAAACATGCCCTTGGCTGCGGTGGATTAACTCATCCAGAATCTTGAAGAGTTCAGAAGATATATAAAAAAATACCAACTACGTTCTGGAAAAAATATGTAATCTAATATATATTTATATTTATATCCTGTGTTTTGTTGTGTATATTATTTCACGTAAACATCCAACAGTGATAAAGTGTTAATCATCATTCAGTAGAACTTCATTACCTGTTTCTCACGTGAGTACTATATATTTAAAGTGATTCTATAGGCAATATAAATACATTCATTTGGTTGCCATACCTTTCTGAATGGCCCTAATACACAGTTGAACCAGGTTTGAGCCTAGTACCTTGCCCATCATGGATATATTATCTTAATGTTATTTCTGCATAATAAACACTATTATATTATATTATACAGCATATAGAGACATCAACGGGGTTGGAGAGGAGTTGGGCACCACCACTTTATACCTTAATCCCATACAAACACTTACAAAGAATAGTCAACGCATATGTAAAACCAAAATCAAGTCAAGCTAAAATTATATTGTTTAGACATGTTTGCAGACATGATTCCTTGTCAAAAACAATATTTCAGGGTACAGTTGGAGGTGAAAGAAGCAGAGGGGAGGGGTGAAAGAAAATCATGGGAAGACAATATTAAAAACTGGATGGGTGAAGAATGTTCCACACTCATCCACATCACTGAGGATAGAAATCACAGGAGGACTCTTTTTGTTGACGCATCGAATGTAGTACCCATATGACCCTTATGAGTTTATGGATGAATGGATGGATGCTTGTGCACTGTTGAATTAATGGATGGACGCTTGTGCACTGTTGAATTAATGGATGGATGCTTGTGCACTGTTGAATTAATGGATGGATGCTTGTGCACTATTGAATTAATGGATGGATACTTGTGCACTGTTGAATTAATGGATGGATGCTTGTGCACTGTTGAAATAACAGCATGAAGGATATATAACATGGTACAGCAGATCAAAATTGAAGCACAACAGTAAATGCTGAAGTGCCGATGGAAAAATTATTTCCAATTTTGTCAGAAAATTTGATTATAAAAAAACTGTTTTTTTTACTTCCAGTGCACAAGAGCTTCAAGTCTACTTTCTTGGTAAGGTGTGCGACACCAGTTCTCTCTCCCAGAAAATGTCAAGTTATCTCTGTGTACCTCTGAGTTCATGCTTGACATCAAATGTCATCTGTTAAACGTGAGTTTTACCGTGACTTCAGTCTCTGTGTACCTCTGAGTTCATTAGTGACATCAAATATCATCTGAGTGTTAAACGTGAGTTTTAATGTGACTTCGGTTATGAACTAAAAATATGTTTGCTTCTCATCTATTCCTGAGTTAACTCTAAAATAACTGCTAGATGGGTATGAAGTGGCGTCCTCCTGTCTCCAGATGTGGAAAGTGGTAATCTAATACTGCCGTCCTGCTAACATTCCTCCCCTACAGTGTTATATGGCATGAGATTATTGATGTTTGTACCTGTAAGCTAGTATTAATTATGTTTCTATAACCACTTACTTCTAATTATTTTTTATGTCTGTGAGTCCACTTCAGAGTAGAATACTGCAGGTTGCTAGTATACAAAGATTTGGCACTGCATCCAAGTGTCACATTGAGTCAAAAAATCTTCTATAACTGGAAAACTCAGGACACATTGAGTCAAACAATCTTCTGGAACTTGAATTCTCTGAAAACATAGAGTCGAACAATATTCTTGAAGTTAAAAACTCTGAAAACATTGAGTTGAACAATCTTCTGGAACTTGAATTCTCTTAAAACATTGAGTCTAACAATATTCTTGAAGTTAAAAACTCTGGACACATTGAGTTGAACAATCTTCTGGAACTTGAATTCTCTGAAAACATTAAGTCGAACAATCTTCTGGAGCTTGAATACTCTGGACACATTGAGTCAAAGAATCTTCTATAACTTGAAAACTCTGTACACATTCATTTTAATTTAATACAAATTTTGTATGCACATTTTTTCAGATGAAGGTCAACCTGATATACAATTTAACCACCAAGGTTATCTTATCCTTGCCAGGGTAAATGAAGCAGAACAACTAGCGGTGAACGTAGATATGCAAAAGTAAGAGTTAGAAGTAATTGTGGCTTGGATTATATTTTGTGTTTGTGATTAATTTGTTTATGATTCAAAACAAACTTCAACTTTGCTTGTTTGTCACTTTGACCTAAAAAGGAAAATGGCAACACTGTGACCTGACATGCATGTTGTAAAAGACAATTAAGGAGAATTCAGGGTAGAATTGACTGTCCCATCCCATAGGTCAAAGCATGGCCGACTCCAGTATAGATCTATCACCAGAACGTAAACTAGACTTCATTCGTTTCCTTTTTTTAAATTATTTTCATGTTTGTTGTTGGTCACTAGTTATATACTTTGGGTTTAGTGAATAGATAGATGGATTGAGAGTGTGATACAGTTGTCAGTGATTGTTTTATTATCTATCACAGGTCAATATAGATCTCCATGGATTGTTCTAAAAGAAGAGTTTGAAGGTATTAAAACAATGGAGCCACCAGGAACTGAGGTCCCAAGAAAAACAGATTTCCTGATCATTGGTGGAGGAATTGTTGGATCATCGGTTGCTTACTGGCTGAAAAATTATAGTCAAAAGGCATTAAATGTTACAATCATTGAGAGGGATCCTGCAGTAAGTATGCCTTCAGATATTTGAATATGTTTTATATAATTGTTGTGGTATGTTTAGATGCATTTGTAGGATCACTATATATTTGTGTTTATATATATATATATATATATATATATATATGTATATGTATATGTATATATATATATGTATACACATATATATAAAAGGGAAGAAACATGTAGCTATATACATATATATAAAAGGGAAGAAATCTGTAGCTATATCATCATCATCATCAAGTGCTGTCTCCGCAACGAAGGTTGGCTGCAACGTATCTCCAACATCTCCTGTCTCTTGTCTTGGTGGTACACTCTGCTAGACTGTAACCTGTCCATCGTGTAATATTACTCTCCCACTTGTATCTCTGCCTACCTCTTGCTCGCTTCCCTTTGACTTTACCCTCAAGTAAGGTCTTCAATAAGGTGTCATGTCTTTTAATGTGTCCAAAGTATTTTATTTGCCTGATCTTTATTTCTCTTAAAGGGAAGAAATAAAAGGGAAGAAATCTGTAGCTCTATATTTTTTTCTGTAACGTATAGGCTTCCTGAATTTAGCATGTCATCATCATCATTTTTAATGCAGAGTGCTGAAGTTTAAACATGCCCTTGGCTGCGGCGGATTAACTCATCCAGAATCTTGCAGAGTTCAGAAGATATATAAAAAAATACCAACTACGTTCTGGAAAAAATATGTAATCTAATATATATTTATACATATATCCTGTGTTTTGTTGTGTATATTATTTCACGTAAACATCCAACAGTGATAAAGTGTTAATCGTCATTCAGTAGAACTTCATTACCTGTTTCTCACGTGAGTACTATATATTTAAAGTGATTCTATAGGCAATATAAATACATTCATTTGGTTGCCATACCTTTCTGAATGGCCCTAATACATAGTTGAACCAGGTTTGAGCCTAGTACCTTGCCCATCATGGATATATTATCTTACTGTTATTTCTGCATAATAAACACTATTATATTATATTATACAGCATATAGAGACATCAACAGGGTTGGAGAGGAGTTGGGCACCACCACTTTATACCTTAATCCCATACAAACACTTACAAAGAATAGTCAACGCATATGTAAAACCAAAATCAAGTCAAGCTAAAATTATATTGTTTAGACATGTTTGCAGACATGATTCCTTGTCAAAATAAATATTTCAGGGTACAGTTGGAGGTGAAAGAAGCAGAGGGGAGGGGTGAAAGAAAATCATGGGAAGACAATATTAAAAACTGGATGGGTGAAGAATGTTCCACACTCATCCACATCACTGAGGATAGAAATCACAGGAGGACTCTTTTTGTTGACACATCGAATGTAGTACCCATATGACCCTTATGAGTTTATGGATGGATGGATGCTTGTGCACTGTTGAATTAATGGATGGACGCTTGTGCGCTGTTGAATTAATGGATGGATGCTTGTGCACTGTTGAATTAATGGATGGATGCTTGTGCACTATTGAATTAATGGATGGATGCTTGTGCACTGTTGAATTAATGGATGGATGCTTGTGCACTGTTGAAATAACAGCATGAAGGATATATAACATGGTACAGCAGATCAAAATTGAAGCACAACAGCAAATGCTGAAGTGCCCATGGAAAAATTATTTCCAGTTCTCTCTCCCAGAAAATGTCAAGTTATCTCTGTGTACCTCTGAGTTCATTAGTGACATCAAATATCATCTGAGTGTTAAATGTGAGTTTTAATGTGACTTCGGTTATGAACTAAAAATATATTTGCTTCTCATCTATTCCTGAGTTAACTCTAAAATAACTGCTAGATGGGTATGAAGTGGTGTCCTCCTGTCTCCAGATGTGGAAAGTGGTAATCTAATACTGCCGTCCTGCTAACATTCCTCCCCTACAGTGTTGTATGGCATGAGATTATTGATGTTTGTACCTGTAAGCTAGTATTAATTATGTTTCTATAACCACTTACTTCTAATTATTTTTTATGTCTGCAAGTCCACTTTAGAGTAGAATACTGCAGGTTGCTAGTTTACAAAGATTTGGCACTGCATCCAAGTGTCACATTGAGTCAAACAATCTTCTATAACTGGAAAACTCAGGACACATTGAGTCAAACAATCTTCTGGAACTTGAATTCTCTGAAAACATTGAGTCGAACAATATTCTTGAAGTTAAAAACTCTGGACACATTGAGTTGAACAATCTTCTGGAACTTGAATTCTCTGAAAACATTAAGTCGAACAATCTTCTGGAGCTTGAATACTCTGGACACATTGAGTCAAACAATCTTCTATAACTTGAAAACTCTGTACACATTTATTTTAATTTAATACAAATTGTGTATGCACTTTTTTTCAGATGAATGTCAACCTGATATACAATTTAACCACCAAGGTTATCTTATCCTTGCCAGGAAAAAATAAAGCAGAACAATTAGCGGTGAACGTAGATATGCAAAAGTAAGAGTTAGAAGTAATGTGGCTTGGATTATGTTTTGTGTTTGTGATTAATTTGTTTATGATTCAAAACAAACTTCAACTTTGCTTGTTTGTCACTTTGACCTAAAAAGGAAAATGGCAACACTGTGATAAATAAAAAGAAAAAAGTAAATTTTTCATGTTTATTATTGAATTTTGCACTATATATTACATATGACACATTCTTTTTCTGATTAGTTCCAATAGTGCAAAATTCAGAAGTAAACATTTTTATAAAATATACTTTGTATGTAAATATGCGACATATTAACTCTTTCAGGACCTGAGTATTTTTAGGTTTGGACCAGAGTAAATTTTAAGTGTAGAAAAATTTCCTTACATGTGTTCTTCATTGTATCCCTTGACATACTAATATTGATAAATAGTGTATGTGTAATATATCATTGGAAAGGGGAATGGATACAGAATATGAATATATAAGTACATTGATGATATTTGATTACTTCACAAGATTAGAGTTATTAAAACACAAAAAAAGAAAATGAAAATGTAAATTTATTAGTATAAATATTGTGACTTACCCAAATGTGTCCATACTTATCATTGATTATATCCATTTGTCAAGAATGTTTACACAAGTATATTCAATTCTCTTAATTATGCATTTTATTTGATGAATTTCTATCAATAAATGTTAAAGTTATGTTAATTTTTCTGAATGACACCAGAAGCAATAAAAATATGAAAATATTTCAGGGGTAGAAAAATTTCCTTACATGTGTTCTTCATTGTATCACTTGACATACTAATATTGATAAATAGTGTATGTGTAATACATCATTGGAAAGGGGAATGGATACAGAATATGAATATATAAGTACATTGATGATATTTGATTACTTCACAAGGTTAGAGTTAGTAAAACACACAAAAATAAAATGAAAATATTAATTTATTAGTATAAATATTGTGACTTACCCAAATGTATCCATACTTGTCCATGATTATCATTGTTGATATCCATTTTTCAAGAATATTTACACAAATATATCCATTTTTCTTCATTATGCAGTTTAGTTGATGAATAAATATCAATAAATGTTAAAGTTATGTACATTTTTCTGAATGACATCAGAAGCAATAAAAATATGAAAATATTTACATCCAGTCACGGCTTTATTATTTACAAGTTTTTATTTGTTACAAATGAGATCATCTTGTGTGATATTCCCTAAAGCATGATTTAGCACACAGATGTGGCTTATGTGAACATCCTATGCAGTAGTAGCTACTGCGCTTTCGTATTTGCTTAGTAGCACAATGAGCACATTGCCTGTCTTTTCCACCGGAGTCAATGAGATGGGTGGTTCCCTGATACCTTTCAAGCTCTGTATTAACTGTTTTTCTTCCTGGCTTGGACAATAAAGCAGCATCAATGTTATTAGGTGCCTCTAATTCAAATAAACTACATAGCTCCTCTATCAATATGTCCTTGAAGTTTGAAAGGGGCATAGGCTTCTCTGCGCAAGGGCGGCTAAGTGTGTATAAAATGTGGGCGTTGAGTTGTGTTATTTCCAACACCCACATAAATACTTTTTTCCACCACTTTACTGTTTTTCTTGTGTGGTTTCCATAATATGAAATCATCTGATCTACTCTATCACATCCATTCATTGACATATTGTAATTATGAATGGGTGATGGTTTCCAGACTTCGCTCCTACCCTCAATTCTAATTTCACATGTTGCGCTTCCACATGTTGTTACCAGTTGGCAAGGTTTCTTCGATTTTTTATCTCTCCAGCTGACACACATAACTTTATCTTCATCATTTATGAACCATTTTGGTTGATTGACAGCTATTTTCTTATTCTTCATTTCTTGTGGAAACCCTCGTCTGTTCGCATTGAGAGTTCCAGTATAATGGTGATTTCTCTGCCGCAGAAACTGGACAAGAGGTAAGGACGAATAATACCTGTCAGCAAACAAATGGTGATGTCCTGTGATGCCTTCTAGTAGTTTGTCAAAAATTTTGACAGCATGGGTAGACTTTGTATCTGTTTCCAGCCTGTATGTCGTGTCCGCACCAAAATATACCAGCAGGTTGAAAACATATCCGGTGATGGAGTCGCAGAGTCCGTATGATTTTATATGATATTTTTTTGGCTTGCTTGCATTATATTGCTTGTGCCTAAACCTTCCCTTGTGGCCTATAACCATCTCATCTATACATATGTTTTCAGAAGGATAGAATGCATTCTGAAAGCTTGCAACTAATTCATTTATGAACGGCTCTATTTTAATTTTACCCTGTGCATCAGCTCCAGCCGCATGAAGCATTGATTGGTAAATCAATAAAAATTTGGTCCTGCTGAAAATTGATCCAAACCAGGGGCTACTTCTGTGTGTTTTTGTGGACCAAAAATCTTTTATGGAATGTTTGGGGTCCAAACCCATGTTTATCAGGGTGGCGAGAAACTTCATAAAAATATTTCGGTCGAGCGCAGTCCATTTTGAATAAGTAGAATATTTCCTTCGAGGTGTATTCATTTCCAATTTCTGCTGGGCATAAGAGTTTACATTGGCTATTAGATTGTCAATTATTGGTTCTGTCATCAAGGATAGTAAACACTGGAGAGGTGAGGCATTTTCAGGAAGGCCAAGTTTGCAGCCAGAATGTATCTGTCTGAAGTGAGACACTCCTATACTCTCTCCTTCTAGGGCTTCACGCCACACAGCATCAGTCCTAGGCCTACCTTGTCGATCTGTGGAAGTATGATTCATAGGCCTACTTGTAGCATTAGTAGGCCTAGAAGTACCAGCTAAATCCTCTGAATCAGTAGATTCATCACTACTATTAGATGCTTCTTCAGAGGAACTAACATTACTTGATCTGATGCAAGCTGTTAAATCTTTTATAAAACCTACACCAGTTTGCTTTGGTTTCT
This sequence comes from Meghimatium bilineatum, assembly GCA_034231615.1. NCBI lineage: Eukaryota > Metazoa > Mollusca > Gastropoda > Stylommatophora > Philomycidae > Meghimatium > Meghimatium bilineatum. Next base: position 59,051,695 of record CM067321.1, on the reverse strand, counting down.
TACCTTTCGACAAGTCACTAGGCCTATAATCACTATCGGAATCATCATTATCAGATTCACTAACTAGCAAGCTCTGAAACATAACCATAGCTTGTTCTGCACTGTATCTAGAAGAAGTGGGCGTTGCCATTTTTTTCAGAAATAAAAGTTACAGAATATGTCGATCACAAATCTTCTTGTACACACCACATGTGTTTCGGTACCGGTTGTAAAACGGAAGAGGATCTTTCCCGGATGTTCAGAGGTTAACATAAAAACTTGAACTGGGCAAAACGAAATATAACTGATCAATATATGATCGATCTAAGACGTTGATCAATCAAAGCCAGTATACTGGCGATTGGTCCTGTAGACCCACAGTATAAAGCCAGTATACTGGCGATTGGTCCGGAAAGAGTTAATACATTATTTTTGTCTACTTAGTTCCTATAGTGCATAATTCAAAAATAAACATTTAAAAAATATTTACTCTTTTCTTTTTATACGACATATAAACATTCTTTTTCTACTTAGTTCCTATAGTGCAAAATATAAAAATAAACATTAAAAATAAATTACTTTTTTCTTTTCAAGCGACATATAAACACATTCTATTTCTACTTCGATCCTATTGTGCAAAAATCAACAGTAAATATTTTACTAAAATTTACCTTGTATATAAATATATTACATATAAACAAATTTTTTTTCTACTTAGTTCCTATAGTGCAAAATTAAAAAATAAACAAAAAAAATTACTTATTTATATTTATGTGATATAAACACATCCTTTTTCTACCTAGATCCTATAGTGCTAAATTCAAAAATAAACATTTTTATATAATTTCCTTTTTTCTTTTTATGCGACATATAAACACATTCTATTTCTACATAGTTCCTATAGTGCAAAAATCAGAAGGAAATATTATAATATTATTTACCTTGTATATAAATATATGTCATATAAACACATTCTATTCCTGCTTAGTTCCAATAGTGCAAAATTAAAAAATAAACATTTAAAAAAAATTTCCTTTTTTTATGCGACATATAAACACATTCTATTTCTTCTTAATTCCTATAGTGAAAAATTCAAAAATATACATGAAAAAAATTTCCTTTTTTATTTTTATGCGACATATAAACACAATTTTTTACTACTTAGTTCCTATAGTGCAAAATCAGAAGTAAATATTTTAATAAAATTTCCGTTGTATGTAAATATGTGACATTAACACATTATTTTTTTCTATTTAATTCCTATAGTGCAAATATAAAAAAAAAACATTAAAAAGATTTACTTTTTTATATTTATGCGACATAAACACATTCGTTTTCTACTTAATTCCTATTGTGTAAAATTCAAAAATAAATATTTTTATAAAATTTCCCTTTTTTCTTTTTATGCGACATATAAACACATTATATTTCTACTTAGATCCTAAAGTGCAAAAATCAGAAGTAAATATTTTTATAAAATTTGTGTTGTATATAAATATATTACATATTAACACATTCTTTTTCTACTTAGTTCCAATAGTGGAAAATTCAGAAGTAAACATTTTTATCAAATATACTTTGTATGTAAATATGTGATATATTAACACATTGTTTTTTCAACCTAGTTCCTATAGTGTAAAATTCAAAAGTACACATTAATAAAAATTTTACTCTTTTCGTTTTATTCGACATATAAACACATTCTGTTTCTACTTAGATCCTATAGTGCAAAATTAAAAAAATAAACATTTTAATAAAATATACTTTGTATGTAAATATGCGACATATTAACACATTCTTTTTTGAACTTAGTTCCTATAGTGTAAAATTCAAAAATAAAAATTTTTGTAAAAATTTCCTTTTTTCATTTTATGCGACATATAAACACATTCTTTTTCTACTTAGATCCTATAGTGCAAAATTCAAAAATAAAATTTTTTAAAAATTTCTTTTTTTATGCGAAATATAAACACATTCTTTTTCTACTTAGTTCCTATAGTGCAAAAATCAGAAGTAAATATTTTTATAAAATTTGCGTTGTATGTAAATATGCGACATTAACACATTATTTTTTTCTTCTTAGTTCCTATAGTGCAAAATTCAGAAGTAAATAATTTTATAAAATTTACCTTGTATATAAATATATGACATATAAACACATTCTATTTCTACTTAATTCCTATAGTGCAAATATCAAAAATAAACATTAAAAAGATTTACTTTTTTATTTTTAAGCGACATAAACACATTCTTTTTCTACTTAGTTCCTATAGTGCAAAAATCAGAAGTAAATATTTTTATAAAATTTGCGTTGTATGTAAATATGCGACATTAACACATTATTTTTTTCTTCTTAGTTCCTATAGTGCAAAATTCAGAAGTAAATAATTTTATAAAATTTACCTTGTATATAAATATATGACATATAAACACATTCTATTTCTACTTAATTCCTATAGTGCAAATATAAAAAATAAACATTAAAAAGATTTACTTTTTTATTTTTAAGCGACATAAACACATTCTTTTTCTACTTAGTTCCTATAGTGTAAAATTCAAAAAAAAACATTTTTATAAAATTTCCTTTTTTCTTTTTATGCGACATATAAACACATTATATTTCTACTTAGATCCTATAGTTCAAAATTCAAAAATAAAATTTATTTTAAAATTTCCTATTTTTATGCGACATATAAACACATTCTTTTTCTACTTAGTTCCAATAGTGCAAAATTCAGAAGTAAACATTTTTATCAAATATACTTTGTATGTAAATATGTGATATATTAACACATTGTTTTTTCAACCTAGTTCCTATAGTGTAAAATTCAAAAATACACATTAATATAAATTTTACTCTTTTCGTTTTATTCGACATATAAACACATTCTTTTTCTACTTAGATCCTATAGTGCAAAATTAAAAAAATAAACATTTTTATAAAATATACTTTGTATGTAAATATGCGACATATTAACACATTCTTTTTTGAACTTAGTTCCTATAGTGTAAAATTCAAAAATAAACATTTTAAAAAAATTTCCTTTTTTCATTTTATGCGACATATAAACACATTCTTTTTCAACTTAGATCCTATAGTGCAAAATTCAAAAATAAATTTTTTTTTAAATTTCCTTTTTTTATGCGAAATATAAACACATTCTTTTTCTACTTAGTTCCTATAGTGCAAAAATCAGAAGTAAATATTTTGTATAAAATTTGCGTTGTATGTAAATATGCGACATTAACACATTATTTTTTTCTTCTTAGTTCCTATAGTGCAAAATTCAGAAGTAAATAATTTTATAAAATTTACCTTGTATATAAATATATGAGATATAAACACATTCTATTTCTACTTAATTCCTATAGTGCAAATATCAAAAATAAACATTAAAAAGATTTACTATTTTATTTTTAAATGACATAAACACATTCTTTTTCTACTTAGTTCCTATAGTGTAAAATTCAAAAATAAACATTTTTATAAAATTTCCTTTTTTCTTTTTATGCGACATATAAACACATTATATTTCTACTTAGATCCTATAGTTCAAAATTCAAAAATAAAATTTATTTTAAAATTTCCTTATTTTATGCGACATATAAACACATTCTTTTTCTACTTAGTTCCTATAGTGCAAAAATCAGAAGTAAATATTTTTATAAAATTTGCGTTGTATATAAATATATTATATATTAACACTTTCTTTTTCTACTTAGTTCCAATAGTGCAAAATTCAGAAGTAAACATTTTTATCAAATAAACTTTGTATGTAAATATTTGATATATTAACACATTGTTTTTTCAACCTAGTTCCTATAGTGTAAAATTCAAAAATACACATTAATATAAATTTTACTCTTTTCGTTTTATTCGACATATAAACACATTCTTTTTCTACTTAGATCCTATAGTGCAAAATTAAAAAAATAAACATTTTTATAAAATATACTTTGTATGTAAATATGCGACATATTAACACATTCTTTTTTGAACTTAGTTCCTATAGTGTAAAATTCAAAAATAAAAATTTTTAAAAAAATTTCCTTTTTTCATTTTATGCGACATATAAACACATTCTTTTTCTACTTAGATCCTATAGTGCAAAATTCAAAAATAAAATTTTTGAAAAATTTACTTGTTTTATGCGAAATATAAACACATTCTTTTTCTACTTAGTTCCTATAGTGCAAAAATCAGAAGTAAATATTTTTATAAAATTTGCGTTGTATGTAAATATGCGACATTAACACATTATTTTTTTCTTCTTAGTTCCTATAGTGCAAAATTCAGAAGTAAATAATTTTATAAAATTTACCTTGTATATAAATATATGACATATAAACACATTCTATTTCTACTTAATTCCTATAGTGCAAATATCAAAAATAAACATTAAAAAGATTTCCTTTTTTATTTTTAAGCGACATAAACACATTCTTTTTCTACTTAGTTCCTATAGTGCAAAAATCAGAAGTAAATATTTTTATAAAATTTGCGTTGTATGTAAATATGCGATATTAACACATTATTTTTTTCTTCTTAGTTCCTATAGTGCAAAATTCAGAAGTAAATAATTTTATAAAATTTACCTTATATATAAATATATGACATATAAACACATTCTATTTCTACTTAATTCCTATAGTGCAAATATAAAAAATAAACATTAAAAAGATTTACTTTTTAATTTTTAAGCGACATAAACACATTCTTTTTCTACTTAGTTCCTATAGTGTAAAATTCAAAAATAAACATTTTTATAAAATTTCCTTTTTTCTTTTTATGCGACATATAAACACATTATATTTCTACTTAGATCCTATAGTTCAAAATTCAAAAATAAAATTTATTTTAAAATTTCCTATTTTTATGCGACATATAAACACATTCTTTTTCTACTTAGTTCCAATAGTGCAAAATTCAGAAGTAAACATTTTTATCAAATATACTTTGTATGTAAATATGTGATATATTAACACATTGTTTTTTCAACCTAGTTCCTATAGTGTAAAATTCAAAAATACACATTAATATAAATTTTACTCTTTTCGTTTTATTCGACATATAAACACATTATTTTTCTACTTAGATCCTATAGTGCAAAATTAAAAAAATAAACATTTTTATAAAATATACTTTGTATGTAAATATGCGACATATTAACACATTCTTTTTTGAACTTAGTTCCTATAGTGTAAAATTAAAAAATAAACATTTTTTTAAAAATTTCCTTTTTTCATTTTATGCGACATATAAACACATTCTTTTTCAACTTAGATCCTATAGTGCAAAATTCAAAAATAAATTTTTTTTTAAATTTTCTTTTTTTATGCGAAATATAAACACATTCTTTTTCTACTTAGTTCCTATAGTGCAAAATTCAGAAGTAAATAATTTTATAAAATTTACCTTGTATATAAATATATGAGATATAAACACATTCTATTTCTACTTAATTCCTATAGTGCAAATATCAAAAATAAACATTAAAAAGATTTCCTTTTTTATTTTTAAGTGACATAAACACATTCTTTTTCTACTTAGTTCCTACAGTGAAAAATTCAAAAATAAACATTTTAAAAAGATGTACTATTTTCTTTTTATGCGACATATAAACACATTTTTTTACTACTTAGTTCCTATAGTGCAAAAATCAGAAGTAAATAATTTTATAAAATTTGCGTTGTATATAAATATATTACATAGTAACACATTCTATTCCTGCTTAGTTCCAATAGTGCAAAATTAAAAAATAAACATTTAAAAAAAATTTCCTTTTTTTATGCGACATATAAACACATTCTATTTCTTCTTAATTCCTATAGTGAAAAATTCAAAAATAAACATGAAAAAAATTTACTTTTTTATTTTTATGCGACATATAAACACATTTTTTTACTACTTAGTTCCTATAGTGCAAAATCAGAAGTAAATATTTTTATAAAATTTGCGTTGTATGTAAATATGTGACATTAACACATTATTTTTTTCTATTTAATTCCTATAGTGCAAATATCAAAAAAAAACATTAAAAAGATTTACTTTTTTATATTTATGCGACATAAACACATTCGTTTTCTACTTAATTCCTATAAGTGAAAATTCAAAAATAAAAATGAAAAAAAGTTACTTTTTTATTTTTAAGCGACATAAACACATTCTTTTTCTACTTAGTTCCTATAGTGTAAAATTCAAAAATAAACATTTTTATAAAATTTCCTTTTTCTTTTTATGCGACATATAAACACATTATATTTCTACTTAGATCATATAGTTCAAAATTCAAAAATAATTTTTTTTTTAAATTTCCTTTTTTTATGCGACATATAAACACATTCTTTTTCTACTTAGTTCCAATAGTGCAAAATTCAGAAGTAAACATTTTTATCACATATACTTTGTATGTAAATATGTGATATATTAACACATTGTTTTTTCAACCTAGTTCCTATAGTGTAAAATTCAAAAATACACATTAATAAAGATTTTACTCTTTTCGTTTTATGCGACATATAAACACATTCTTTTTCTACTTAGATCCTATAGTGCAAAATTAAAAAAATAAACATTTTTATAAAATATACTTTGTATGTAAATATGCGACATATTAACACATTCTTTTTTGAACTTAGTTCCTATAGTGTAAAATTCAAAAATAAAAATTTTTTTTAAAATTTCCTATTTTCATTTTATGCGACATATAAACACATTCTTTTTCTACTTAGATCCTATAGTGCAAAATTCAAAAATAAAATTTTTGAAAAATTTACTTTTTTTATGCGAAATATAAACACATTCTTTTTCTACTTAGTTCCTATAGTGCAAAAATCAGAAGTAAATATTTTTATAAAATTTGCGTTGTATGTAAATATGCGACATTAACACATTATTTTTTTCTTCTTAGTTCCTATAGTGCAAAATTCAGAAGTAAATAATTTTATAAAATTTACCTTGTATATAAATATATGACATATAAACACATTCTATTTCTACTTAATTCCTATAGTGCAAATATCAAAAATAAACATTAAAAAGATTTACTTTTTTATTTTTAAGCGACATAAACACATTCTTTTTTTACTTAGTTCCTATAGTGCAAAAATCAGAAGTAAATATTTTTATAAAATTTGCGTTGTATGTAAATATGCGACATTAACACATTATTTTTTTCTTCTTAGTTCCTATAGTGCAAAATTCAGAAGTAAATAATTTTATAAAATTTACCTTGTATATAAATATGACATATAAACACATTCTATTTCTACTTAATTCCTATAGTGCAAATATAAAAAATAAACATTAAAAAGATTTACTTTTTTATTTTTAAGCGACATAAACACATTCTTTTTCTACTTAGTTCCTATAGTGTAAAATTCAAAAATAAACATTTTTATAAAATTTCCTTTTTTCTTTTTATGCGACATATAAACACATTATATTTCTACTTAGATCCTATAGTTCAAAATTCAAAAATAAAATTTATTTTAAAATTTCCTTTTTTTATGCGACATATAAACACATTCTTTTTCTACTTAGTTCCTATAGTGCAAAAATCAGAAGTAAATATTTTTATAAAATTTGCGTTGTATATAAATATATTACATATTAACACATTCTTTTTCTACTTAGTTCCAATAGTGCAAAATTCAGAAGTAAACATTTTTATCAAATATACTTTGTATGTAAATATGTGATATATTAACACATTGTTTTTTCAACCTAGTTCCTATAGTGTAAAATTCAAAAATACACATTAATATAAATTTTACTCTTTTCGTTTTATTCGACATATAAACACATTCTTTTTCTACTTAGATCCTATAGTGTAAAATTTAAAAAATAAACATTTTTATAAAATATACTTTGTATGTAAATATGCGACATATTAACACATTCTTTTTTGAACTTAGTTCCTATAGTGTAAAATTCAAAAATAAACATTTTTATAAAATTTCCTTTTTTCTTTTTATGCGACATATAAACACATTATATTTCTACTTAGATCCTATAGTTCAAAATTCAAAAATAAATTTTTTTTTAAATTTCCTTTTTTTATGCGACATATAAACACATTCTTTTTCTACTTAGTTCCTATAGTGCAAAAATCAGAAGTAAATATTTTTATAAAATTTGCGTTGTATATAAATATATTACATATTAACACATTCTTTTTCTACTTAGTTCCAATAGTGCAAAATTCAGAAGTAAACATTTTTATCAAATATACTTTGTATGTAAATATGTGATATATTAACACATTGTTTTTTCAACCTAGTTCCTATAGTGTAAAATTCAAAAATACACATTAATATAAATTTTACTCTTTTCGTTTTATTCGACATATAAACACATTCTTTTTCTACTTAGATCCTATAGTGCAAAATTAAAAAAATAAACTTTTTTATAAAATATACTTTGTATGTAAATATGCGACATATTAACACATTCTTTTTTGAACTTAGTTCCTATAATGTAAAATTCAAAAATAAACATTTTTATAAAATTTTCTTTTTTCTTTTTATGCGACATATAAACACATTTTATGTCTACTTAGTTGCTATAGTGCAAAAATCAGAAGTAAATAATTTTATAAAATTTGCGTTGTATATAAATATATTACATAGTAACACATTCTTTTTCTACTTAGTTCCAATAGTGCAAAATTCAGAAGTACAAATTTTTGTCAAATATACTTTGTATGTAAAGATGCGACATATTAACACATTCTTTTTTGAACTTAGTTCCTATAATGTAAAATTCAAAAATAAACATTTTTATAAAATTTTCTTTTTTCTTTTTATGCGACATATAAACACATTATATTTCTACTTAGATCCTATAGTTCAAAATTCAAAAATAAAATTTATTTTAAAAATTCCTTTTTTTATGCGACATATAAACACATTCTTTTTTCTACTTAGTTCCTATAGTGCAAAAATCAGAAGTAAATATTTTTATAAAATTTGCGTTGTATATAAATATATTACATATTAACACATTCTTTTTCTACTTAGTTCCAATAGTGCAAAATTCAGAAGTAAACATTTTTATCAAATATACTTTGTATGTAAGTATGTGATATATTAACACATTGTTTTTTCAACCTAGTTCCTATAGTGTAAAATTCAAAAATACACATTAATATAAATTTTACTTTTTTCGTTTTATTAGACATATAAACACATTCTTTTTCTACTTAGATCCTATAGTGCAAAATTAAAAAAATAAACATTTTGATAAAATATACTTTGTATGTAAATATGCGACATATTAACACATTCTTTTTTGAACTTAGTTCCTATAGTGTAAAATTCAAAAATAAACATTTTTATAAAATTTCCTTTTTTCTTTTTATGCGACATATAAACACATTATATTTCTACTTAGATCCTATAGTTCAAAATTTAAAAATAAATTTTTTTTTTAAATTTCCTTATTTTATGCGACATATAAACACATTCTTTTTCTACTTAGTTCCTATAGTGCAAAAATCAGAAGTAAATAATTTTATAAAATTTGCGTTGTATATAAATATATTACATATTAACACATTCTTTTTCTACTTAGCTCCAATAGTGCAAAATTCAGAAGTAAACATTTTTATCAAATATACTTTGTATGTAAATATGTGATATATTAACACATTGTTTTTTCAACCTAGTTCCTATAGTGTAAAATTCAAAAGTACACATTAATAAAAATATTACTCTTTTCGTTTTATTCGACATATAAACACATTCTTTTTCTACTTAGATCCTATAGTGCAAAATTCAAAAATAAAATTTCTGAAAAATTTCCTTTTTTATGCGAAATATAAACACATTCTTTTTCTACTTAGTTCCTATAGTGCAAAATTCAGAAGTAAATAATTTTATAAAATTTACCTTGTATATAAATATATGACATATAAACACATTCTATTTCTACTTAATTCCTATAGTGCAAATATCAAAAATAAGCATTAAAAAGATTTACTTTTTTATTTTTAAGCGACATAAACACATTCTTTTTCTACTTAGTTCCTATAATGCAAAAATCAGAAGTAAATATTTTTATAAAATTTGCGTTGTATGTAAATATGCGACATTAACACATTATTTTTTTCTTCTTAGTACCTATAGTGCAAAATTCAGAAGTAAATAATTTTATAAAATTTACCTTGTATATAAATATATGACATATAAACACATTCTATTTCTACTTAATTCCTATAGTGCAAATATAAAAAATAAACATTAAAAAGATTTACTTTTTTATTTTTAAGCGACATAAACACATTCTTTTTCTACTTAGTTCCTATAGTGTAAAATTCAAAAATAAACATTTTTATAAAATTTCCTTTTTTCTTTTTATGCGACATATAAACACATTATATTTCTACTTAGATCCTATAGTTCAAAATTCAAAAATTAAATTTTTTTTTAAATTTCCTTTTTTTATGCGAAATATAAACACATTCTTTTTCTACTTAGTTCCTATAGTGCAAAAATCAGAAGTAAATATTTTGTATAAATTTTGCGTTGTATGTAAATATGCGACATTAACACATTATTTTTTTCTTCTTAGTTCCAATAGTGCAAAATTCAGAAGTAAATAATTTTATAAAATTTAGCTTGTATATAAATATATGACATATAAACACATTCTATTTCTACTTAATTCCTATAGTGCAAATATCAAAAATAAACATTAAAAAGATTTACTTTTTTATTTTTAAGTGACATAAACACATTCTTTTTCTACTTAGTTCCTATAGTGCAAAATACAAAAAAATAAACATTTTAAAAAAATGTACTATTTTCTTTTTATGCGACATATAAACAAATTTTATGTCTACTTAGTTTATATAGTGCAAAAATCAGAAGTAAATAATTTTATAAAATTTGCGTTGTATATAAATATATTATATATTAACACATTCTTTTTCTACTTAGTTCCAATAGTGCAAAATTCAGAAGTAAACATTTTTATCAAATATACTTTGTATGTAAATATGTGATATATTAACACATTGTTTTTTCAACCTAGTTCCTATAGTGTAAAATTCAAAAATACACATTAATATAAATTTTACTCTTTTCGTTTTATTCGACATATAAACACATTCTTTTTCTACTTAGATCCTATAGTGCAAAATTAAAAAAATAAACATTTTTATAAAATATACTTTATATGTAAATATGCGACATATGTAAACATATACATATTTACACACATTCTTTTTTGAACTTAGTTCCTATAGTGTAAAATTCAAAAATAAACATTTTTATAAAATTTCCTTTTTTCTTTTTATGCGACATATAAACACATTATATTTCTACTTAGATCCTATAGTTCAAAATTTAAAAATAAATTTTTTTTTAAATTTCCTTATTTTATGCGACATATAAACACATTCTTTTTCTACTTAGTTCCTATAGTGCAAAAATCAGAAGTAAATATTTTTATAAAATTTGCGTTGTATATAAATATATTACATAGTAACACATTCTTTTTCTACTTAGTTCCAATAGTGCAAAATTCAGAAGTAAACATTTTTATCAAATATACTTTGTATGTAAATATGTGATATATTAACACATTTTTTTTTCAACCTAGTTCCTATAGTGTAAAATTCAAAAATACACATTAATAAAAATTTTACTCTTTTCGTTTTATTCGACATATAAACACATTCTTTTTCTACTTAGATCCTATAGTGCAAAATTAAAAACATAAACATTTTTATAAAATATACTTAGTATGTATATAATATGCGACATATTAACACATTCTTTTTTGAACTTAGTTCCTATAGTGTAAAATTCAAAAATAAACATTTTTATAAAATTTCCTTTTTTCTTTTTATGCGACATATAAACACATTATATTTCTACTTAGATCCTATAGTTCAAAATTTAAAAATAAAATTTTTTTAAAATTTCCTTATTTTATGCGACATATAAACACATTCTTTTTCTACTTAGTTCCTATAGTGCAAAAATCAGAAGTAAATATTTTTATAAAATTTGCGTTGTATATAAATATATTACATATTAACACATTCTTTTTCTACTTAGTTCCAATAGTGTAAAATTCAGAAGTAAACATTTTTATCAAATATACTTTGTATGTAAATATGTGATATATTAACACATTCTTTTTTCAACCTAGTTCCTATAGTGTAAAAATCAAAAATACACATTAATAAAAATTTTACTCTTTTCGTTTTATTCGACATATAAACACATTCTTTTTCTACTTAGATCCTATAGTGCAAAATTAAAAAAATAAACATTTTTATAAAATATACTTTGTATGTAAATATGCGACATATTAACACATTCTTTTTTGAACTTAGTTCCTATAGTGTAAAATTCAACAATAAACATTTTTTTTTAAATTTCCTTTTTTTATGCGAAATATGAACACATTCTTTTTCTACTTAGTTCCTATAGTGCAAAAATCAGAAGTAAATATTTTTATAAAATTTGCGTAGTATGTAAATATGCGACATTAACACATTATTTTTTTCTTCTTAGTTCCTATAGTGCAAAATTCAGAAGTAAATAATTTTATAAAATTTACCTTGTATATAAATATATGACATATAAACACATTCTATTTCTACTTAATTCCTATAGTGCAAATATCAAAAATAAACATTAAAAAGATTTACTTTTTTATTTTTAAGCGACATAAACACATTCTTTTTCTACTTAGTTCCTATAGTGTAAAATTCAAAAATAAACATTTTTATAAAATTTCCTTTTTTCTTTTTATGCGACATATAAACACATTATATTTCTACTTAGATCCTATAGTTCAAAATTCAAAAATAATATTTTTAAAAAATTTCCTTTTTTTATGCGACATATAAACACATTCTTTTTCTACTTAGTTCCTATAGTGCAAAAATCAGAAGTAAATATTTTTATAAAATTTGCGTTGTATATAAATATATTACATATTAACACATTCTTTTTCTACTTAGTTCCAATAGTGCAAAATTCAGAAGTAAACATTTTTATCAAATATACTTTGTATGTAAATATGTGATATATTAACACATTGTTTTTTCAACCTAGTTCCTATAGTGTAAAATTCAAAAATACACATTAATAAAAATTTTACTCTTTTCGTTTTATTTGACATATAAACACATTCTTTCTCTACTTAGATCCTAAAGTGCAAAATTCAAAAATAAAAGTTTTTAAATATTTCCTTTTTTTATGCGAAATATAAACACATTCTTTTTCTACTTAGTTCCTATAGTGCAAAAATCAGAAGTAAATATTTTTATACAATTTGCGTAGTATGTAAATATGCGACATTAACACATTATTTTTTTCTTCTTAGTTCCTATAGTGCAAAATTCAGAAGTAAATAATTTTATAAAATTTACCTTGTATATAAATATATGACATATAAACACATTCTATTTCTACTTAATTCCTATAGTGCAAATATCAAAAATAAACATTAAAAAGATTTACTTTTTTATTTTTAAGTGACATAAACACATTCTTTTTCTACTTAGTTCCTATAGTGTAAAATTCAAAAATAAACATTTTTAAAAAATGTACTATTTTCTTTTTATGCGACATATAAACACATTTTATGTCTACTTAGTTGCTATAGTGCAAAAATCAGAAGTCAATATTTTTATAAAATTTGCGTTGTATATAAATATATTATATATTAACACATTCTTTTTCTACTTAGTTCCAATAGTGCAAAATTCAGAAGTAAACATTTTTATCAAATATACTTTGTATGTAAATATGTGATATATTAACACATTGTTTTTTCAACCTAGTTCCAATAGTGCAAAATTCAGAAGTAAACATTTTTATCAAATATACTTTGTATGTAAATATGTGATATATTAACACATTGTTTTTTCAACCTAGTTCCTATAGTGTAAAATTCAAAAATACACATTAATAAAAATTTTACTCTTTTCGTTTTATTTGACATATAAACACATTCTTTCTCTACTTAGATCCTAAAGTGCAAAATTCAAAAATAAAAGTTTTTAAATATTTCCTTTTTTTATGCGAAATATAAACACATTCTTTTTCTACTTAGTTCCTATAGTGCAAAAATCAGAAGGAAATATTTTTATAAAATTTGCGTTGTATATAAATATGCGACATTAACACATTTTTTTTTCTCTTAGTTCCTATAGTGCAAAATTCAGAAGTAAATAATTTTATAAAATTTACCGTGTATATAAATATATGACATATAAACACATTCTATTTCTACTTAATTCCTATAGTGCAAATATCAAAAATAAACATTAAAAAGATTTACCATTTTATTTTTAAGCGACATAAACACATTCTTTTTCTACTTAGTTCCTATAGTGTAAAATTCAAAAATTAACATTTTTATAAAATTTCCTTTTTTCTTTTTATGCGACATATAAACACATTATATTTCTACTTAGATCCTATAGTTCAAAATTCAAAAATAAATTTCTTTAAAAATTTCCTTTTTTTATGCGACATATAAACACATTCTTTTTCTACTTAGTTCCTATAGTGCAAAATTTAAAAAATAAACATTTTTATAAAATATACTTTGTATGTAAATATGCGACATATTAACACATTCTTTTTTGAACATAGTTCCTATAGTGTAAAATTCAACAATAAACATTTTTTTTTAAATTTCCTTTTTTCATTTTATGCGAAATATAAACACATTCTTTTTCTACTTAGTTCCTATATTGCAAAAATCAGAAGTAAATATTTTTTATAAAATTTGCGTTGTATGTAAATATGCGACATTAACACATTATTTTTTTCTTCTTAGTTCCTATAGTGCAAAATTCAGAAGTAAATAATTTTATAAAATTTACCTTGTATATAAATATATGACATATAAACACATTCTATTTCTACTTAATTCCTATAGTGCAAATATCAAAAATAAACATTAAAAAGATTTACTTTTTTATTTTTAAGTGACATAAACACATTCTTTTTTGAACTTAGTTCCTATAGTGTAAAATTCAAAAATAAACATTTTTATAAAATTTCCTTTTTTCTTTTTATGCGACATATAAACACATTATATTTCTACTTAGATCCTATAGTTCAAAATTCAAAAATAAAATTTTTTTAAAATTTCCTTCTTTTATGCGACATATAAACACATTCTTTTTCTACTTAGTTCCTATAGTGCAAAAATCAGAAGTAAATATTTTTATAAAATTTGCATTGTATATAAATATATTACATATTAACACATTCTTTTTCTACTTAGTTCCAATAGTGCAAAATTCAGAAGTAAACATTTTTATCAAATATACTTTGTATGTAAATATGTGATATATTAACACATTGTTTTTTCAACCTAGTTCCTATAGTGTAAAATTCAAAAATACACATTAATAAAAATTTTACTCTTTTCGTTTTATTCGACATATAAACACATTCTTTTTCTACTTAGATCCTATAGTGCAAAATTAAAAAAATAAACATTTTTATAAAATATACTTTGTATGTAAATATGCGACATATTAACACATTCTTTTTTGAACTTAGTTCCTATAGTGTAAAATTCAAAAATAAACATTTTAAAAAAAATTTCCTTTTTTCATTTTATGCGACATATAAACACATTCTTTTTCAACTTAGATCCTATAGTGCAAAATTCAAAAATAAATTTTTTTTTAAATTTCCTTTTTTTATGCGAAATATAAACACATTCTTTTTCTACTTAGTTCCTATAGTGCAAAAATCAGAAGTAAATATTTTGTATAAATTTTGCGTTGTATGTAAATATGCGACATTAACACATTATTTATTTCTTCTTAGTTCCTATAGTGCAAAATTCAGAAGTAAATAATTTTATAAAATTTACCTTGTATATAAATATATGAGATATAAACACATTCTATTTCTACTTAATTCCTATAGTGCAAATATCAAAAATAAACATTAAAAAGATTTACTTTTTTATTTTTAAGTGACATAAACACATTCTTTTTCTACTTAGTTCCTATAGTGTAAAATTCAAAAATAAACATTTTTATAAAATTTCCTTTTTTCTTTTTATGCGACATATAAACACATTATATTTCTACTTAGATCCTATAGTTCAAAATTCAAAAATAAAATTTATTTTAAAATTTCCTTATTTTATGCGACATATAAACACATTCTTTTTCTACTTAGTTCCTATAGTGCAAAAATCAGAAGTAAATATTTTTATAAAATTTGCGTTGTATATAAATATATTATATATTAACACATTCTTTTTCTACTTAGTTCCAATAGTGCAAAATTCAGAAGTAAACATTTTTATCAAATAAACTTTGTATGTAAATATGTGATATATTAACACATTGTTTTTTCAACCTAGTTCCTATAGTGTAAAATTCAAAAATACACATTAATATAAATTTTGCTCTTTTCGTTTTATTCGACATATAAACACATTCTTTTTCTACTTAGATCCTATAGTGCAAAATTAAAAAAATAAAAATTTTTATAAAATATACTTTGTATGTAAATATGCGACATATTAACACATTCTTTTTTGAACTTAGTTCCTATAGTGTAAAATTCAAAAATAAACATTTTTATAAAATTTCCTTTTTTCTTTTTATGCGACATATAAACACATTATATTTCTACTTAGATCCTATAGTTCAAAATTCAAAAATAAAATTTTTTAAAAATTTCCTTCTTTTATGCGACATATAAACACATTCTTTTTCTACTTAGTTCCTATAGTGCAAAAATCAGAAGTAAATATTTTTATAAAATTTGCATTGTATATAAATATATTACATATTAACACATTCTTTTTCTACTTAGTTCCAATAGTGCAAAATTCAGAAGTAAACATTTTTATCAAATATACTTTGTATGTAAATATGTGATATATTAACACATTGTTTTTTCAACCTAGTTCCTATAGTGTAAAATTCAAAAATACACATTAATAAAAATTTTACTCTTTTCGTTTTATTCGACATATAAACACATTCTTTTTCTACTTAGATCCTATAGTGCAAAATTAAAAAAATAAACATTTTTATAAAATATACTTTGTATGTAAATATGCGACATATTAACACATTCTTTTTTGAACTTAGTTCCTATAGTGTAAAATTAAAAAATAAACATTTTTTTAAAAATTTCCTTTTTATCATTTTATGCGAAATATAAACACATTCTTTTTCTACTTAGTTCCTATAGTGCAAAAATCAGAAGTAAATATTTTTTATAAAATTTGCGTTGTATGTAAATATGCGACATTAACACATTATTTTTATCTTCTTAGTTCCAATAGTGCAAAATTCAGAAGTAAATAATTTTATAAAATTTAGCTTGTATATAAATATATGACATATAAACACATTCTATTTCTACTTAATTCCTATAGTGCAAATATCAAAAATAAACATTAAAAAGATTTCCTTTTTTATTTTTAAGCGACATAAACACATTCTTTTTCTACTTAGTTCCTATAGTGCAAAAATCAGAAGTAAATATTTTTATAAAATTTGCGTTGTATGTATATATGCGACATTAACACATTATTTTTTTCTTCTTAGTTCCTATAGTGCAAAATTCAGAAGTAAATAATTTTATAAAATTTACCTTATATATAAATATATGACATATAAACACATTCTATTTCTACTTAATTCCTATAGTGCAAATATAAAAAATAAACATTAAAAAGATTTACTTTTTAATTTTTAAGCGACATAAACACATTCTTTTTCTACTTAGTTCCTATAGTGTAAAATTCAAAAATAAACATTTTTATAAAATTTCCTTTTTTCTTTTTATGCGACATATAAACACATTATATTTCTACTTAGATCCTATAGTTCAAAATTCAAAAATAAAATTTATTTTAAAATTTCCTATTTTTATGCGACATATAAACACATTCTTTTTCTACTTAGTTCCAATAGTGCAAAATTCAGAAGTAAACATTTTTATCAAATATACTTTGTATGTAAATATGTGATATATTAACACATTGTTTTTTCAACCTAGTTCCTATAGTGTAAAATTCAAAAATACACATTAATATAAATTTTACTCTTTTCGTTTTATTCGACATATAAACACATTCTTTTTCTACTTAGATCCTATAGTGCAAAATTAAAAAAATAAACATTTTTATAAAATATACTTTGTATGTAAATATGCGACATATTAACACATTCTTTTTTGAACTTAGTTCCTATAGTGTAAAATTCAAAAATAAACATTTTAAAAAAAATTTCCTTTTTTCATTTTATGCGACATATAAACACATTCTTTTTCAACTTAGATCCTATAGTGCAAAATTCAAAAATAAAATTTTTTAAAAATTTCCTATGTTTATGCGAAATATAAACACATTCTTTTTCTACTTAGTTCCTATAGTGCAAAAATCAGAAGTAAATATTTTTATAAAATTTGCGTTGTATATAAATATATTACATATTAACACATTCTTTTTCTACTTAGTTCCAATAGTGCAAAATTCAGAAGTAAACATTTTTATCAAATATACTTTGTATGTAAATATGTGATATATTAACACATTTTTTTTTCAAATTAGTTCCTATAGTGTAAAATTCAAAAATACACATTAATAAAAATTTTACTCTTTTCGTTTTATTCGACATATAAACACATTCTTTTTCTACTTAGATCCTATAGTGCAAAATTAAAAACATAAACATTTTTATAAAATATACTTAGTATGTATATAATATGCGACATATTAACACATTCTTTTTTGAACTTAGTTCCTATAGTGTAAAATTCAAAAATAAACATTTTTATAAAATTTCCTTTTTTCTTTTTATGCGACATATAAACACATTATATTTCTACTTAGATCCTATAGTTCAAAATTTAAAAAGAAAATTTTTTTTCAAATTTCCTTATTTTATGCGACATATAAACACATTCTTTTTCTACTTAGTTCCTATAGTGCAAAAATAAGAAGTAAATATATTTATAAAATTTGCGTTGTATATAAATATATTACATATTAACACATTCTTTTTCTACTTAGTTCCAATAGTGCAAAATTCAGAAGTAAACATTTTTATCAAATATACTTTGTATGTAAATATGTGATATATTAACACATTTTTTTTTCAACCTAGTTCCTATAGTGTAAAATTCAAAAATACACATTAATAAAAATTTTACTCTTTTCGTTTTATTTGACATATAAACACATTCTTTCTCTACTTAGATCCTAAAGTGCAAAATTCAAAAATAAAATTTTTTAAATATTTCCTTTTTTTATGCGAAATATAAACACATTCTTTTTCTACTTAGTTCCTATAGTGCAAAAATCAGAAGGAAATATTTTTATAAAATTTGCGTTGTATATAAATATGCGACATTAACACATTTTTTTTTCTCTTAGTTCCTATAGTGCAAAATTCAGAAGTAAATAATTTTATAAAATTTACCTTGTATATAAATATATGACATATAAACACATTCTATTTCTACTTAATTCCTATAGTGCAAATATCAAAAATAAACATTAAAAAGATTTACTTTTTTATTTTTAAGCGACATAAACACATTCTTTTTCTACTTAGTTCCTATAGTGTAAAATTCAAAAATAAACATTTTTATAAAATTTCCTTTTTTCTTTTTATGCGACATATAAACACATTCTTTTTCTACTTAGTTCCTATAGTGCAAAATTTAAAAAATAAACATTTTTATAAAATATACTTTGTATGTAAATATGCGACATATTAACACATTCTTTTTTGAACTTAGTTCCTATAGTGTAAAATTCAACAATAAACATTTTTAAAAAAATTTCTTTTTTTCATTTTATGCGAAATATAAACACATTCTTTTTCTACTTAGTTCCTATAGTGCAAAAATCAGAAGTAAATATTTTTTATAAAATTTGCGTTGTATGTAAATATGCGACATTAACACATTATTTTTTTCTTCTTAGTTCCTATAGTGCAAAATTCAGAAGTAAATAATTTTATAAAATTTACCTTGTATATAAATATATGACATATAAACACATTCTATTTCTACTTAATTCCTATAGTGCAAATATCAAAAATAAACATTAAAAAGATTTACTTTTTTATTTTTAAGTGACATAAACACATTCTTTTTCTACTTAGTTCCTATAGTGCAAAATACAAAAAATAAACATTTTTAAAAAATGTACTATTTTCTTTTTATGCGACATATAAACACATTTTATGTCTACTTAGTTGCTATAGTGCAAAAATCAGAAGTCAATATTTTTATAAAATTTGCGTTGTATATAAATATATTATATATTAACACATTCTTTTTCTACTTAGTTCCAATAGTGCAAAATTCAGAAGTAAACATTTTTATCAAATATACTTTGTATGTAAATATGTGATATATTAACACATTGTTTTTTCAACCTAGTTCCTATAGTGTAAAATTCAAAAATACACATTAATATAAATTTTACTCTTTTCGTTTTATTCGACATATAAACACATTCTTTTTCTACTTAGATCCTATAGTGCAAAATTAAAAACATAAACATTTTTATAAAATATACTTAGTATGTATATAATATGCGACATATAAACACATTCTTTTTCTACTTAGTTCCTATAGTGCAAAAATAAGAAGTAAATATATTTATAAAATTTGCGTTGTATATAAATATATTACATATTAACACATTCTTTTTCTACTTAGTTCCAATAGTGCAAAATTCAGAAGTAAACATTTTTATCAAATATACTTTGTATGTAAATATGTGATATATTAACACATTTTTTTTTCAACCTAGTTCCTATAGTGTAAAATTCAAAAATACACATTAATAAAAATTTTACTCTTTTCGTTTTATTTGACATATAAACACATTCTTTCTCTACTTAGATCCTAAAGTGCAAAATTCAAAAATAAAATTTTTTAAATATTTCCTTTTTTTATGCGAAATATAAACACATTCTTTTTCTACTTAGTTCCTATAGTGCAAAAATCAGAAGGAAATATTTTTATAAAATTTGCGTTGTATATAAATATGCGACATTAACACATTTTTTTTTCTCTTAGTTCCTATAGTGCAAAATTCAGAAGTAAATAATTTTATAAAATTTACCTTGTATATAAATATATGACATATAAACACATTCTATTTCTACTTAATTCCTATAGTGCAAATATCAAAAATAAACATTAAAAAGATTTACTTTTTTATTTTTAAGCGACATAAACACATTCTTTTTCTACTTAGTTCCTATAGTGTAAAATTCAAAAATAAACATTTTTATAAAATTTCCTTTTTTCTTTTTATGCGACATATAAACACATTCTTTTTCTACTTAGTTCCTATAGTGCAAAATTTAAAAAATAAACATTTTTATAAAATATACTTTGTATGTAAATATGCGACATATTAACACATTCTTTTTTGAACTTAGTTCCTATAGTGTAAAATTCAACAATAAACATTTTTTAAAAAATTTCTTTTTTTCATTTTATGCGAAATATAAACACATTCTTTTTCTACTTAGTTCCTATAGTGCAAAAATCAGAAGTAAATATTTTTTATAAAATTTGCGTTGTATGTAAATATGCGACATTAACACATTATTTTTTTCTTCTTAGTTCCTATAGTGCAAAATTCAGAAGTAAATAATTTTATAAAATTTACCTTGTATATAAATATATGACATATAAACACATTCTATTTCTACTTAATTCCTATAGTGCAAATATCAAAAATAAACATTAAAAAGATTTACTTTTTTATTTTTAAGTGACATAAACACATTCTTTTTCTACTTAGTTCCTATAGTGCAAAATACAAAAAATAAACATTTTTAAAAAATGTACTATTTTCTTTTTATGCGACATATAAACACATTTTATGTCTACTTAGTTGCTATAGTGCAAAAATCAGAAGTCAATATTTTTATAAAATTTGCGTTGTATATAAATATATTACATATTAACACATTCTTTTTCTACTTAGTTCCAATAGTGCAAAATTCAGAAGTACAAATTTTTGTCAAATATACTTTGTATGTAAAGATGCGACATATTAACACATTCTTTTTTGAACTTAGTTCCTATAGTGTAAAATTCAAAAATAAACATTTTTATAAAATTTCCTTTTTTTCTTTTTATGCGACATATAAACACATTATATTTCTACTTAGATCCTATAGTGCAAAATTAAAAAAAATAAACGTTTTTATAAAATATACTTTGTATGTAAATATGCGACATATTAACACATTCTTTTTTGAACTTAGTTCCTATAGTGTAAAATTCAACAATAAACATTTTTTTTTTAATTTCCTTTTTTCATTTTATGCGAAATATAAACCCATTCTTTTTCTACTTAGTTCCTATAGTGCAAAAATCAGAAGTAAATATTTTTTATAAAATTTGCGTTGTATTTAAATATGCGACATTAACACATTATTTTTTTCTTCTTAGTTCCTATAGTGCAAAATTCAGAAGTAAATAATTTTATAAAATTTACCTTGTATATAAATATATGACATATAAACACATTCTATTTCTACTTAATTCCTATAGTGCAAATATCAAAAATAAACATTAAAAAGATTTACTTTTTTATTTTTAAGTGACATAAACACATTCTTTTTCTACTTAGTTCCTATAGTGCAAAATACAAAAAATAAACATTTTAAAAAAATGTACTATTTTCTTTTTATGCGACATATAAACACATTTTATGTCTACTTAGTTGCTATAGTGCAAAAATCAGAAGTCAATATTTTTATAAAATTTGCGTTGTATATAAATATATTACATATTAACACATTCTTTTTCTACTTAGTTCCAATAGTGCAAAATTCAGAAGTACAAATTTTTGTCAAATATACTTTGTATGTAAAGATGCGACATATTAACACATTCTTTTTTGAACTTAGTTCCTATAGTGTAAAATTCAAAAATAAACATTTTTATAAAATTTCCTTTTTTCTTTTTATGCGACATATAAACACATTATATTTCTACTTAGATCCTATAGTGCAAAATTTAAAAAAATAAACGTTTTTATAAAATATACTTTGTATGTAAATATGCGACATATTAACACATTCTTTTTTGAACTTAGTTCCTATAGTGTAAAACTCAAAAATAAACATTTTTTTTTAAATTTCCTTTTTTCATTTTATGGGACATATAAACACATTCTTTTTCTACTTAGATCCTATAGTGCAAAATTCAAAAATAATTTTTTTTTTAAATTTCCTTTTTTTATGCGAAATATAAACACATTCTTTTTCTACTTAGTTCCTATAGTGCAAAAATCAGAGGTAAATATTTTTATAAAATTTGCGTAGTATGTAAATATGCGACATTAACACATTATTTTTTTCTTCTTAGTTCCTATAGTGCAAAATTCAGAAGTAAATAATTTTATAAAATTTACCTTGTATATAAATATATGACATATAAACACATTCTATTTCTACTTAATTCCTATAGTGCAAATATCAAAAATAAACATTAAAAAGATTTACTTTTTTATTTTTAAGCGACATAAACACATTCTTTTTCTACTTAGTTGCTATAGTGCAAAAATCAGAAGTAAATATTTTTATAAAATTTACCTTGTATATAAATATATGACATATAAACACATTCTTTGTCTACTTAGTTCCTATAGTGCAAAAATTAGAAGTAAATATTTTTATAAAATTTGCCTTTTATATAAATATATGACATATAAACACATTCTTTTTCTACTTAGTTCCTATAGTGCAAAATTCAAAAATAAACATTTAAAAAAAATTTACTCTTTTCTTTTTATGCGACATATAAACACCTTCTTTTTCTACTTAGTTCATATAGTGCAAACAGAAGTAAATATTTTTCAAAATTTACCTTGTATATAAATATATGACATATAAACACATTCTTTTTCGGCTTAGTTCCAATAGTGCAAAATTCAGAAGTAAACATTTTTATAAAATATACTTTGTATGTAAATATGCGCGATATTAACACATTCTTATAAACATTTTTAAAAATATCTTTTATGTGACATATAAACACATTCTATTTCTACTTAATTCCTATAGTGCAAAAATCAAAAGTAAATATTTTTATAAAATTTCCTTTTTTCTTTTTTTATGCGACATATAAACACATTCTTTTTCTACTTAGATCCTATAGTGCAAAAATAAAAAAAATAAAAAATTTTAAATTTCCTTTTTTTATGCGACATATAAACACATTCTATTTCTACTTAGTTCTGATAGTGCAAAAATCAGAAGTAAATATTTTAATAAAATGTACTTTGTATATAAATATATGACATATAAACACATTCTTTTTCTGCTTAGTTCCAATAGTGCAAAATTCAGAAGTAAACATTTTTATAAAATATACTTTG
Source organism: Meghimatium bilineatum (assembly GCA_034231615.1). NCBI lineage: Eukaryota > Metazoa > Mollusca > Gastropoda > Stylommatophora > Philomycidae > Meghimatium > Meghimatium bilineatum. The sequence goes on along the minus strand of CM067321.1, from coordinate 59,027,334 downwards.
TATGTAAATATGCGCCATATTAACACATTCTTATAAACATTAAAAAATTTTCTTTTATGCAACATATAAACACATTCTATTTCTACTTTATTCCTATAGTGCAAAAATCAGAAGTAAATATTTTTATACAAATTTACCTTGTATATAAATATATGACATATAAACACATTCTTTGTCTACTTAGTTCCTATAGTGCAAAAATCAGAAGTAAATATTTTAATAAAATTTACTTTGTATATAAATATATGACATATAAACACATTCTTTTTCTGCTTAGTTCCAATAGTGCAAAATTCAAAAATAGACATTTATAAAAAATTTACTCTTTTCTTTTTATGCGACATATAAACACATTCTTTTTCTACTTATTTCATATAGTGCAAACAGAAGTAAATATTTTTCAAAATTTACCTTGTATATAAATATATGTCATATAACACATTCTCTTTCTGCTTATTTCCAATAGTGCAAAATTCAGAAGTAAACATTTTTATAACATATATACTTTGTATGTAAATATGTGTCATATTAACACATTATTGTAAATATATAAAAAAAAATTCTTTTTATGCGACATATAAACACATTCTATTTCTACTTAATTCCTATAGTGCAAAAATCAAAAGTAAATATTTTTATAAAATTTCCTTTTTTCTTTTTTTATGCGACATATAAACACATTCTTTTTCTACTTAGATCCTATAGTGCAAAAATAAAAAAAATAAAAAATTTTAAATTTCCTTTTTTTATGCGACATATAAACACATTCTATTTCTACTTAGTTCTGATAGTGCAAAAATCAGAAGTAAATATTTTAATAAAATGTACTTTGTATATAAATATATGACATATAAACACATTCTTTTTCTGCTTAGTTCCAATAGTGCAAAATTCAGAAGTAAACATTTTTATAAAATATACTTTGTATGTAAATATGCGCCATATTAACACATTCTTATAAACATTTAAAAATTTTTCTTTTATGCAACATATAAACACATTCTATTTCTACTTTATTCCTATATTGCAAAAATCAGAAGTAAATATTTTTATACAAATTTACCTTGTATATAAATATATGACATATAAACACATTCTTTGTCTACTTAGTTCCAATAGTGCAAAATTCAAAAATAGACATTTATAAAAAATTTACTCTTTTCTTTTTATGCGACATATAAACACATTCTTTTTCTACTTATTTCATATAGTGCAAAAATAAAAAAAATAAAAATGTTAAATTTCCTTTTTTTATGCGACATATAAACACATTCTATTTCTACTTAGTTCTGATAGTGCAAAAATCAGAAGTAAATATTTTAATAAAATGTACTTTGTATATAAATATATGACATATAAACACATTCTTTTTCTGCTTAGTTCCAATAGTGCAAAATTCAGAAGTAAACATTTTTATAAAATATACTTTGTATGTAAATATGTGCCATATTAACACATTCTTATAAACATTTAAAAATTTTTCTTTTATGCAACATATAAACACATTCTATTTCTACTTTATTCCTATAGTGCAAAAATCAGAGGTAAATATTTTAATAAAATGTACTTTGTATATAAATATATGACATATAAACACATTCTTTTTCTGCTTAGTTCCAATAGTGCAAAAATCAGAAGTAAATATTTTAATAAAATTTACTTTGTATATAAATATATGACATATAAACACATTCTTTTTCTGCTTAGTTCCAATAGTGCAAAATTCAAAAATAGACATTTATAAAAAATTTACTCTTTTCTTTTTATGCGACATATAAACACATTCTTTTTCTACTTATTTCATATAGTGCAAACAGAAGTAAATATTTTTCAAAATTTACCTTGTATATAAATATATGTCATATAACACATTCTCTTTCTGCTTATTTCCAATAGTGCAAAATTCAGAAGTAAACATTTTTATAACATATATACTTTGTATGTAAATATGTGTCATATTAACACATTCTTGTAAATATATTAAAAAAAATTCTTTTTATGCGACATATTAACACAATTTTTTTTTCAACTTAGTTCCTATAGTGCAAAATTCAAAAATAAAATTTTTATAAAATTTCCTTTTTTCTTTTTATGCGACATATAAACACATTCTTGTCCTACTTAGATCCTATACCCGCCGAAGACGGATGTGTCGGGCCATTGGCGCAAATAACACGGTGACACAACGCATTTCCATTCTCTTGACTACATCCTTCTGGAAATCTATTAGGACCATGGTCCTGCTATAAGATATCCAGTGGGAGTTTGAGAATGAACGCTGAAGAAGAAGAAGATCCTATAGTGCAAAAATAAAAAAAAATAAAAAATTTTTAATTTCCTTTTTTTATGCGACATATAAACACATTCTATTTCTACTTAATTCCTATAGTGCAAAAATCAGAAGTAAATATTTTTATAAAATTTACCTTGTATATAAATATATGACATATAAACACATTCTTTTTCTGCTTAGTTCCAATAGTGCAAAATTCAGAAGTAAACATTTTTATAAAATATACTTTGTATGTAAATATGCGCCATATTAACACATTCTTATAAACATTTAAAAAAATATCTTTTATGTGACATATAAACACATTCTATTTCTACTTAATTCCTATAGTGCAAAAATCAAAAGTAAATATTTTTATAAAATTTACCTTGTATATAAATATATGACATATAAACACATTCTTTGTCTACTTAGTTCCTATAGTGCACAAATCAGAAGTACAATATTTTAATAAAATTTACTTTGTATATAAATATATGACATATAAACACATTCTTTTTCTGCTTAGTTCCAATAGTGCAAAATTCAAAAATAGACATTTATAAAAAATTTACTCTTTTCTTTTTATGCGACATATAAACACATTCTTTTTCTACTTATTTCATATAGTGCAAACAGAAGTAAATATTTTTCAAAATTTACCTTGTATATAAATATATGTCATATAACACATTCTCTTTCTGCTTATTTCCAATAGTGCAAAATTCAGAAGTAAACATTTTTATAACATATATACTTTGTATGTAAATATGTGTCATATTAACACATTCTTGTAAATATATTAAAAAAAATTCTTTTTATGCGACATATTAACACAATTTTTTTTTCAACTTAGTTCCTATAGTGCAAAATTCAAAAATAAAATTTTTATAAAATTTCCTTTTTTCTTTTTATGCGACATATAAACACATTCTTGTCCTACTTAGATCCTATACCCGCCGAAGACGGATGTGTCGGGCCATTGGCGCAAATAACACGGTGACACAACGCATTTCCATTCTCTGGACTACATCCTTCTGGAAATCTATTAGGACCATGGTCCTGCTATAAGATATCCAGTGGGAGTTTGAGAATGAACGCTGAAGAAGAAGAAGATCCTATAGTGCAAAAATAAAAAAAAATAAAAAATTTTTAATTTCCTTTTTTTATGCGACATATAAACACATTCTATTTCTACTTAATTCCTATAGTGCAAAAATCAGAAGTAAATATTTTTATAAAATTTACCTTGTATATAAATATATGACATATAAACACATTCTTTTTCTGCTTAGTTCCAATAGTGCAAAATTCAGAAGTAAACATTTTTATAAAATATACTTTGTATGTAAATATGCGCCATATTAACACATTCTTATAAACATTTAAAAAAATATCTTTTATGTGACATATAAACACATTCTATTTCTACTTAATTCCTATAGTGCAAAAATCAAAAGTAAATATTTTTATAAAATTTACCTTGTATATAAATATATGACATATAAACACATTCTTTGTCTACTTAGTTCCTATAGTGCACAAATCAGAAGTACAATATTTTAATAAAATTTACTTTGTATATAAATATATGACATATAAACACATTCTTTTTCTGCTTAGTTCCAATAGTGCAAAATTCAAAAATAGACATTTATAAAAAATTTACTCTTTTCTTTTTATGCGACATATAAACACATTCTTTTTCTACTTATTTCATATAGTGCAAACAGAAGTAAATATTTTTCAAAATTTACCTTGTATATAAATATATGTCATATAACACATTCTCTTTCTGCTTATTTCCAATAGTGCAAAATTCAGAAGTAAACATTTTTATAACATATATACTTTGTATGTAAATATGTGCCATATTAACACATTCTTGTAAATATTTTAAGAAATTTTCTTTTTATGCGACATATTAACACAATTTATTTTTCAACTTAGTTCTTATAGTGCAAAATTTCAAAAATAAAATTTTTATAAAATTTCCTTTTTTCTTTTTTTATGTGACATATAAACACATTCTTTTTCTACTTAGATCCTATAGTGCAAAAATTAAAAAAATTAAAAATTTTAAATTTCCTTTTTTTATGCGACATATAAACACATTCTATTTCTACTTAGTTCTGATAGTGCAAAAATCAGAAGTAAATATTTTAATAAAATGTACTTTGTATATAAATATATGACATATAAACACATTCTTTTTCTGCTTAGTTCCAATAGTGCAAAATTCAGAAGTAAACATTTTTATAAAATATACTTTGTATGTAAATATGCGCCATATTAACACATTCTTATAAACATTTAAAAAAATATCTTTTATGTGACATATAAACACATTCTATTTCTACTTAATTCCTATAGTGCAAAAATCAAAAGTAAATATTTTTGTAAAATTTACCTTGTATATAAATATATGACATATAAACACATTCTTTGTCTACTTAGTTCCTATAGTGCAAAAATTAGAAGTAAATATTTTTATAAAATTTGCCTTGTATATAAATATATGACATATAAACACATTCTTTTTCTACTTAGTTCCTATAGTGCAAAATTCAAAAATAAAAATTTAAAAAAAATTTACTCTTTTCTTTTTATGCGACATATAAACACATTCTTTTTCTACTTAGTTCATATAGTGCAAACAGAAGTAAATATTTTTCAAAATTTACCTTGTATATAAATATATGACATATAAACACATTCTTTTTCGGCTTAGTTCCAATAGTGCAAAATTCAGAAGTAAACATTTTTATAAAATATACTTTGTATGTAAATATGCGCCATATTAACACATTCTTATAAACATTTAAAAAAATATCTTTTATGTGACGTATAAACACATTCTATTTCTACTTAATTCCTATAGTGCAAAAATCAAAAGTAAATATTTTTATAAAATTTACCTTGTATATAAATATATGACATATAAACACATTCTTTGTCTACTTAGTTCCTATAGTGCAAAAATTAGAAGTAAATATTTTTATAAAATTTGCCTTGTATATAAATATATGACATATAAACACATTCTTTTTCTACTTAGTTCCTATAGTGCAAAATTCAAAAATAAAAATTTTAAAAAAATTTACTCTTTTCTTTTTATGCGACATATAAACACATTCTTTTTCTACTTAGTTCATATAGTGCAAACAGAAGTAAATATTTTTCAAAATTTACCTTGTATATAAATATATGACATATAAACACATTCTTTTTCGGCTTAGTTCCAATAGTGCAAAATTCAGAAGTAAACATTTTTATAAAATATACTTTGTATGTAAATATGCGCCATATTAACACATTCTTATAAACATTTAAAAAAATATCTTTTATGTGACATATAAACACATTCTATTTCTACTTAATTCCTATAGTGCAAAAATCAAAAGTAAATATTTTTATAAAATTTCCTTTTTTATTTTTTTATGCGACATATAAACACATTCTTTTTCTACTTAGATCCTATAGTGCAAAAATAAAAAAAATAAAAAATTTTAAATTTCCTTTTTTTATGCGACATATAAACACATTCTATTTCTACTTAGTTCTGATAGTGCAAAAATCAGAAGTAAATATTTTAATAAAATGTACTTTGTATATAAATATATGACATATAAACACATTCTTTTTCTGCTTAGTTCCAATAGTGCAAAATTCAGAAGTAAACATTTTTATAAAATATACTTTGTATGTAAATATGCGCCATATTAACACATTCTTATAAACATTAAAAAATTTTTCTTTTATGCAACATATAAACACATTCTATTTCTACTTTATTCCTATAGTGCAAAAATCAGAAGTAAATATTTTTATACAAATTTACCTTGTATATAAATATATGACATATAAACACATTCTTTGTCTACTTAGTTCCTATAGTGCAAAAATCAGAAGTAAATATTTTAATAAAATTTACTTTGTATATAAATATATGACATATAAACACATTCTTTTTCTGCTTAGTTCCAATAGTGCAAAATTCAAAAATAGACATTTATAAAAAATTTACTCTTTTCTTTTTATGCGACATATAAACACATTCTTTTTCTACTTATTTCATATAGTGCAAACAGAAGTAAATATTTTTCAAAATTTACCTTGTATATAAATATATGTCATATAACACATTCTCTTTCTGCTTATTTCCAATAGTGCAAAATTCAGAAGTAAACATTTTTATAACATATATACTTTGTATGTAAATATGTGTCATATTAACACATTCTTGTAAATATATAAAAAAAAATTCTTTTTATGCGACATATTAACACTATTTTTTTTTTCAACTTAGTTTCTATAGTGCAAAATTCAAAAATAAAATTTTTATAAAATTTCTTTTTTTTTTATGCAACATATAAACACATTCTTTTTCTACTTAGATCCTATAGTGCAAAAATAAAAAAAAATTAAAAAAAAAATTTAAATTTCCTTTTTTTATGCGACATATAAACACATTCTATTTCTACTTAGTTCTGATAGTGCAAAAATCAGAAGTAAATATTTTAATAAAATGTACATTGTATAAATATATGACATATAAACACATTCTTTGTCTACTTAGTTCCTATAGTGCAAAAATTAGAAGTAAATATTTTTATAAAATTTGCCTTTTATATAAATATATGACATATAAACACATTCTTTTTCTACTTAGTTCCTATAGTGCAAAATTCAAAAATAAACATTTAAAAAAAATTTACTCTTTTCTTTTTATGCGACATATAAACACATTCTTTTTCTACTTAGTTCATATAGTGCAAACAGAAGTAAATATTTTTCAAAATTTACCTTGTATATAAATATATGTCATATAACACATTCTCTTTCTGCTTATTTCCAATAGTGCAAAATTCAGAAGTAAACATTTTTATAAAATATACTTTGTATGTAAATATGCGCCATATTAACACATTCTTATAAACATTTAAAAAAATTTCTTTTATGCAACATATAAACACATTCTATTTCTACTTTATTCCTATAGTGCAAAAATCAGAAGTAAATATTTTTATAAAAATTTACCTTGTATATAAATATATGACATATAAACACATTCTTTGTCTACTTAGTTCCTATAGTGCAAAAATCAGAAGTAAATATTTAAAAAAAATTTACTTTGTATATAAATATATGACATATAAACACATTCTTTTTCTGCTTAGTTCCAATAGTGCAAAATTCAAAAATAGACATTTATAAAAAATTTACTCTTTTCTTTTTATGCGACATATAAACACATTCTTTTTCTACTTATTTCATATAGTGCAAACAGAAGTAAATATTTTTCAAAATTTACCTTGTATATAAATATATGTCATATAACACATTCTCTTTCTGCTTATTTCCAATAGTGCAAAATTCAGAAGTAAACATTTTTATAACATATATACTTTGTATGTAAATATGTGTCATATTAACACATTCTTGTAAATATATAAAAATTCTTTTTATGCGACATATAAACACATTCTATTTCTACTTAATTCCTATAGTGCAAAAATCAAAAGTAAATATTTTTATAAAATTTCCTTTTTTCTTTTTTTATGCGACATATAAACACATTCTTTTTCTACTTAGATCCTATAGTGCAAAAATAAAAAAAATAAAAGATTTTAAATTTCCTTTTTTTATGCAACATATAAACACATTCTATTTCTACTTAGTTCTGATAGTGCAAAAATCAGAAGTAAATATTTTAATAAAATGTACTTTGTATATAAATATATGACATATAAACACATTCTTTTTCTGCTTAGTTCCAATAGTGCAAAATTCAGAAGTAAACATTTTTATAAAATATACTTTGTATGTAAATATGCGCCATATTAACACATTCTTATAAACATTTAAAAAAATATCTTTTATGTGACATATAAACACATTCTATTTCTACTTAATTCCTATAGTGCAAAAATCAAAAGTAAATATTTTTATAAAATTTACCTTGTATATAAATATATGACATATAAACACATTCTTTGTCTACTTAGTTCCTATAGTGCAAAAATTAGAAGTAAATATTTTTATAAAATTTGCCTTGTATATAAATATATGACATATAAACACATTCTTTTTCTACTTAGTTCCTATAGTGCAAAATTCAAAAATAAAAATTTAAAAAAAATTTACTCTTTTCTTTTTATGTGACATATAAACACATTCTTTTTCTACTTAGTTCATATAGTGCAAACAGAAGTAAATATTTTTCAAAATTTACCTTGTATATAAATATATGACATATAAACACATTCTTTTTCGGCTTAGTTCCAATAGTGCAAAATTCAGAAGTAAACATTTTTATAAAATATACTTTGTATGTAAATATGCGCCATATTAACACATTCTTATAAACATTTAAAAAAATATCTTTTATGTGACATATAAACACATTCTATTTCTACTTAATTCCTATAGTGCAAAAATCAAAAGTAAATATTTTTATAAAATTTACCTTGTATATAAATATATGACATATAAACACATTCTTTGTCTACTTAGTTCCTATAGTGCAAAAATTAGAAGTAAATATTTTTATAAAATTTGCCTTGTATATAAATATATGACATATAAACACATTCTTTTTCTACTTAGTTCCTATAGTGCAAAATTCAAAAATAAAAATTTTAAAAAAATTTACTCTTTTCTTTTTATGCGACATATAAACACATTCTTTTTCTACTTAGTTCATATAGTGCAAACAGAAGTAAATATTTTTCAAAATTTACCTTGTATATAAATATATGACATATAAACACATTCTTTTTCGGCTTAGTTCCAATAGTGCAAAATTCAGAAGTAAACATTTTTATAAAATATACTTTGTATGTAAATATGCGCCATATTAACACATTCTTATAAACATTTAAAAAAATATCTTTTATGTGACATATAAACACATTCTATTTCTACTTAATTCCTATAGTGCAAAAATCAAAAGTAAATATTTTTATAAAATTTCCTTTTTTATTTTTTTATGCGACATATAAACACATTCTTTTTCTACTTAGATCCTATAGTGCAAAAATAAAAAAAATAAAAAATTTTAAATTTCCTTTTTTTATGCGACATATAAACACATTCTATTTCTACTTAGTTCTGATAGTGCAAAAATCAGAAGTAAATATTTTAATAAAATGTACTTTGTATATAAATATATGACATATAAACACATTCTTTTTCTGCTTAGTTCCAATAGTGCAAAATTCAGAAGTAAACATTTTTATAAAATATACTTTGTATGTAAATATGCGCCATATTAACACATTCTTATAAACATTAAAAAATTTTTCTTTTATGCAACATATAAACACATTCTATTTCTACTTTATTCCTATAGTGCAAAAATCAGAAGTAAATATTTTTATACAAATTTACCTTGTATATAAATATATGACATATAAACACATTCTTTGTCTACTTAGTTCCTATAGTGCAAAAATCAGAAGTAAATATTTTAATAAAATTTACTTTGTATATAAATATATGACATATAAACACATTCTTTTTCTGCTTAGTTCCAATAGTGCAAAATTCAAAAATAGACATTTATAAAAAATTTACTCTTTTCTTTTTATGCGACATATAAACACATTCTTTTTCTACTTATTTCATATAGTGCAAACAGAAGTAAATATTTTTCAAAATTTACCTTGTATATAAATATATGTCATATAACACATTCTCTTTCTGCTTATTTCCAATAGTGCAAAATTCAGAAGTAAACATTTTTATAACATATATACTTTTATGTAAATATGTGTCATATTAACACATTCTTGTAAATATATAAAAAAAAATTCTTTTTATGCGACATATTAACACTATTTTTTTTTTCAACTTAGTTTCTATAGTGCAAAATTCAAAAATAAAATTTTTATAAAATTTCTTTTTTTTTTATGCAACATATAAACACATTCTTTTTCTACTTAGATCCTATAGTGCAAAAATAAAAAAAAATTAAAAAAAAAATTTAAATTTCCTTTTTTTATGCGACATATAAACACATTCTATTTCTACTTAGTTCTGATAGTGCAAAAATCAGAAGTAAATATTTTAATAAAATGTACATTGTATAAATATATGACATATAAACACATTCTTTGTCTACTTAGTTCCTATAGTGCAAAAATTAGAAGTAAATATTTTTATAAAATTTGCCTTTTATATAAATATATGACATATAAACACATTCTTTTTCTACTTAGTTCCTATAGTGCAAAATTCAAAAATAAACATTTAAAAAAAATTTACTCTTTTCTTTTTATGCGACATATAAACACATTCTTTTTCTACTTAGTTCATATAGTGCAAACAGAAGTAAATATTTTTCAAAATTTACCTTGTATATAAATATATGACATATAAACACATTCTTTTTCGGCTTAGTTCCAATAGTGCAAAATTCAGAAGTAAACATTTTTATAAAATATACTTTGTATGTAAATATGCGCCATATTAACACATTCTTATAAACATTTTAAAAAATTTCTTTTATGCAACATATAAACACATTCTATTTCTACTTTATTCCTATAGTGCAAAAATCAGAAGTAAATATTTTTATAAAAATTTACCTTGTATATAAATATATGACATATAAACACATTCTTTGTCTACTTAGTTCCTATAGTGCAAAAATCAGAAGTAAATATTTAAAAAAAATTTACTTTGTATATAAATATATGACATATAAACACATTCTTTTTCTGCTTAGTTCCAATAGTGCAAAATTCAAAAATAGACATTTATAAAAAATTTACTCTTTTCTTTTTATGCGACATATAAACACATTCTTTTTCTACTTATTTCATATAGTGCAAACAGAAGTAAATATTTTTCAAAATTTACCTTGTATATAAATATATGTCATATAACACATTCTCTTTCTGCTTATTTCCAATAGTGCAAAATTCAGAAGTAAACATTTTTATAACATATATACTTTGTATGTAAATATGTGTCATATTAACACATTCTTGTAAATATATAAAAATTCTTTTTATGCGACATATAAACACATTCTATTTCTACTTAATTCCTATAGTGCAAAAATCAAAAGTAAATATTTTTAAAAAATTTCCTTTTTTCTTTTTTTATGCGACATATAAACACATTCTTTTTCTACTTAGATCCTATAGTGCAAAAATAAAAAAAATAAAAAATTTTAAATTTCCTTTTTTTATGCAACATATAAACACATTCTATTTCTACTTAGTTCTGATAGTGCAAAAATCAGAAGTAAATATTTTAATAAAATGTACTTTGTATATAAATATATGACATATAAACACATTCTTTTTCTGCTTAGTTCCAATAGTGCAAAATTCAGAAGTTAACATTTTTATAAAATATACTTTGTATGTAAATATGCGCCATATTAACACATTCTTATAAACATAAAAAAATTTTTCTTTTATGCAACATATAAACACATTCTATTTCTACTTTATTCCTATAGTGCAAAAATCAGAAGTAAATATTTTTATAAAAATTTACCTTGTATATAAATATATGACATATAAACACATTCTTTGTCTACTTAGTTCCTATAGTGCAAAAATCAGAAGTAAATATTTTTCAAAATTTACCTTGTATATAAATATATGACATATAAACACATTCTTTTTCGGCTTAGTTCCAATAGTGCAAAATTCAGAAGTAAACATTTTTATAAAATATACTTTGTATGTAAATATGCGCCATATTAACACATTCTTATAAACATTTAAAAAAATATCTTTTATGTGACATATAAACACATTCTATTTCTACTTAATTCCTATAGTGCAAAAATCAAAAGTAAATATTTTTATAAAATTTCCTTTTTCTTTTTTTATGCGACATATAAACACATTCTTTTTCTACTTAGATCCTATAGTGCAAAAATAAAAAAAATAAAAAATTTTAAATTTCCTTTTTTTATGCGACATATAAACAAACACATTCTATTTCTACTTAGTTCTGATAGTGCAAAAATCAGAAGTAAATATTTTAATAAAATGTACTTTGTATATAAATATATGACATATAAACACATTCTTTTTCTGCTTAGTTCCAATAGTGCAAAATTCAGAAGTAAACATTTTTATAAAATATACTTTGTATGTAAATATGCGCCATATTAACACATTCTTATAAACATTAAAAAATTTTTCTTTTATGCAACATATAAACACATTCTATTTCTACTTTATTCCTATAGTATAAAAATCAGAAGTAAATATTTTTATACAAATTTACCTTTGTATATAAATATATGACATATAAACACATTCTTTGTCTACTTAGTTCCTATAGTGCACAAATCAGAAGTACAATATTTTAATAAAATTTACTTTGTATATAAATATATGACATATAAACACATTCTTTTTCTGCTTAGTTCCAATAGTGCAAAATTCAGAAGTAAACATTTTTATAAAATATACTTTGTATGTAAATATGCGCCATATTAACACATTCTTATAAACATAAAAAAAATTTTCTTTTATGCAACATATAAACACATTCTATTTCTACTTTATTCCTATAGTGCAAAAATCAGAAGTAAATATTTTTATAAAAATTTACCTTGTATATAAATATATGACATATAAACACATTCTTTGTCTACTTAGTTCCTATAGTGCAAAAATCAGAAGTAAATATTTAAAAAAAATTTACTTTGTATATAAATATATGACATATAAACACATTCTTTTTCTGCTTAGTTCCAATAGTGCAAAATTCAAAAATAGACATTTTAAAAAAATTTACTCTTTTCTTTTTATGCGACATATAAACACATTCTTTTTCTACTTAGTTCATATAGTGCAAACAGAAGTAAATATTTTTCAAAATTTACCTTGTATATAAATATATGACATATAAACACATTCTTTGTCGGCTTAGTTCCAATAGTGCAAAATTCAGAAGTAAACATTTTTATAAAATATACTTTGTATGTAAATATGCGCCATATTAACACATTCTTATAAACATTTAAAAAAATATCTTTTATGTGACATATAAACACATTCTATTTCTACTTAATTCCTATAGTGCAAAAATCAAAAGTAAATATTTTTATAAAATTTCCTTTTTCTTTTTTTATGCGACATATAAACACATTCTTTTTCTACTTAGATCCTATAGTGCAAAAATAAAAAAAATAAAAGATTTTAAATTTCCTTTTTTTATGCGACATATAAACAAACACATTCTATTTCTACTTAGTTCTGATAGTGCAAAAATCAGAAGTAAATATTTTAATAAAATGTACTTTGTATATAAATATATGACATATAAACACATTCTTTTTCTGCTTAGTTCCAATAGTGCAAAATTCAGAAGTAAACATTTTTATAAAATATACTTTGTATGTAAATATGCGCCATATTAACACATTCTTATAAACATTAAAAAATTTTTCTTTTATGCAACATATAAACACATTCTATTTCTACTTTATTCCTATAGTGCAAAAATCAGAAGTAAATATTTTTATACAAATTTACCTTGTATATAAATATATGACATATAAACACATTCTTTGTCTACTTAGTTCCTATAGTGCAAAAATCAGAAGTAAATATTTTAATAAAATTTACTTTGTATATAAATATATGACATATAAACACATTCTTTTTCTGCTTAGTTCCAATAGTGCAAAATTCAAAAATAGTCATTTATAAAAAATTTACTCTTTTCTTTTTATGCGACATATAAACACATTCTTTTTCTACTTATTTCATATAGTGCAAACAGAAGTAAATATTTTTCAAAATTTACCTTGTATATAAATATATGTCATATAACACATTCTCTTTCTGCTTATTTCCAATAGTGCAAAATTCAGAAGTAAACATTTTTATAACATATATACTTTGTATGTAAATATGTGTCATATTAACACATTCTTGTAAATATATAAAAAAAAATTCTTTTTATGCGACATATTAACACAATTTTTTTTTCAACTTAGTTTCTATAGTGCAAAATTCAAAAATAAAATTTTTATAAAATTTCTTTTTTTTTTATGCAACATATAAACACATTCTTTTTCTACTTAGATCCTATAGTGCAAAAATAAAAAAAAATTAAAAAAAAAATTTAAATTTCCTTTTTTTATGCGACATATAAACACATTCTATTTCTACTTAGTTCTGATAGTGCAAAAATCAGAAGTAAATATTTTAATAAAATGTACATTGTATAAATATATGACATATAAACACATTCTTTGTCTACTTAGTTCCTATAGTGCAAAAATTAGAAGTAAATATTTTTATAAAATTTGCCTTTTATATAAATATATGACATATAAACACATTCTTTTTCTACTTAGTTCCTATAGTGCAAAATTCAAAAATAAACATTTAAAAAAAATTTACTCTTTTCTTTTTATGCGACATATAAACACATTCTTTTTCTACTTAGTTCATATAGTGCAAACAGAAGTAAATATTTTTCAAAATTTACCTTGTATATAAATATATGACATATAAACACATTCTTTTTCGGCTTAGTTCCAATAGTGCAAAATTCAGAAGTAAACATTTTTATAAAATATACTTTGTATGTAAATATGCGCCATATTAACACATTCTTATAAACATTTAAAAAAATTTCTTTTATGCAACATATAAACACATTCTATTTCTACTTTATTCCTATAGTGCAAAAATCAGAAGTAAATATTTTTATAAAAATTTACCTTGTATATAAATATATGACATATAAACACATTCTTTGTCTACTTAGTTCCTATAGTGCAAAAATCAGAAGTAAATATTTAAAAAAAATTTACTTTGTATATAAATATATGACATATAAACACATTCTTTTTCTGCTTAGTTCCAATAGTGCAAAATTCAAAAATAGACATTTATAAAAAATTTACTCTTTTCTTTTTATGCGACATATAAACACATTCTTTTTCTACTTATTTCATATAGTGCAAACAGAAGTAAATATTTTTCAAAATTTACCTTGTATATAAATATATGTCATATAACACATTCTCTTTCTGCTTATTTCCAATAGTGCAAAATTCAGAAGTAAACATTTTTATAACATATATACTTTGTATGTAAATATGTGTCATATTAACACATTCTTGTAAATATATAAAAATTCTTTTTATGCGACATATAAACACATTCTATTTCTACTTAATTCCTATAGTGCAAAAATCAAAAGTAAATATTTTTATAAAATTTCCTTTTTTCTTTTTTTATGCGACATATAAACACATTCTTTTTCTACTTAGATCCTATAGTGCAAAAATAAAAAAAATAAAAAATTTTAAATTTCCTTTTTTTATGCAACATATAAACACATTCTATTTCTACTTAGTTCTGATAGTGCAAAAATCAGAAGTAAATATTTTAATAAAATGTACTTTGTATATAAATATATGACATATAAACACATTCTTTTTCTGCTTAGTTCCAATAGTGCAAAATTCAGAAGTAAACATTTTTATAAAATATACTTTGTATGTAAATATGCGCCATATTAACACATTCTTATAAACATAAAAAATTTTTTCTTTTATGCAACATATAAACACATTCTATTTCTACTTTATTCCTATAGTGCAAAAATCAGAAGTAAATATTTTTATAAAAATTTACCTTGTATATAAATATATGACATATAAACACATTCTTTGTCTACTTAGTTCCTATAGTGCAAAAATCAGAAGTAAATATTTTAAAAAAATTTACTTTGTATATAAATATATGACATATAAACACATTCTTTTTCTGCTTAGTTCCAATAGTGCAAAATTCAAAAATAGACATTTAAAAAAAATTTACTCTTTTCTTTTTATGCGACATATAAACACATTCTTTTTCTACTTAGTTCATATAGTGCAAACAGAAGTAAATATTTTTCAAAATTTACCTTGTATATAAATATATGACATATAAACACATTCTTTTTCGGCTTAGTTCCAATAGTGCAAAATTCAGAAGTAAACATTTTTATAAAATATACTTTGTATGTAAATATGCGCCATATTAACACATTCTTATAAACATTTTAAAAAATATCTTTTATGTGACATATAAACACATTCTATTTCTACTTAATTCCTATAGTGCAAAAATCAAAAGTAAATATTTTTATAAAATTTCCTTTTTCTTTTTTTATGCGACATATAAACACATTCTTTTTCTACTTAGATCCTATAGTGCAAAAATAAAAAAAATAAAAAATTTTAAATTTCCTTTTTTTATGCGACATATAAACAAACACATTCTATTTCTACTTAGTTCTGATAGTGCAAAAATCAGAAGTAAATATTTTAATAAAATGTACTTTGTATATAAATATATGACATATAAACACATTCTTTTTCTGCTTAGTTCCAATAGTGCAAAATTCAGAAGTAAACATTTTTATAAAATATACTTTGTATGTAAATATGCGCCATATTAACACATTCTTATAAACATTAAAAAATTTTTCTTTTATGCAACATATAAACACATTCTATTTCTACTTTATTCCTATAGTGTAAAAATCAGAAGTAAATATTTTTATACAAATTTACCTTTGTATATAAATATATGACATATAAACACATTCTTTGTCTACTTAGTTCCTATAGTGCACAAATCAGAAGTACAATATTTTAATAAAATTTACTTTGTATATAAATATATGACATATAAACACATTCTTTTTCTGCTTAGTTCCAATAGTGCAAAATTCAGAAGTAAACATTTTTATAAAATATACTTTGTATGTAAATATGCGCCATATTAACACATTCTTATAAACATAAAAAAATTTTTCTTTTATGCAACATATAAACACATTCTATTTCTACTTTATTCCTATAGTGCAAAAATCAGAAGTAAATATTTTTATAAAAATTTACCTTGTATATAAATATATGACATATAAACACATTCTTTGTCTACTTAGTTCCTATAGTGCAAAAATCAGAAGTAAATATTTAAAAAAAATTTACTTTGTATATAAATATATGACATATAAACACATTCTTTTTCTGCTTAGTTCCAATAGTGCAAAATTCAAAAATAGACATTTAAAAAAAATTTACTCTTTTCTTTTTATGCGACATATAAACACATTCTTTTTCTACTTAGTTCATATAGTGCAAACAGAAGTAAATATTTTTCAAAATTTACCTTGTATATAAATATATGACATATAAACACATTCTTTGTCGGCTTAGTTCCAATAGTGCAAAATTCAGAAGTAAACATTTTTATAAAATATACTTTGTATGTAAATATGCGCCATATTAACACATTCTTATAAACATTTTAAAAAATATCTTTTATGTGACATATAAACACATTCTATTTCTACTTAATTCCTATAGTGCAAAAATCAAAAGTAAATATTTTTATAAAATTTCCTTTTTCTTTTTTTATGCGACATATAAACACATTCTTTTTCTACTTAGATCCTATAGTGCAAAAATAAAAAAAATAAAAGATTTTAAATTTCCTTTTTTTATGCGACATATAAACAAACACATTCTATTTCTACTTAGTTCTGATAGTGCAAAAATCAGAAGTAAATATTTTAATAAAATGTACTTTGTATATAAATATATGACATATAAACACATTATTTTTCTGCTTAGTTCCAATAGTGCAAAATTCAGAAGTAAACATTTTTATAAAATATACTTTGTATGTAAATATGCGCCATATTAACACATTCTTATAAACATTAAAAAATTTTTCTTTTATGCAACATATAAACACATTCTATTTCTACTTTATTCCTATAGTGCAAAAATCAGAAGTAAATATTTTTATACAAATTTACCTTTGTATATAAATATATGACATATAAACACATTCTTTGTCTACTTAGTTCCTATAGTGCACAAATCAGAAGTACAATATTTTAATAAAATTTACTTTGTATATAAATATATGACATATAAACACATTCTTTTTCTGCTTAGTTCCAATAGTGCAAAATTCAAAAATAGACATTTATAAAAAATTTACTCTTTTCTTTTTATGCGACATATAAACACATTCTTTTTCTACTTATTTCATATAGTGCAAACAGAAGTAAATATTTTTCAAAATTTACCTTGTATATAAATATATGTCATATAACACATTCTCTTTCTGCTTATTTCCAATAGTGCAAAATTCAGAAGTAAACATTTTTATAACATATATACTTTGTATGTAAATATGTGTCATATTAACACATTCTTGTAAATATATAAAAAAAAATTCTTTTTATGCGACATATAAACACATTCTATTTCTACTTAATTCCTATAGTGCAAAAATCAAAAGTAAATATTTTTATAAAATTTCCTTTTTTCTTTTTTTATGCGACATATAAACACATTCTTTTTCTACTTAGATCCTATAGTGCAAAAATAAAAAAAATAAAAAATTTTAAATTTCCTTTTTTTTATGCGACATATAAACACATTCTATTTCTACTTAGTTCTGATAGTGCAAAAATCAGAAGTAAATATTTTAATAAAATGTACTTTGTATATAAATATATGACATATAAACACATTCTTTTTCTGCTTAGTTCCAATAGTGCAAAATTCAGAAGGAAACATTTTTATAAAATATACTTTGTATGTAAATATGCGCCATATTAACACATTCTTATAAACATTAAAAAAAGTTTCTTTTATGCAACATATAAACACATTCTATTTCTACTTTATTCCTATAGTGCAAAAATCAGAAGTAAATATTTAAAAAAAATTTACTTTGTATATAAATATATGACATATAAACACATTCTTTTTCTGCTTAGTTCCAATAGTGCAAAATTCAAAAATAGACATTTTAAAAAAATTTACTCTTTTCTTTTTATGCGACATATAAACACATTCTTTTTCTACTTAGTTCATATAGTGCAAACAGAAGTAAATATTTTTCAAAATTTACCTTGTATATAAATATATGACATATAAACACATTCTTTTTCGGCTTAGTTCCAATAGTGCAAAATTCAGAAGTAAACATTTTTATAAAATATACTTTGTATGTAAATATGCGCCATATTAACACATTCTTATAAACATTTTAAAAAATATCTTTTATGTGACATATAAACACATTCTATTTCTACTTAATTCCTATAGTGCAAAAATCAAAAGTAAATATTTTTATAAAATTTCCTTTTTCTTTTTTTATGCGACATATAAACACATTCTTTTTCTACTTAGATCCTATAGTGCAAAAATAAAAAAAATAAAAAATTTTAAATTTCCTTTTTTTATGCGACATATAAACAAACACATTCTATTTCTACTTAGTTCTGATAGTGCAAAAATCAGAAGTAAATATTTTAATAAAATGTACTTTGTATATAAATATATGACATATAAACACATTCTTTTTCTGCTTAGTTCCAATAGTGCAAAATTCAGAAGTAAACATTTTTATAAAATATACTTTGTATGTAAATATGCGCCATATTAACACATTCTTATAAACATTAAAAAAATTTTTTTTTATGCAACATATAAACACATTCTATTTCTACTTAATTCCTATAGTGCAAAAATCAGAAGTAAATAATTTTATAAAAATTTACCTTGTATATAAATATATGACATATAAACACATTCTTTGTCTACTTAGTTCCTATAGTGCAAAAATCAGAAGTAAATATTTTAATAAAATTTACTTTGTATGTAAATATGCGCCATATTAACACATTCTTATAAACATTTTAAAAAATTTCTTTTTTGCGAAATATAAACACATTCTATTTCTACTTAATTCCTATAGTGCAAAAATCAGAAGTAAATATTTTTATAAAATTTACCTTGTATATAAATATATGACATATAAACACATTCTTTTTCTACTTAGTTCCTATAGTGCAAAAATTAGAAGTAAATATTTTTATAAAATTAGCCTTGTATATAAATATATGACATATAAACACATTCTTTTTCTACTTAGTTCCTATAGTGCAAAATTCAAAAATAGACATTTAAAAAAAATTTACTCTTTTCTTTTTATGCGACATATAAACACATTCTTTTTCTACTTAGTTCATATAGTGCAAACAGAAGTAAATATTTTTCAAAATTTACCTTGTATATAAATATATGTCATATAACACATTCTCTTTCTGCTTATTTCCAATAGTGCAGAATTCAGAAGTAAACATTTTTATAAATATACTTTGTATGTAAATATGCGCCATATTAACACATTCTTATAAACATTTTTAAAAAAATTTTTTATGCAACATATAAACACATTCTATTTCTACTTAATTCCTATAGTGCAAAAATCAGAAGAAAATTTTTTTATAAAATTTACCTTGTATATACATATATGACATATAAACACATTCTTTGTCTACTTAGTTCCTATAGTGCACAAATTAGAAGTAAATATTTTTATAAAATTTGCCTTGTATATAAATATATGACATATAAACACATTCTTTTTCTACTTAGTTCCTATAGTGCAAAATTCAAAAATAAACATTTAAAAAAAATTTACTCTTTTCTTTTTATGTGACATATAAACACATTCTTTTTCTACTTAGTTCATATAGTGCAAACTGAAGTAAATATTTTTCAAAATTTACCTTGTATATAAATATATGTCATATAACACATTCTCTTTCTGCTTATTTCCAATAGTGCAAAATTCAGAAGTAAACATTTTTATAACATATATACTTTGTATGTAAATATGTGTCATATTAACACATTCTTGTAAATATTTTTTTTAAATACCTTTTTATGCGACATATTAACACAATTTTTTTTACAACTTAGTTCCTATAGTGCAAAATTCAAAAATAAAATATTTATAAAATTTCCTTTTTTCTTTTTATGCGACATATAAACACATTCTATTTCTACTTATTTCCAATAGTGCAAAATTCAGAAGTAAACATTTTTATAACATATATACTTTGTATGTAAATATGTGTCATATTAACACATTCTTGTAAATATATAAAAAAATTTCTTTTTATGCGACATATTAACACAATTTTTTTTTTCAACTTAGTTTCTATAGTGCAAAATTCAAAAATAAAATTTTTATAAAATTTCTTTTTTTTTTATGCAACATATAAACACATTCTTTTTCTACTTAGATCCTATAGTGCAAAAATAAAAAAAAAAAAATAGAAAAATTTAAATTTCCTTTTTTTATGCGACATATAAACACATTCTATTTCTACTTAGTTCTGATAGTGCAAAAATCAGAAGTAAATATTTTAATAAAATGTACATTGTATAAATATATGACATATAAACACATTCTTTTTCTGCTTAGTTCCAATAGTGCAAAATTCAGAAGTAAACATTTTTATAAAATATACTTTGTATGTAAATATGCGCCATATTAACACATTCTTATAAACATTTAAAAAATATTTGTTTATGCAACATATAAACACATTCTATTTCTACTTAATTCCTATAGTGCAAAAATCAGAAGAAAATTTTTTTATAAAAATTTACCTTGTATATAAATTTTAGACATATAAACACATTCTGTGTCTACTTCGTTCCTATAGTGCACAAATCAGAAGTACAATATTTTAATAAAATTTACTTTGTATATAAATATATGACATATAAACACATTCTTTTTCTACTTAGTTCCTATAGTGCAAAATTCAAAAATAGACATTTAAAAAAAATTTACTCTTTTCTTTTTATGCGACATATAAACACATTCTTTTTCTACTTAGTTCATATATTGCAAACAGAAGTAAATATTTTTCAAAATTTACCTTGTATATAAATATATGTCATATAACACATTCTCTTTCTGCTTATTTCCAATAGTGCAAAATTCAGAAGTAAACATTTTTATAACATATATACTTTGTATGTAAATATGTGTCATATTAACACATTCTTGTAAATATATAAAAAAATTTCTTTTTATGCAACATATTAACACAATTTTTTTTTTCAACTTAGTTTCTATAGTGCAAAATTCAAAAATAAAATTTTTATAAAATTTCTTTTTTTTTTATGCAACATATAAACACATTCTTTTTCTACTTAGATCCTATAGTGCAAAAATAAAAAAAAATTAAAAAAAAAATTTAAATTTCCTTTTTTTATGCGACATATAAACACATTCTATTTCTACTTAGTTCTGATAGTGCAAAAATCAGAAGTAAATATTTTAATAAAATGTACATTGTATAAATATATGACATATAAACACATTCTTTTTCTGCTTAGTTCCAATAGTGCAAAATTCAGAAGTAAACATTTTTATAAAATATACTTTGTATGTAAATATGCGCCATATTAACACATTCTTATAAACATTTAAAAAATATTTGTTTATGCAACATATAAACACATTCTATTTCTACTTAATCCCTATAGTGCAAAAATCAGAAGTAAATATTTTTATAAAAATTTACCTTGTATATAAATATATGACATATAAACACATTCTTTGTCTACTTAGTTCCTATAGTGCAAAAATCAGAAGTAAATATTTTAATAAAATTTACTTTGTATATAAATATATGACATATAAACACATTCTTTTTCTGCTTAGTTCCAATAGTCCAAAATTCAGAAGTAAACATTTTTATAAAATATACTTTGTATGTAAATATGCGCCATATTAACACATTCTTATAAACATTTTTTAAAAATTCTTTTTTGCGACATATAAACACATTCTATTTCTACTTAATTCCTATAGTGCAAAAATCAGAAGTAAATATTTTTATAAAATTTACCTTGTATATAAATTTTAGACATATAAACACATTCTGTGTCTACTTAGTTCCTATAGTGCAAAAATTAGAAGTAAATATTTTTATAAAATTAGCCTTGTATATAAATATATGACATATAAACACATTCTTTTTCTACTTAGTTCCTATAGTGCAAAATTCAAAAATAGACATTTAAAAAAAATTTATTCTTTTCTTTTTATGCGACATATAAACACATTCTTTTTCTACTTAGTTCATATATTGCAAACAGAAGTAAATATTTTTTCAAAATTTACCTTGTATATAAATATATGTCATATAACACATTCTCTTTCTGCTTATTTCCAATAGTGCAAAATTCAGAAGTAAACATTTTTATAACATATATACTTTGTATGTAAATATGTGTCATATTAACACATTCTTGTAAATATATAAAAAAAATTTCTTTTTATGCGACATATTAACAATTTTTTTTTTCAACTTAGTTTCTATAGTGCAAAATTCAAAAATAAAATTGTTATAAAATTTCCTTTTTTTTTTTATGCAACATATAAACACATTCTTTTTCTACTTAGATCCTATAGTGCAAAAATAAAAAAAAATAATTAAAAAAAATTTAAATTTCCTTTTTTTATGCGACATATAAACACATTCTTTGTCTACTTAGTTCCTATAGTGCAAAAATCAGAAGTAAATATTTTAATAAAATTTACTTTGTATATAAATATATGACATATAAACACATTCTTTTTCTGCTTAGTTCCAATAGTCCAAAATTCAGAAGTAAACATTTTTATAAAATATACTTTGTATGTAAATATGCGCCATATTAACACATTCTTATAAACATTTTTAAAAAATTCTTTTTTGCGACATATAAACACATTCTATTTCTACTTAATTCCTATAGTGCAAAAATCAGAAGTAAATATTTTTATAAAATTTACCTTGTATATAAATTTTAGACATATAAACACATTCTGTGTCTACTTAGTTCCTATAGTGCAAAAATTAGAAGTAAATATTTTTATAAAGTTAGCCTTGTATATAAATATATGACATATAAACACATTCTTTTTCTACTTAGTTCCTATAGTGCAAAATTCAAAAATAGACATTTTAAAAAAATTTATTCTTTTCTTTTTATGCGACATATAAACACATTCTTTTTCTACTTAGTTCATATATTGCAAACAGAAGTAAATATTTTTTCAAAATTTACCTTGTATATAAATATATGTCATATAACACATTCTCTTTCTGCTTATTTCCAATAGTGCAAAATTCAGAAGTAAACATTTTTATAACATATATACTTTGTATGTAAATATGTGTCATATTAACACATTCTTGTAAATATATAAAAAAAATTTCTTTTTATGCGACATATTAACAATTTTTTTTTTCAACTTAGTTTCTATAGTGCAAAATTCAAAAATAAAATTTTTATAAAATTTCCTTTTTTTTTTTATGCAACATATAAACACATTCTTTTTCTACTTAGATCCTATAGTGCAAAAATAAATAAAAATAATTTTAAAAAATTTAAATTTCCTTTTTTTATGCGACATATAAACACATTCTATTTCTACTTAGTTCTGATAGTGCAAAAATCAGAAGTAAATATTTTAATAAAATGTACATTGTATAAAAATATGACATATAAACACATTCTTTTTCTGCTTAGTTCCAATAGTGCAAAATTCAGAAGTAAACATTTTTATAAAATATACTTTGTATGTAAATATGCGCCATATTAACACATTCTTATAAACATTTAAAAAAAAAATTTTTATGCAACATATAAACACATTCTATTTCTACTTAATTCCTATAGTGCAAAAATCAGAAGAAAATTTTTTTATAAAATTTTCCTTGTATATACATATATGACATATAAACACATTCTTTGTCTACTTAGTTCCTATAGTGCAAAAATTAGAAGTAAATATTTTAATAAAATTTGCCTTGTATATAAATATATGACATATAATCACATTCTTTTTCTACTTAGTTCCTATAGTGCAAAATTCAAAAATAAACATTAAAAAAAAATTTACTCTTTTCTTTTTATGCGACATATAAACACATTCTTTTTCTACTTAGTTCATATAGTGCAAACTGAAGTAAATATTTTTCAAAATTTACCTTGTATATAAATATATGTCATATAACACATTCTCTTTCTGCTTATTTCCAATAGTGCAAAATTCAGAAGTAAACATTTTTATAACATATATACTTTGTATGTAAATATGTGTCATATTAACACATTCTTGTAAATATATAAAAAAAATTTCTTTTTATGCGACATATTAACAATTTTTTTTTTCAACTTAGTTTCTATAGTGCAAAATTCAAAAATAAAATTTTTATAAAATTTCCTTTTTTTTTTTATGCAACATATAAACACATTCTTTTTCTACTTAGATCCTATAGTGCAAAAATAAATAAAAATAATTTAAAAAAATTTAAATTTCCTTTTTTTATGCGACATATAAACACATTCTATTTCTACTTAGTTCCTATAGTGCACAAATTAGAAGTAAATATTTTAATAAAATTTGCCTTGTATATAAATATATGACATATAAACACATTCTTTTTCTACTTAGTTCCTATAGTGCAAAATTCAAAAATAAACATTAAAAAAAAATTTACTCTTTTCTTTTTATGCGACATATAAACACATTCTTTTTCTACTTAGTTCATATAGTGCAAACAGAAGTAAATATTTTTCAAAATTTACCTTGTATATAAATATATGTCATATAACACATTCTCTTTCTGCTTATTTCCAATAGTGCAAAATTCAGAAGTAAACATTTTTATAACATATATACTTTGTATG
This sequence comes from Meghimatium bilineatum, assembly GCA_034231615.1. Classification (NCBI taxonomy): domain Eukaryota; kingdom Metazoa; phylum Mollusca; class Gastropoda; order Stylommatophora; family Philomycidae; genus Meghimatium; species Meghimatium bilineatum. Next base: position 59,001,496 of record CM067321.1, on the reverse strand, counting down.
TAAATATGTGTCATATTAACACATTCTTGTAAATATATAAAAAAATTTCTTTTTATGCGACATATTAACACAATTTTTTTTTTCAACTTAGTTTCTATAGTGCAAAATTCAAAAATAAAATTTTTATAAAATTTCTTTTTTTTTTATGCAACATATAAACACATTCTTTTTCTACTTAGATCCTATAGTGCAAAAATAAAAAAATAAAAAAAAAAAATTTAAATTTCCTTTTTTTATGCGACATATAAACACATTCTATTTCTACTTAGTTCTGATAGTGCAAAAATCAGAAGTAAATATTTTAATATAATGTACATTGTATAAATATATGACATATAAACACATTCTTTTTCTGCTTAGTTCCAATAGTGCAAAATTCAGAAGTAAACATTTTTATAAAATATACTTTGTATGTAAATATGCGCCATATTAACACATTCTTATAAACATTTAAAAAATATTTGTTTATGCAACATATAAACACATTCTATTTCTACTTAATTCCTATAGTGCAAAAATCAGAAGAAAATTTTTTTATAAAAATTTACCTTGTATATAAATATATGACATATAAACACATTCTTTGTCTACTTAGTTCCTATAGTGCACAAATTAGAAGTAAATATTTTTATAAAATTTACATTGTATATAAATATATGACATATAAACACATTCTTTTTCTACTTAGTTCCTATAGTGCAAAATTCAAAAATAAACATTTAAAAAAAATTTACTCTTTTCTTTTTATGCGACATATAAACACATTCTTTTTCTACTTAGTTCATATAGTGCAAACTGAAGTAAATATTTTTCAAAATTTACCTTGTATATAAATATATGTCATATAACACATTCTCTTTCTGCTTATTTCCAATAGTGCAAAATTCAGAAGTAAACATTTTTATAACATATATACTTTGTATGTAAATATGTGTCATATTAACACATTCTTGTAAATATTTTTTAAAAATTTCTTTTTATGCGACATATTAACACAATTTTTTTTACAACTTAGTTCCTATAGTGCAAAATTCAAAAATAAAATATTTATAAAATTTCCTTTTTTCTTTTTATGCGACATATAAACACATTCTATTTCTACTTAATTCCTATAGTGCAAAAATCAGAAGTAAATATTTTTATAAAATTTACCTTGTATATAAATTTTAGACATATAAACACATTCTGTGTCTACTTAGTTCCTATAGTGCAAAAATTAGAAGTAAATATTTTTATAAAATTAGCCTTGTATATAAATATATGACATATAAACACATTCTTTTTCTACTTAGTTCCTATAGTGCAAAATTCAAAAATAGACATTTAAAAAAAATTTACTCTTTTCTTTTTATGCGACATATAAACACATTCTTTTTCTACTTAGTTCATATATTGCAAACAGAAGTAAATATTTTTCAAAATTTACCTTGTATATAAATATATGTCATATAACACATTCTCTTTCTGCTTATTTCCAATAGTGCAAAAATCAGAAGTAAATATTTTAATAAAATGTACATTGTATAAATATATGACATATAAACACATTCTTTTTCTGCTTAGTTCCAATAGTGCAAAATTCAGAAGTAAACATTTTTATAAAATATACTTTGTATGTAAATATGCGCCATATTAACACATTCTTATAAACATTAAAAAAAATTTTTTTTATGCAACATATAAACACATTCTATTTCTACTTAATTCCTATAGTGCAAAAATCAGAAGAAAATTTTTTTATAAAATTTACCTTGTATATAAATATATGACATATAAACACATTCTTTTTCTGCTTAGTTCCAATAGTGCAAAATTCAGAAGTAAACTATTTTATAAAATATACTTTGTATGTAAATATGCGCCATATTAACACATTCTTATAAACATTAAAAAAATATTTTTTTATGCAACATATAAACACATTCTATTTCTACTTAATTCCTATAGTGCAAAAATCAGAAGTAAATATTTTTATAAAAATTTACCTTGTATATAAATATATGACATATAAACACATTCTTTGTCTACTTAGTTCCTATAGTGCAAAAATCAGAAGTAAATATTTTAATAAAATTTACTTTGTATATAAATATATGACATATAAACACATTCTTTTTCTGCTTAGTTCCAATAGTCCAAAATTCAGAAGTAAACATTTTTATAAAATATACTTTGTATGTAAATATGCGCCATATTAACACATTCTTATAAACATTTTTAAAAAATTCTTTTTTGCGACATATAAACACATTCTATTTCTACTTAATTCCTATAGTGCAAAAATCAGAAGTAAATATTTTTATAAAATTTACCTTGTATATAAATTTTAGACATATAAACACATTCTGTGTCTACTTAGTTCCTATAGTGCAAAAATTAGAAGTAAATATTTTTATAAAATTAGCCTTGTATATAAATATATGACATATAAACACATTCTTTTTCTACTTAGTTCCTATAGTGCAAAATTCAAAAATAGACATTTAAAAAAAATTTACTCTTTTCTTTTTATGCGACATATAAACACATTCTTTTTCTACTTAATTCATATATTGCAAACAGAAGTAAATATTTTTTCAAAATTTACCTTGTATATAAATATATGTCATATAACACATTCTCTTTCTGCTTATTTCCAATAGTCCAAAATTCAGAAGTAAACATTTTTATAACATATATACTTTGTATGTAAATATGTGTCATATTAACACATTCTTGTAAATATATAAAAAAAAATTCTTTTTATGCGACATATAAACACATTCTATTTCTACTTAATTCCTATAGTGCAAAAATCAAAAGTAAATATTTTTATAAAATTTCCTTTTTTCTTTTTATGCGACATATAAACACATTCTTGTTCTACTTAGATCCTATACCCGCCGAAGACGGATGTGTCGGGCCATTGGCGCAAATAACACGGCGACACAACGCATTTCCATTCTCTGGACTACATCCTTCTGGAAATCTATTAGGACCATGGTCCTGCTATAAGATATCCAGTGGGAGTTTGAGAATGAACGCTGAAGAAAAAGAAGATCCTATAGTGCAAAAATAAAAAAAAATAAAAAATTTTTAATTTCCTTTTTTTATGCGACATATAAACACATTCTATTTCTACTTAATTCCTATAGTGCAAAAATCAGAAGTAAATATTTTTATAAAATTTACCTTGTATATAAATATATGACATATAAACACATTCTTTGTCTATTTAGTTACTATATAGCAAAATTCAGAAGTAAACATTTTTATAATATATACTTTGTGTGAAAATATGCGACATATTAACACATTCTTTTTTCAACTTAGTTCCTATAGTGCAAAATTAAAAAATAAACATTTAAAAAAATTTCCTTTTTTTATGCGACATATAAACACATTCTATTTCTACTTAGTTCATATATTGCAAAATTTAGAAGTAAATATTTTTATAAAATTTGCCTTGTATATAAATATATGACATATAAACACATTCTTTTTCTGCTTAGTTCCAATAGTGCAAAATTCAGAAGTAAACATTTTTATAAATTATACTTTGTATGTAAATATGCGCCATATTAACACATTCTTATAAACATTTAAAAAAATTTCTTTTATGTTACATATAAACACATTCTATTTCTACTTAATTCCTATAGTGCAAAAATCAGAAGAAAATTTTTTTATACAAATTTACCTTGTATATAAATATATGACATATAAACACATTCTTTTTCTACTTAGTTCCTATAGTGCAAAATTCAAAAATAAACATTTAAAAAAAATTTACTCTTTTCTTTTTATGCGACATATAAACACATTCTTTTTCTACTTAGTTCATATAGTGCAAACAGAAGTAAATATTTTTCAAAATTTACCTTGTATATAAATATATGTCATATAACACATTCTCTTTCTGCTTATTTCCAATAGTGTAAAATTCAGAAGTAAACATTTTTATAACATATATAATTTGTATGTAAATATGTGCCATATTAACACATTCTTGTAAATATTTTAAAAAATTTCTTTTTATGCGACATATTAACACAATTTATTTTACAACTTAGTTCCTATAGTGCAAAATTCAAAAATAAAATTTTTATAAAATTTCCTTTTTTCTTTTTATGCGACATAAACACATTCTTTTTCTACTTAGATCCTATAGTGCAAAAATCAGAAGTAAATATTTTTATAAAAATTTACCTTGTATATAAATATATGACATATAAACACATTCTTTGTCTACTTAGTTCCTATAGTGCAAAAATCAGAAGTAAACATTTTTATAAAATATACTTTGTATGTAAATATGCGCCATATTAACACATTCTTATAAACATTTAAAAAATATTTGTTTATGCAACATATAAACACATTCTATTTCTACTTAATTCCTATAGTGCAAAAATCAGAAGTAAATATTTTTATAAAAATTTACCTTGTATATAAATATATGACATATAAACACATTCTTTGTCTACTTAGTTCCTATAGTGCAAAAATCAGAAGTACATATTTTAATAAAATTTACTTTGTATATAAATATATGACATATAAACACATTCTTTTTCTACTTAGTTCCTATAGTGCAAAATTCAGAAATAGACATTTAAAAAAAATTTACTCTTTTCTTTTTATGCGACATATAAACACATTCTTTTTCTACTTAGTTCATATAGTGCAAACAGAAGTAAATATTTTTCAAAATTTACCTTGTATATAAATATATGTCATATAACACATTCTCTTTCTGCTTATTTCCAATAGTGCAAAAATCAGAAGTAAATATTTTAATAAAATGTACATTGTATAAATATATGACATATAAACACATTCTTTTTCTGCTTAGTTCCAATAGTGCAAAATTCAGAAGTAAACATTTTTATAAAATATACTTTGTATGTAAATATGCGCCATATTAACACATTCTTATAAACATTAAAAAAAATTTTTTTTATGCAACATATAAACACATTCTATTTCTACTTAATTCCTATAGTGCAAAAATCAGAAGAAAATTTTTTTATAAAATTTACCTTGTATATAAATATATGACATATAAACACATTCTTTTTCTGCTTAGTTCCAATAGTGCAAAATTCAGAAGTAAACTATTTTATAAAATATACTTTGTATGTAAATATGCGCCATATTAACACATTCTTATAAACATTAAAAAAATATTTTTTTATGCAACATATAAACACATTCTATTTCTACTTAATTCCTATAGTGCAAAAATCAGAAGTAAATATTTTTATAAAAATTTACCTTGTATATAAATATATGACATATAAACACATTCTTTGTCTACTTAGTTCCTATAGTGCAAAAATCAGAAGTAAATATTTTAATAAAATTTACTTTGTATATAAATATATGACATATAAACACATTCTTTTTCTGCTTAGTTCCAATAGTCCAAAATTCAGAAGTAAACATTTTTATAAAATATACTTTGTATGTAAATATGCGCCATATTAACACATTCTTATAAACATTTTTAAAAAATTCTTTTTTGCGACATATAAACACATTCTATTTCTACTTAATTCCTATAGTGCAAAAATCAGAAGTAAATATTTTTATAAAATTTACCTTGTATATAAATTTTAGACATATAAACACATTCTGTGTCTACTTAGTTCCTATAGTGCAAAAATTAGAAGTAAATATTTTTATAAAATTAGCCTTGTATATAAATATATGACATATAAACACATTCTTTTTCTACTTAGTTCCTATAGTGCAAAATTCAAAAATAGACATTTAAAAAAAATTTACTCTTTTCTTTTTATGCGACATATAAACACATTCTTTTTCTACTTAATTCATATATTGCAAACAGAAGTAAATATTTTTTCAAAATTTACCTTGTATATAAATATATGTCATATAACACATTCTCTTTCTGCTTATTTCCAATAGTGCAAAATTCAGAAGTAAACATTTTTATAACATATATACTTTGTATGTAAATATGTGTCATATTAACACATTCTTGTAAATATATAAAAAAAAATTCTTTTTATGCGACATATAAACACATTCTATTTCTACTTAATTCCTATAGTGCAAAAATCAAAAGTAAATATTTTTATAAAATTTCCTTTTTTCTTTTTATGCGACATATAAACACATTCTTGTTCTACTTAGATCCTATACCCGCCGAAGACGGATGTGTCGGGCCATTGGCGCAAATAACACGGCGACACAACGCATTTCCATTCTCTGGACTACATCCTTCTGGAAATCTATTAGGACCATGGTCCTGCTATAAGATATCCAGTGGGAGTTTGAGAATGAACGCTGAAGAAAAAGAAGATCCTATAGTGCAAAAATAAAAAAAAATAAAAAATTTTTAATTTCCTTTTTTTATGCGACATATAAACACATTCTATTTCTACTTAATTCCTATAGTGCAAAAATCAGAAGTAAATATTTTTATAAAATTTACCTTGTATATAAATATATGACATATAAACACATTCTTTGTCTATTTAGTTACTATATAGCAAAATTCAGAAGTAAACATTTTTATAATATATACTTTGTGTGAAAATATGCGACATATTAACACATTCTTTTTTCAACTTAGTTCCTATAGTGCAAAATTAAAAAATAAACATTTAAAAAAATTTCCTTTTTTTATGCGACATATAAACACATTCTATTTCTACTTAGTTCATATATTGCAAAAATTAGAAGTAAATATTTTTATAAAATTTGCCTTGTATATAAATATATGACATATAAACACATTCTTTTTCTGCTTAGTTCCAATAGTGCAAAATTCAGAAGTAAACATTTTTATAAAATATACTTTGTATGTAAATATGCGCCATATTAACACATTCTTATAAACATTTTAAAAAATTTCTTTTATGTTACATATAAACACATTCTATTTCTACTTAATTCCTATAGTGCAAAAATCAGAAGAAAATTTTTTTATACAAATTTACCTTGTATATAAATATATGACATATAAACACATTCTTTTTCTACTTAGTTCCTATAGTGCAAAATTCAAAAATAAACATTTAAAAAAAATTTACTCTTTTCTTTTTATGCGACATATAAACACATTCTTTTTCTACTTAGTTCATATAGTGCAAACAGAAGTAAATATTTTTCAAAATTTACCTTGTATATAAATATATGTCATATAACACATTCTCTTTCTGCTTATTTCCAATAGTGTAAAATTCAGAAGTAAACATTTTTATAACATATATAATTTGTATGTAAATATGTGCCATATTAACACATTCTTGTAAATATTTAAAAAAATTTCTTTTTATGCGACATATTAACACAATTTATTTTACAACTTAGTTCCTATAGTGCAAAATTCAAAAATAAAATTTTTATAAAATTTCCTTTTTTCTTTTTATGCGACATAAACACATTCTTTTTCTACTTAGATCCTATAGTGCAAAAATCAGAAGTAAATATTTTTATAAAAATTTACCTTGTATATAAATATATGACATATAAACACATTCTTTGTCTACTTAGTTCCTATAGTGCAAAAATCAGAAGTAAACATTTTTATAAAATATACTTTGTATGTAAATATGCGCCATATTAACACATTCTTATAAACATTTAAAAAATATTTGTTTATGCAACATATAAACACATTCTATTTCTACTTAATTCCTATAGTGCAAAAATCAGAAGTAAATATTTTTATAAAAATTTACCTTGTATATAAATATATGACATATAAACACATTCTTTGTCTACTTAGTTCCTATAGTGCAAAAATCAGAAGTACATATTTTAATAAAATTTACTTTGTATATAAATATATGACATATAAACACATTCTTTTTCTACTTAGTTCCTATAGTGCAAAATTCAGAAATAGACATTTAAAAAAAATTTACTCTTTTCTTTTTATGCGACATATAAACACATTCTTTTTCTACTTAGTTCATATAGTGCAAACAGAAGTAAATATTTTTCAAAATTTACCTTGTATATAAATATATGTCATATAACACATTCTCTTTCTGCTTATTTCCAATAGTGCAAAATTCAGAAGTAAACATTTTTATAAATATACTTTGTATGTAAATATGCGCCATATTAACACATTCTTATAAACATTTAAAAAAAAAAATTTTATGCAACATATAAACACATTCTATTTCTACTTAATTCCTATAGTGCAAAAATCAGAAGAAAATTTTTTTATAAAATTTACCTTGTATATACATATATGACATATAAACACATTCTCTTTCTGCTTATTTCCAATAGTGCAAAATTCAGAAGTAAACATTTTTATAACATATATACTTTGTATGTAAATATGTGTCATATTAACACATTCTTGTAAATATATAAAAAAATTTCTTTTTATGCGACATATTAACACAATTTTTTTTTTCAACTTAGTTTCTATAGTGCAAAATTCAAAAATAAAATTTTTATAAAATTTCTTTTTTTTTATGCAACATATAAACACATTCTTTTTCTACTTAGATCCTATAGTGCAAAAATAAAAAAAAATAAAAAAAAAAATTTTAATTTCCTTTTTTTATGCGACATATAAACACATTATATTTCTACTTAGTTCTGATAGTGCAAAAATCAGAAGTAAATATTTTAATAAAATGTACATTGTATAAATATATGACATATAAACACATTCTTTTTCTGCTTAGTTCCAATAGTGCAAAATTCAGAAGTAAACATTTTTATAAAATATACTTTGTATGTAAATATGCGCCATATTAACACATTCTTATAAACATTTAAAAAATATTTGTTAATGCAACATATAAACACATTCTATTTCTACTTAATTCCTATAGTGCAAAAATCAGAAGTAAATATTTTTATAAAATTTACCTTGTATATAAATTTTAGACATATAAACACATTCTGTGTCTACTTAGTTCCTATAGTGCAAAAATTAGAAGTAAATATTTTTATAAAATTAGCCTTGTATATAAATATATGACATATAAACACATTCTTTTTCTACTTAGTTCCTATAGTGCAAAATTCAAAAATAAACATTTAAAAAAAATTTACTCTTTTCTTTTTATGCGACATATAAACACATTCTTTTTCTACTTAGTTCATATAATGCAAACTGAAGTAAATATTTTTCAAAATTTACCTTGTATATAAATATATGACATATAAACACATTCTTTTTCTGCTTAGTTCCAATAGTGCAAAATTCAGAAGTAAACATTTTTATAACATATATACTTTGTATGTAAATATGTGTCATATTAACACATTCTTGTAAATATATAAAAAAAATTATTTTTATGCGACATATTAACACAATTTTTTTTTTCAACTTAGTTTCTATAGTGCAAAATTCAAAAATAAAATTTTTATAAAATTTCTTTTTTTTTTATGCAACATATAAACACATTCTTTTTCTACTTAGATCCTATAGTGCAAAAATAAAAAAAAATTTTAAAAAAAATTTTAATTTCCTTTTTTTATGCGACATATAAACACATTCTATTTCTACTTAGTTCTGATAGTGCAAAAATCAGAAGTAAATATTTTAATAAAATGTACATTGTATAAATATATGACATATAAACACATTCTTTTTCTGCTTAGTTCCAATAGTGCAAAATTCAGAAGTAAACATTTTTATAAAATATACTTTGTATGTAAATATGCGCCATATTAACACATTCTTATAAACATTTAAAAAATATTTGTTTATGCAACATATAAACACATTCTATTTCTACTTAATTCCTATAGTGCAAAAATCAGAAGAAAATTTTTTTATAAAAATTTACCTTGTATATAAATATATGACATATAAACACATTCTTTGTCTACTTAGTTCCTATAGTGCACAAATTAGAAGTAAATATTTTTATAAAATTTACATTGTATATAAATATATGACATATAAACACATTCTTTTTCTACTTAGTTCCTATAGTGCAAAATTCAAAAATAAACATTTTAAAAAAATTTACTCTTTTCTTTTTATGCGACATATAAACACATTCTTTTTCTACTTAGTTCATATAGTGCAAACTGAAGTAAATATTTTTCAAAATTTACCTTGTATATAAATATATGTCATATAACACATTCTCTTTCTGCTTATTTCCAATAGCGCAAAATTCAGAAGTAAACATTTTTATAACATATATACTTTGTATGTAAATATGTGTCATATTAACACATTCTTGTAAATATTTTTTAAAAATTTCTTTTTATGCGACATATTAACACAATTTTTTTTACAACTTAGTTCCTATAGTGCAAAATTCAAAAATAAACATTTAAAAAAAATTTACTCTTTTCTTTTTATGCGACATATAAATACATTTTTTTTCTACTTAGTTCATATAGTGCAAACTGAAGTAAATATTTTTCAAAATTTACCTTGTATATAAATATATGTCATATAACACATTCTCTTTCTGCTTATTTCCAATAGCGCAAAATTCAGAAGTAAACATTTTTATAACATATATACTTTGTATGTAAATATGTGTCATATTAACACATTCTTGTAAATATTTTTTAAAAATTTCTTTTTATGCGACATATAAACACATTCTATTTCTACTTAATTCCTATAGTGCAAAAATCAGAAGTAAATATTTTTATAAAATTTACCTTGTATATAAATTTTAGACATATAAACACATTCTGTGTCTACTTAGTTCCTATAGTGCAAAAATTAGAAGTAAATATTTTTATAAAATTAGCCTTGTATATAAATATATGACATATAAACACATTCTTTTTCTACTTAGTTCCTATAGTGCAAAATTCAAAAATAGACATTTAAAAAAAATGTACTCTTTTCTTTTTATGCGACATATAAACACATTCTTTTTCTACTTAGTTCATATATTGCAAACAGAAGTATTTAGTTATCAAAATTTACCTTGTATATAAATATATGTCATATAACACATTCTCTTTCTGCTTATTTCCAATAGTGCAAAATTCAGAAGTAAACATTTTTATAACATATATACTGTGTATGTAAATATGTGTCATATTAACACATTCTTGTAAATATATAAAAAAAATTTCTTTTTATGCGACATATTAACACAATTTTTTTTTTCAACTTAGTTTCTATAGTGCAAAATTCAAAAATAAAATTTTTATAAAAGTTCCTTTTTTTTTATGCAACATATAAACACATTCTTTTTCTACTTAGATCCTATAGTGCAAAAATAAAAAAAAATTTAAAAAAAAAATTTTAATTTCCTTTTTTTATGCGACATATAAACACATTCTATTTCTACTTAGTTCTGATAGTGCAAAAATCAGAAGTAAATATTTTAATAAAATGTACATTGTATAAATATATGACATATAAACACATTCTTTTTCTGCTTAGTTCCAATAGTGCAAAATTCAGAAGTAAACATTTTTATAAAATATACTTTGTATGTAAATATGCGCCATATTAACACATTCTTATAAACATTAAAAAAAATATTTTTATGCAACATTTAAACACATTCTATTTCTACTTAATTCCTATAGTGCAAAAATCAGAAGTAAATATTTTAATAACATTTACTTTGTATATAAATATATGACATATAAACACATTCTTTTTCTGCTTAGTTCCAATAGTCCAAAATTCAGAAGTAAACATTTTTATAAAATATACTTTGTATGTAAATATGCGCCATATTAACACATTCTTATAAACATTTTAAAAAAATTCTTTTTTGCGACATATAAACACATTCTATTTCTACTTAATTCCTATAGTGCAAAAATCAGAAGTAAATATTTTTATAAAATTTACCTTGTATATAAATTTTAGACATATAAACACATTCTGTGTCTACTTAGTTCCTATAGTGCAAAAATTAGAAGTAAATATTTTTATAAAATTAGCCTTGTATATAAATATATGACATATAAACACATTCTTTTTCTACTTAGTTCCTATAGTGCAAAATTCAAAAATAGACATTTAAAAAAAATTTATTCTTTTCTTTTTATGCGACATATAAACACATTCTTTTTCTACTTAGTTCATATATTGCAAACAGAAGTAAATATTTTTTCAAAATTTACCTTGTATATAAATATATGTCATATAACACATTCTCTTTCTGCTTATTTCCAATAGTGCAAAATTCAGAAGTAAACATTTTTATAACATATATACTTTGTATGTAAATATGTGTCATATTAACACATTCTTGTAAATATATAAAAAAAATTTCTTTTTATGCGACATATTAACAATTTTTTTTTCAACTTAGTTTCTATAGTGCAAAATTCAAAAATAAAATTTTTATAAAATTTCCTTTTTTTTTTTATGCAACGTATAAACACATTCTTTTTCTACTTAGATCCTATAGTGCAAAAATAAAAAAAAATAAAAAAAAAAATTTAAATTTCCTTTTTTTATGCGACATATAAACACATTCTATTTCTACTCAGTTCTGATAGTGCAAAAATCAGAAGTAAATATTTTAATAAAATGTACATTGTATAAAAATATGACATATAAACACATTCTTTTTCTGCTTAGTTCCAATAGTGCAAAATTCAGAAGTAAACATTTTTATAAAATATACTTTGTATGTAAATATGCGCCATATTAACACATTCTTATAAACATTTAAAAAAAAAAATTTTATGCAACATATAAACACATTCTATTTCTACTTAATTCCTATAGTGCAAAAATCAGAAGAAAATTTTTTTATAAAATTTACCTTGTATATACATATATGACATATAAACACATTCTTTGTCTACTTAGTTCCTATAGTGCACAAATTAGAAGCAAATATTTTAATAAAATTTGCCTTGTATATAAATATATGACATATAAACACATTCTTTTTCTACTTAGTTCCTATAGTGCAAAATTCAAAAATAAACATTTAAAAAAAATTTACTCTTTTCTTTTTATGCGACATATAAACACATTCTTTTTCTACTTAGTTCATATAATGCAAACTGAAGTAAATATTTTTATAAAAATGTACCTTGTATATAAATATATGACATATAAACACATTCTTTGTCTGCTTAGTTCCAATAGTGCAAAATTCAGAAGTAAACATTTTTATAAAATATACTTTGTATGTAAATATGCGCCATATTAACACATTCTTATAAACATTTAAAAAATATTTGTTTATGCAACATATAAACACATTCTATTTCTACTTAATTCCTATAGTGCAAAAATCAGAAGTAAATATTTTTATAAAAATTTACCTTGTATATAAATATATGACATATAAACACATTCTTTGTCTACTTAGTTCCTATAGTGCAAAAATCAGAAGTACATATTTTAATAAAATTTACTTTGTATATAAATATATGACATATAAACACATTCTTTTTCTACTTAGTTCCTATAGTGCAAAATTCAGAAATAGACATTTAAAAAAAATTTACTCTTTTCTTTTTATGCGACATATAAACACATTCTTTTTCTACTTAGTTCATATAGTGCAAACAGAAGTAAATATTTTTCAAAATTTACCTTGTATATAAATATATGTCATATAACACATTCTCTTTCTGCTTATTTCCAATAGTGCAAAATTCAGAAGTAAACATTTTTATAAATATACTTTGTATGTAAATATGCGCCATATTAACACATTCTTATAAACATTTAAAAAAAAAAATTTTATGCAACATATAAACACATTCTATTTCTACTTAATTCCTATAGTGCAAAAATCAGAAGAAAATTTTTTTATAAAATTTACCTTGTATATACATATATGACATATAAACACATTCTCTTTCTGCTTATTTCCAATAGTGCAAAATTCAGAAGTAAACATTTTTATAACATATATACTTTGTATGTAAATATGTGTCATATTAACACATTCTTGTAAATATATAAAAAAATTTCTTTTTATGCGACATATTAACACAATTTTTTTTTTCAACTTAGTTTCTATAGTGCAAAATTCAAAAATAAAATTTTTATAAAATTTCTTTTTTTTTATGCAACATATAAACACATTCTTTTTCTACTTAGATCCTATAGTGCAAAAATAAAAAAAAATAAAAAAAAAAATTTTAATTTCCTTTTTTTATGCGACATATAAACACATTATATTTCTACTTAGTTCTGATAGTGCAAAAATCAGAAGTAAATATTTTAATAAAATGTACATTGTATAAATATATGACATATAAACACATTCTTTTTCTGCTTAGTTCCAATAGTGCAAAATTCAGAAGTAAACATTTTTATAAAATATACTTTGTATGTAAATATGCGCCATATTAACACATTCTTATAAACATTTAAAAAATATTTGTTAATGCAACATATAAACACATTCTATTTCTACTTAATTCCTATAGTGCAAAAATCAGAAGTAAATATTTTTATAAAATTTACCTTGTATATAAATTTTAGACATATAAACACATTCTGTGTCTACTTAGTTCCTATAGTGCAAAAATTAGAAGTAAATATTTTTATAAAATTAGCCTTGTATATAAATATATGACATATAAACACATTCTTTTTCTACTTAGTTCCTATAGTGCAAAATTCAAAAATAAACATTTAAAAAAAATTTACTCTTTTCTTTTTATGCGACATATAAACACATTCTTTTTCTACTTAGTTCATATAATGCAAACTGAAGTAAATATTTTTCAAAATTTACCTTGTATATAAATATATGACATATAAACACATTCTTTTTCTGCTTAGTTCCAATAGTGCAAAATTCAGAAGTAAACATTTTTATAACATATATACTTTGTATGTAAATATGTGTCATATTAACACATTCTTGTAAATATATAAAAAAAATTATTTTTATGCGACATATTAACACAATTTTTTTTTTCAACTTAGTTTCTATAGTGCAAAATTCAAAAATAAAATTTTTATAAAATTTCTTTTTTTTTTATGCAACATATAAACACATTCTTTTTCTACTTAGATCCTATAGTGCAAAAATAAAAAAAAATTTAAAAAAAAATTTTAATTTCCTTTTTTTATGCGACATATAAACACATTCTATTTCTACTTAGTTCTGATAGTGCAAAAATCAGAAGTAAATATTTTAATAAAATGTACATTGTATAAATATATGACATATAAACACATTCTTTTTCTGCTTAGTTCCAATAGTGCAAAATTCAGAAGTAAACATTTTTATAAAATATACTTTGTATGTAAATATGCGCCATATTAACACATTCTTATAAACATTTAAAAAATATTTGTTTATGCAACATATAAACACATTCTATTTCTACTTAATTCCTATAGTGCAAAAATCAGAAGAAAATTTTTTTATAAAAATTTACCTTGTATATAAATATATGACATATAAACACATTCTTTGTCTACTTAGTTCCTATAGTGCACAAATTAGAAGTAAATATTTTTATAAAATTTACATTGTATATAAATATATGACATATAAACACATTCTTTTTCTACTTAGTTCCTATAGTGCAAAATTCAAAAATAAACATTTTAAAAAAATTTACTCTTTTCTTTTTATGCGACATATAAACACATTCTTTTTCTACTTAGTTCATATAGTGCAAACTGAAGTAAATATTTTTCAAAATTTACCTTGTATATAAATATATGTCATATAACACATTCTCTTTCTGCTTATTTCCAATAGCGCAAAATTCAGAAGTAAACATTTTTATAACATATATACTTTGTATGTAAATATGTGTCATATTAACACATTCTTGTAAATATTTTTTAAAAATTTCTTTTTATGCGACATATTAACACAATTTTTTTTACAACTTAGTTCCTATAGTGCAAAATTCAAAAATAAACATTTAAAAAAAATTTACTCTTTTCTTTTTATGCGACATATAAACACATTTTTTTTCTACTTAGTTCATATAGTGCAAACTGAAGTAAATATTTTTCAAAATTTACCTTGTATATAAATATATGTCATATAACACATTCTCTTTCTGCTTATTTCCAATAGCGCAAAATTCAGAAGTAAACATTTTTATAACATATATACTTTGTATGTAAATATGTGTCATATTAACACATTCTTGTAAATATTTTTTAAAAATTTCTTTTTATGCGACATATAAACACATTCTATTTCTACTTAATTCCTATAGTGCAAAAATCAGAAGTAAATATTTTTATAAAATTTACCTTGTATATAAATTTTAGACATATAAACACATTCTGTGTCTACTTAGTTCCTATAGTGCAAAAATTAGAAGTAAATATTTTTATAAAATTAGCCTTGTATATAAATATATGACATATAAACACATTCTTTTTCTACTTAGTTCCTATAGTGCAAAATTCAAAAATAGACATTTAAAAAAAATGTACTCTTTTCTTTTTATGCGACATATAAACACATTCTTTTTCTACTTAGTTCATATATTGCAAACAGAAGTATTTAGTTATCAAAATTTACCTTGTATATAAATATATGTCATATAACACATTCTCTTTCTGCTTATTTCCAATAGTGCAAAATTCAGAAGTAAACATTTTTATAACATATATACTGTGTATGTAAATATGTGTCATATTAACACATTCTTGTAAATATATAAAAAAAATTTCTTTTTATGCGACATATTAACACAATTTTTTTTTTCAACTTAGTTTCTATAGTGCAAAATTCAAAAATAAAATTTTTATAAAAGTTCCTTTTTTTTTATGCAACATATAAACACATTCTTTTTCTACTTAGATCCTATAGTGCAAAAATAAAAAAAAATTTAAAAAAAAAATTTTAATTTCCTTTTTTTATGCGACATATAAACACATTCTATTTCTACTTAGTTCTGATAGTGCAAAAATCAGAAGTAAATATTTTAATAAAATGTACATTGTATAAATATATGACATATAAACACATTCTTTTTCTGCTTAGTTCCAATAGTGCAAAATTCAGAAGTAAACATTTTTATAAAATATACTTTGTATGTAAATATGCGCCATATTAACACATTCTTATAAACATTAAAAAAAATATTTTTATGCAACATTTAAACACATTCTATTTCTACTTAATTCCTATAGTGCAAAAATCAGAAGTAAATATTTTAATAACATTTACTTTGTATATAAATATATGACATATAAACACATTCTTTTTCTGCTTAGTTCCAATAGTCCAAAATTCAGAAGTAAACATTTTTATAAAATATACTTTGTATGTAAATATGCGCCATATTAACACATTCTTATAAACATTTTAAAAAAATTCTTTTTTGCGACATATAAACACATTCTATTTCTACTTAATTCCTATAGTGCAAAAATCAGAAGTAAATATTTTTATAAAATTTACCTTGTATATAAATTTTAGACATATAAACACATTCTGTGTCTACTTAGTTCCTATAGTGCAAAAATTAGAAGTAAATATTTTTATAAAATTAGCCTTGTATATAAATATATGACATATAAACACATTCTTTTTCTACTTAGTTCCTATAGTGCAAAATTCAAAAATAGACATTTAAAAAAAATTTATTCTTTTCTTTTTATGCGACATATAAACACATTCTTTTTCTACTTAGTTCATATATTGCAAACAGAAGTAAATATTTTTTCAAAATTTACCTTGTATATAAATATATGTCATATAACACATTCTCTTTCTGCTTATTTCCAATAGTGCAAAATTCAGAAGTAAACATTTTTATAACATATATACTTTGTATGTAAATATGTGTCATATTAACACATTCTTGTAAATATATAAAAAAAATTTCTTTTTATGCGACATATTAACAATTTTTTTTTCAACTTAGTTTCTATAGTGCAAAATTCAAAAATAAAATTTTTATAAAATTTCCTTTTTTTTTTTATGCAACGTATAAACACATTCTTTTTCTACTTAGATCCTATAGTGCAAAAATAAAAAAAAATAAAAAAAAAAATTTAAATTTCCTTTTTTTATGCGACATATAAACACATTCTATTTCTACTCAGTTCTGATAGTGCAAAAATCAGAAGTAAATATTTTAATAAAATGTACATTGTATAAAAATATGACATATAAACACATTCTTTTTCTGCTTAGTTCCAATAGTGCAAAATTCAGAAGTAAACATTTTTATAAAATATACTTTGTATGTAAATATGCGCCATATTAACACATTCTTATAAACATTTTTAAAAAAAAATTTTATGCAACATATAAACACATTCTATTTCTACTTAATTCCTATAGTGCAAAAATCAGAAGAAAATTTTTTTATAAAATTTACCTTGTATATACATATATGACATATAAACACATTCTTTGTCTACTTAGTTCCTATAGTGCACAAATTAGAAGCAAATATTTTAATAAAATTTGCCTTGTATATAAATATATGACATATAAACACATTCTTTTTCTACTTAGTTCCTATAGTGCAAAATTCAAAAATAAACATTTAAAAAAAATTTACTCTTTTCTTTTTATGCGACATATAAACACATTCTTTTTCTACTTAGTTCATATAATGCAAACTGAAGTAAATATTTTTCAAAATTTACCTTGTATATAAATATATGACATATAAACACATTCTTTTTCTGCTTAGTTCCAATAGTGCAAAATTCAGAAGTAAACATTTTTATAACATATATACTTTGTATGTAAATATGTGTCATATTAACACATTCTTGTAAATATATAAAAAAATTTCTTTTTATGCGACATATTAACACAATTTTTTTTTTCACCTTAGTTTCTATAGTGCAAAATTCAAAAATAAAATTTTTATAAAATTTCTTTTTTTTTTATGCAACATATAAACACATTCTTTTTCTACTTAGATCCTATAGTGCAAAAATAAAAAAAAATTAAAAAAAAAATTTAAATTTCCTTTTTTTATGCGACATATAAACACATTCTATTTCTACTTAGTTCTGATAGTGCAAAAATCAGAAGTAAATATTTTAATAAAATGTACATTGTATAAATATATGACATATAAACACATTCTTTTTCTGCTTAGTTCCAATAGTGCAAAATTCAGAAGTAAACATTTTTATAAAATATACTTTGTATGTAAATATGCGCCATATTAACACATTCTTATAAACATTTAAAAAATATTTGTTTATGCAACATATAAACACATTCTATTTCTACTTAATTCCTATAGTGCAAAAATCAGAAGAAAATTTTTTTATAAAAATTTACCTTGTATATAAATATATGACATATAAACACATTCTTTGTCTACTTAGTTCCTATAGTGCACAAATTAGAAGTAAATATTTTTATAAAATTTACCTTGTATATAAATATATGTCATATAACACATTCTCTTTCTGCTTATTTCCAATAGTGCAAAATTCAGAAGTAAACATTTTTATAACATATATACTTTGTATGTAAATATGTGTCATATTAACACATTCTTGTAAATATTTTTAAAAAATTTCTTTTTACGTGACATATTAACACAATATTTTTTTTCAACTTAGTTCCTATAGTGCAAAATTCAAAAATAAAATTTTTATAAAATTTCCTTTTTTCTTTTTATGCGACATATAAACACATTCTTTTTCTACTTAGATCCTATAGTGCAAAAATAAAAAAAATAAAAAATAAAAAATTTTAAATTTCCTTTATTTATGCGACATATAAACACATTCTATTTCTACTTAGTTCTGATAGTGCAAAAATCAGAAGTAAATATTTTAATAAAATGTACTTTGTATATAAATATATGACATATAAACACATTCTTTGTCTACTTAGTTCCTATAGTGCAAAAATCAGTAGTAAATATTTTAATAAAATTTACTTTGTATATAAATATATGACATATAAACACATTCTTTTTCTGCTTAGTTCCAATAGTGCAAAATTCAGAAGTAAACATTTTTATAAAATATACTTTGTATGTAAATATGCGCCATATTAACACATTCTTATAAACATTAAAAAATATTTCTTTTTTGTGACATATAAACACATTCTATTTCTACTTAATTCCTATAGTGCAAAAATCAGAAGTAAATATTTTTATAAAATTTACCTTGTATATAATTATATGACATATAAACACATTCTTTGTCTACTTAATTCCTATAGTGCAAAAATCAGAAGTAAATATTTTTATAAAATTTACCTTGTATATAAATATATGACATATAAACACATTCTTTGTCTACTTAGTTCCTATAGTGCAAAAATTAGAAGTAAATATTTTTATAAAATTTGCCTTGTATATAAATATATGACATATAAACACATTCTTTTTCTACTTAGTTCCTATAGTGCAAAATTCAAAAATAAACATTTAAAAAAAATTTACTCTTTTCTTTTTATGCGACATATAAACACATTCTTTTTCTACTTAGTTCATATAGTGCAAACAGAAGTAAATATTTTTCAAAATTTACCTCGTATATAAATATTTGTCATATACACATTCTCTTTCTGCTTAGTTCCAATAGTGCAAAATTAAAAAATAAATATTTAAAAAAAATTTCCTTTTTTTATGCAACATATAAACACATTCTATTTCTACTTAATTCCTATAGTGCAAAATTCAAAAATAAAATTTTTATAAAATTTCCTTTTTTTCTTTTTATGCGACATATAAACACATTCTTTTTCTACTTAGATCCTATAGTGCAAAAATAAAAAAAATTAAAAAATTTTAAATTCCCTTCTTTTATAAACACATTCTATTTCTACTTAGTTCATATAGTGCAAACAGAAGTAAATATTTTTCAAAATTTACCTTGTATATAAATATATGACATATAAACACATTCTTTTTCTACTTAGTTCCTATAGTGCAAAATTCAGAAGTAAACATTTTTATAAAATATACTTTGTATGTAAATATGTGTCATATTAACACATTCATGTAAATATATTAAAAAAAATTCTTTTTATGCGACATATTAACACAATTTTTTTTTCAACTTAGTTCCTATAGTGCAAAATTCAAAATAAAATTTTTATAAAATTTCCTTTTTTCTTTATATGCGACATATAAACACATTCTTGTTCTACTTAGATCCTATACCCGCCGAAGACGGATGTGTCGGGCCATTGGCGCAAATAAAACGGCGACACAACGCATTTCCATTCTCTGGACTACATCCTTCTGGAAATCTATTAGGACCATGGTCCTGCTATAAGATATCCAGTGGGAGTTTGAGAATGAACGCTGAAGAAGAAGAAGATCCTATAGTGCAAAAATAAAAAAAATAAAAAAAATTTTAATTTCCTTTTTTTTATGCGACATATAAACACATTCTATTTCTACTTAGTTCTGATAGTGCAAAAATCAGAAGTAAATATTTTAATAAAATGTACTTTGTATATAAATATATGACATATAAACACATTCTTTTTCTGCTTAGTTCCAATAGTGCAAAATTCAGAAGTAAACATTTTTATAAAATATACTTTGTATGTAAATATGCGCCATATTAACACATTCTTATAAACATTAAAAAAATTTTCTTTTATGCAACATATAAACACATTCTATTTCTACTTAATTCCTATAGTGCAAAAATCAGAAGTAAATATTTTTATAAAATTTACCTTGTATATAAATATTGACATATAAACACATTCTTTGTCTACTTAGTTCCTATAGTGCAAAAATTAGAAGTAAATATTTTTATAAAATTTGCCTTGTATATAAATATATGACATATAAACACATTCTTTTTCTACTTAGTTCCAATAGTGCAAAATTCAGAAGTAAACATTTTTATAAAATTTCCTTTTTTCTTTTTATGCGACATATAAACACATTCTTTTTCTACTTAGATCCTATAGTGCAAAAATAAAAAAAATAAAATTTTTTTTAATTTCCTTCTTTTATAAACACATTCTATTTCTATTTAGTTGTGATAGTGCAAAAATCAGAAGTAAATATTTTAATAAAATGTACTTTGTATATAAATATATGACATATAAACACATTCTTTTTCTGCTTAGTTCCAATAGTGCAAAATTCAGAAGTAAAAATTTTTATAATATATACTTTGTATGAAAATATGCGACATATTAACACATTCTTTTTTCAACTTAGTTCCTATAGTGCAAAATTCAAAAATAAACATTTAAAAAATTTACTTTTTTTTATGCAACATATAAAGACATTCTTTTTTCTACTTAGTTCCTATAGTGCAAAATTTAGAAGTAAATATTTTTATAAAATTTACCTTGTATATAAATATATGTCATATAACACATTCTCTTTCTGCTTATTTCCAATAGTGCAAAATTCAGAAGTAAACATTTTTATAACATATATACTTTATATGTAAATATGCGCCATATTAACACATTCTTGTAAATATTTTTTTTTTAATTCTTTATATGCGACATATTAACACATTCCTTTTTTCAACTTAGTTCCTATAGTGTAAAATTCAAAAATACTAATTTTAAAAAAAATTTACTCTTTTCGTTTTATTAGACAAAACACATTCTTTTTCTACTTAGTTCCTATAGTGCAAAAATCAGAAGTAAATATTTTTATAAAATTTACCTTGTATATAAATATATGACATATAAACACATTCTTTGTCTACTTAGTTCCTATAGTGCAAAAATTAGAAGTAAATATTTTTATAAAATTTGCCTTGTATATAAATATATGACATATAAACACATTCTTTTTCTGCTTAGTTCCAATAGTGCAAAATTCAAAAATAAAATTTTTATAATATTTCCTGTTTTCTTTTTATGCAACATATAAACACATTCTTTTTCTACTTAGATCCTATAGTGCAAAAATAAAAAAAATAAAAAAAATTTTAATTTCCTTTTTTTATAAACACATTCTATTTCTACTTAGTTCTGATAGTGCAAAAATCAGAAGTAAATATTTTAATAAAATGTACTTTGTATATAAATATATGACATATAAACACATTCTTTTTCTGCTTAGTTCCAATAGTGCAAAATTCAGAAGTAAACATTTTTATAAAATATACTTTGTATGTAAATATGCGCCATATTAACACATTCTAATAAACATTTTTTTTAAAAATTTTTATGCAGCATATAAACACATTCTATTTCTACTTAATTCCTATAGTGCAAAAATCAGAAGTAAATATTTTTATAAAAATTTACCTTGTATATAAATATATGACATATAAACACATTCTTTTTCTACTTAGTTCATATAGTGCAAACAGAAGTAAATATTTTTCAAAATTTACCTTGTATATAAATATATGTCATATAACACATTCTCTTTCTGCTTATTTCCAATAGTGCAAAATTCAGAAGTAAACATTTTTATAACATATATACTTTGTATGTAAATATGTGTCATATTAACACATTCATGTAAATATATTTTAAAAAATTCTTTTTATGCGACATATTAACACAATTTTTTTTTCAACTTAGTTCCTATAGTGCAAAATTCAAAAATAAAATTTTTATAAAATTTCCTTTTTTCTTTTTATGCGACATATAAACACATTCTTGTTCTACTTAGATCCTATACCCGCCGAAGACGGATGTGTCGGGCCATTGGCGCAAATAAAACGGCGACACAACGCATTTCCATTCTCTGAACTACATCCTTCTGGAAATCTATTAGGACCATGGTCCTGCTATAAGATATCCAGTGGGAGTTTGAGAATGAACGCTGAAGAAGAAGAAGATCCTATAGTGCAAAAATAAAAAAAATAAAAAATTTTTAATTTCCTTTTTTTATGCGACATATAAACACATTCTATTTCTACTTAGTTCTGATAGTGCAAAAATCAGAAGTAAATATTCAATAAAATGTACTTTGTATATAAATATATGACATATAAACACATTCTTTGTCTACTTAGTTCCTATAGTGCAGAAATTAGATGTAAATATTTTTATAAAATTTGCCTTGTATATAAATATATGACATATAAACACATTCTTTTTCTACTTAGTTCTGATAGTGCAAAAATCAGAAGTAAATATTCAATAAAATGTACTTTGTATATAAATATATGACATATAAACACATTCTTTGTCTACTTAGTTCCTATAGTGCAAAAATTAGAAGTAAATATTTTTATAAAATTTGCCTTGTATATAAATATATGACATATAAACACATTCTTTTTCTGCTTAGTTCCAATAGTGCAAAATTCAGAAGTAAACATTTTTATAAAATTTCCTTTATTCTTTTTATGCGACATATAAACACATTCTTTTTCTACTTAGATCCTATAGTGCAAAAATAAAAAAAATAAAATTTTTTTTAATTTCCTTCTTTTATAAACACATTCTATTTCTATTTAGTTCTGATAGTGCAAAAATCAGAAGTAAATATTTTAATAAAATGTACTTTGTATATAAATATATGACATATAAACACATTCTTTTTCTGCTTAGTTCCAATAGTGCAAAATTCAGAAGTAAACATTTTTATAAAATATACTTTGTATGTAAATATGCGCCATATTAACACATTCTTATAAACATTTTAAAAAATTTCTTTTATGTGACATATAAACACATTCTATTTCTACTTAATTCCTATAGTGCAAAAATCAGAAGAAAATTTTTTTATAAAATTTACCTTGTATATAAATATATGACATATAAACACATTCTTTGTCTACTTCGTTCCTATAGTGCAAAAATTAGAAGTAAATATTTTTATAAAATTAGCTTTGTATATAAATATATGACATATAAACACATTCTTTTTCTACTTAGTTCCTATAGTGCAAAATTCAAAAATAAACATTTAAAAAAAATTTACTCTTTTCTTTTTATGCGACATATAAACACATTCTTTTTCTACTTAGTTCATATAGTGCAAACAGAAGTAAATATTTTTATAAAATTTACCTTGTATATAAATATATGACATATAAACACATTCTTTGTCTACTTAGTTCCTATAGTGCAAAAATTAGAAGTAAATATTTTTATAAAATTTGCCTTGTATATAAATATATGACATATAAACACATTCTTTTTCTGCTTAGTTCCAATAGTGCAAAATTCAAAAATAAAATTTTTATAATATTTCCTGTTTTCTTTTTATGCAACATATAAACACATTCTTTTTCTACTTAGATCCTATAGTGCAAAAATAAAAAAAATTAAAAAAATTTTAATTTCCTTTTTTTATAAACACATTCTATTTCTACTTAGTTCTGATAGTGCAAAAATCAGAAGTAAATATTTTAATAAAATGTACTTTGTATATAAATATATGACATATAAACACATTCTTTTTCTGCTTAGTTCCAATAGTGCAAAATTCAGAAGTAAACATTTTTATAAAATATACTTTGTATGTAAATATGCGCCATATTAACACATTCTAATAAACATTTTTTAAAAAAATTTTTATGCAGCATATAAACACATTCTATTTCTACTTAATTCCTATAGTGCAAAAATCAGAAGTAAATATTTTTATAAAAATTTACCTTGTATATAAATATATGACATATAAACACATTCTTTTTCTACTTAGTTCATATAGTGCAAACAGAAGTAAATATTTTTCAAAATTTACCTTGTATATAAATATATGTCATATAACACATTCTCTTTCTGCTTATTTCCAATAGTGCAAAATTCAGAAGTAAACATTTTTATAACATATATACTTTGTATGTAAATATGTGTCATATTAACACATTCATGTAAATATATTTAAAAAAATTCTTTTTATGCGACATATTAACACAATTTTTTTTTCAACTTAGTTCCTATAGTGCAAA
The DNA here is from genome assembly GCA_034231615.1 of Meghimatium bilineatum. Taxonomy (NCBI): domain Eukaryota; kingdom Metazoa; phylum Mollusca; class Gastropoda; order Stylommatophora; family Philomycidae; genus Meghimatium; species Meghimatium bilineatum. Next base: position 58,975,827 of record CM067321.1, on the reverse strand, counting down.
ATTCAAAAATAAAATTTTTATAAAATTTCCTTTTTTCTTTTTATGCGACATATAAACACATTCTTGTTCTACTTAGATCCTATACCCGCCGAAGACGGATGTGTCGGGCCATTGGCGCAAATAAAACGGCGACACAACGCATTTCCATTCTCTGAACTACATCCTTCTGGAAATCTATTAGGACCATGGTCCTGCTATAAGATATCCAGTGGGAGTTTGAGAATGAACGCTGAAGAAGAAGAAGATCCTATAGTGCAAAAATAAAAAAAATAAAAAAATTTTAATTTCCTTTTTTTATGCGACATATAAACACATTCTATTTCTACTTAGTTCTGATAGTGCAAAAATCAGAAGTAAATATTCAATAAAATGTACTTTGTATATAAATATATGACATATAAACACATTCTTTGTCTACTTAGTTCCTATAGTGCAGAAATTAGATGTAAATATTTTTATAAAATTTGCCTTGTATATAAATATATGACATATAAACACATTCTTTTTCTACTTAGTTCTGATAGTGCAAAAATCAGAAGTAAATATTCAATAAAATGTACTTTGTATATAAATATATGACATATAAACACATTCTTTGTCTACTTAGTTCCTATAGTGCAAAAATTAGAAGTAAATATTTTTATAAAATTTGCCTTGTATATAAATATATGACATATAAACACATTCTTTTTCTGCTTAGTTCCAATAGTGCAAAATTCAGAAGTAAACATTTTTATAAAATTTCCTTTATTCTTTTTATGCGACATATAAACACATTCTTTTTCTACTTAGATCCTATAGTGCAAAAATAAAAAAAATAAAATTTTTTTAAATTTCCTTCTTTTATAAACACATTCTATTTCTATTTAGTTCTGATAGTGCAAAAATCAGAAGTAAATATTTTAATAAAATGTACTTTGTATATAAATATATGACATATAAACACATTCTTTTTCTGCTTAGTTCCAATAGTGCAAAATTCAGAAGTAAACATTTTTATAAAATATACTTTGTATGTAAATATGCGCCATATTAACACATTCTTATAAACATTTAAAAAAATTTCTTTTATGTGACATATAAACACATTCTATTTCTACTTAATTCCTATAGTGCAAAAATCAGAAGAAAATTTTTTTATAAAATTTACCTTGTATATAAATATATGACATATAAACACATTCTTTGTCTACTTCGTTCCTATAGTGCAAAAATTAGAAGTAAATATTTTTATAAAATTAGCTTTGTATATAAATATATGACATATAAACACATTCTTTTTCTACTTAGTTCCTATAGTGCAAAATTCAAAAATAAACATTTAAAAAAAATTTACTCTTTTCTTTTTATGCGACATATAAACACATTCTTTTTCTACTTAGTTCATATAGTGCAAACAGAAGTAAATATTTTTCAAAATTTACCTCGTATATAAATATATGTCATATAACACATTCTCTTTCTGCTTATTTCCAATAGTGCAAAATTCAGAAGTAAACATTTTTATAACATATATACTTTGTATGTAAATATGTGTCATATTAACACATTCTTGTAAATATTTTTTAAAAATTTCTTTTTACGTGACATATTAACACAATTTTTTTTTTCAACTTAGTTCCTATAGTGCAAAATTCAAAAATAAAATTTTTATAAAATTTCCTTTTTTCTTTTTATGCGACATATAAACACATTCTTTTTCTACTTAGATCCTATAGTGCAAAAATAAAAAAAATAAAAAATAAAAAATTTTAAATTTCCTTTATTTATGCGACATATAAACACATTCTATTTCTACTTAGTTCCAATAGTGCAAAAATCAGAAGTAAATATTTTTATAAAAATTTACCTTGTATATAAATATATGACATATAAACACATTCTTTGTCTACTTAGTTCCTATAGTGCAAAAATCAGTAGTAAATATTTTTATAAAATTTACCTTGTATATCAATATATGACATATAAACACATTCTTTGTCTACTTAGTTCCTATAGTGCAAAAATTAGAAGTAAATATTTTTATAAAATTTGCCTTGTATATAAATATATGACATATAAACACATTCTTTTTCTGCTTAGTTCCAATAGTGCAAAATTCAAAAATAAAATTTTTATAATATTTCCTGTTTTCTTTTTATGCAACATATAAACACATTCTTTTTCTACTTAGATCCTATAGTTCAAAAATAAAAAAAAATTTAATTTCCTTTTTTTATAAACACATTCTATTTCTACTTAGTTCTGATAGTGCAAAAATCAGAAGTAAATATTTTAATAAAATGTACTTTGTATATAAATATATGACATATAAACACATTCTTTTTCTGCTTAGTTCCAATAGTGCAAAATTCAGAAGTAAACATTTTTATAAAATATACTTTGTATGTAAATATGCGCCATATTAACACATTCTAATAAACATTTAAAAAAAAAATTTTTATGCAGCATATAAACACATTCTATTTCTACTTAATTCCTATAGTGCAAAAATCAGAAGTAAATATTTTAATAAAAATTTACCTTGTATATAAATATATGACATATAAACACATTCTTTTTCTACTTAGTTCATATAGTGCAAACAGAAGTAAATATCTTTCAAAATTTACCTTGTATATAAATATATGTCATATAACACATTCTCTTTCTGCTTATTTCCAATAGTGCAAAATTCAGAAGTAAACATTTTTATAACATATATACTTTGTATGTAAATATGTGTCATATTAACACATTCATGTAAATATATTTTAAAAAATTCTTTTTATGCGACATATTAACACAATTTTTTTTTCAACTTAGTTCCTATAGTGCAAAATTCAAAAATAAAATTTTTATAAAATTTCCTTTTTCCTTTTTATGCGACATATAAACACATTCTTGTTCTACTTAGATCCTATACCCGCCGAAGACGGATGTGTCGGGCCATTGGCGCAAATAAAACGGCGACACAACGCATTTCCATTCTCTGAACTACATCCTTCTGGAAATCTATTAGGACCATGGTCCTGCTATAAGATATCCAGTGGGAGTTTGAGAATGAACGCTGAAGAAGAAGAAGATCCTATAGTGCAAAAATAAAAAAAATAAAAAATTTTTAATTTCCTTTTTTTATGCGACATATAAACACATTCTATTTCTACTTAGTTCTGATAGTGCAAAAATCAGAAGTAAATATTTTAATAAAATGTACTTTGTATATAAATATATGACATATAAACACATTCTTTTTCTGCTTAGTTCCAATAGTGCAAAATTCAGAAGTAAACATTTTTATAAAATATACTTTGTATGTAAATATGCGCCATATTAACACATTCTTATAAACATTTTAAAAAATTTCTTTTATGTGACATATAAACACATTCTATTTCTACTTAATTCCTATAGTGCAAAAATCAGAAGAAAATTTTTTTATAAAATTTACCTTGTATATAAATATATGACATATAAACACATTCTTTGTCTACTTCGTTCCTATAGTGCAAAAATTAGATGTAAATATTTTTATAAAATTAGCTTTGTATATAAATATATGACATATAAACACATTCTTTTTCTACTTAGTTCCTATAGTGCAAAATTCAAAAATAAACATTTTAAAAAAATTTACTCTTTTCTTTTTATGCGACATATAAACACATTCTTTTTCTACTTAGTTCATATAGTGCAAACAGAAGTAAATATTTTTCAAAATTTACCTCGTATATAAATATATGTCATATAACACATTCTCTTTCTGCTTATTTCCAATAGTGCAAAATTCAGAAGTAAACATTTTTATAACATATATACTTTGTATGTAAATATGTGTCATATTAACACATTCTTTTAAATATTTTTTTAAATTTCTTTTTACGTGACATATTAACACAATTTTTTTTTTCAACTTAGTTCCTATAGTGCAAAATTCAAAAATAAAATTTTTATAAAATTTGCTTTTTTCTTTTTATGCGACATATAAACACATTCTTTTTCTACTTAGATCCTATAGTGCAAAAATAAAAAAAATAAAAAATAAAAAATTTTAAATTTCCTTTATTTATGCGACATATAAACACATTCTATTTCTACTTAGTTCCAATAGTGCAAAAATCAGAAGTAAATATTTTTATAAAAATTTACCTTGTATATAAATATATGACATATAAACACATTCTTTGTCTACTTAGTTCCTATAGTGCAAAAATCAGTAGTAAATATTTTAATAAAATTTACTTTGTATATAAATATATGACATATAAACACATTCTTTTTCTGCTTAGTTCCAATAGTGCAAAATTCAGAAGTAAACATTTTTATAAAATATACTTTGTATGTAAATATGCGCCATATTAACACATTCTTATAAACATTATAAAATATTTCTTTTTTGTGACATATAAACACATTCTATTTCTACTTAATTCCTATAGTGCAAAAATCAGAAGTAAATATTTTTATAAAATTTACCTTGTATATAATTATATGACATATAAACACATTCTATGTCTACTTAATTCCTATAGTGCAAAAATCAGAAGTAAATATTTTTATAAAATTTACCTTGTATATAAATATATGACATATAAACACATTCTTTGTCTACTTAGTTCCTATAGTGCAAAAATTAGAAGTAAATATTTTTATAAAATTTGCCTTGTATATAAATATATGACATATAAACACATTCTTTTTCTACTTAGTTCCTATAGTGCAAAATTCAAAAATAAACATTAAAAAAAAATTTACTCTTTTCTTTTTATGCGACATATAAACACATTCTTTTTCTACTTAGTTCATATAGTGCAAACAGAAGTAAATATTTTTCAAAATTTACCTTGTATATAAATATATGTCATATACACATTCTCTTTCTGCTTAGTTCCAATAGTGCAAAATTAAAAAATAAACATTTTAAAAAAATTTCCTTTTTTTATGCGACATATAAACACATTCTATTTCTACTTAATTCCTATAGTGCAAAATTCAAAAATAAAATTTTTATAAAATTTCCTTTTTTTCTTTTTATGCGACATATAAACACATTCTTTTTCTACTTAGATCCTATAGTGCAAAAATAAAAAAAATAAAAAAATTTTAAATTCCCTTCTTTTATAAACACAATCTATTTCTACTTAGTTCTGATAGTGCAAAAATCGGAAGTAAATATTTTAATAAAATGTACTTTGTATATAAATATATGACATATAAACACATTCTTTTTCTACTTAGTTCCTATAGTGCAAAATTCAGAAGTAAACATTTTTATAAAATATACTTTGTATGTAAATATGCGCCATATTAACACATTCTTATAAACATTTTAAAAATTTTTCTCTTTATGCGACATATAAACACATTCTATTTCTACTTAATTCCTATAGTGCAAAAATCAGAAGTAAATATTTTTATAAAATTTACCTTGTATATAAATATATGTCATATAAACACATTCTATTTCTGCTTAGTTCCAATAGTGCAAAATTCAGAAGTAAATATTTTTCAAAATTCTCTTGTGTATAAATATATGTCACATAAACACATATCTTTTTCTTTCTAGTTCCAATAGTGCAAAAATCAGAAGTAAATATTTTTATGAAATTTACCTTGTATATAAATATATGACATATAAACACATTCTATTTCTGCTTAGTTCCTATAGTGCAAAATTCAGAAGTAAACATTTTTATAAAATATGCTTTGTATGTAAAGATGCGACATATTAACACATTCTTTTTTCAACTTAGTTCCTATAATGCAAATGTCAAAAATAAATATTTTAAAAAATGTACTCTTTTCTTTTTATGAGACATATAAACACATTCTTTTTCTACTTAGATCCTATAGTGCAAAAAAACAAAAACAAAAAAAAATTTAAATTTCTTTTTTTTATGCGACATATAAAGACATTTTATTTCTACTTAGTTCTTATAGTGCAAAAATCAGAAGTAAATATTTTAATAAAATTTACTTTGTATATAAATATATGACATATAAACACATTCTTTTTCTACTTAGTTCATATAGTACAAACAGAAGTAAATATTTTTCAAAATTTACCTTGTATATAAATATATGTCATATAACACATTCTCTTTCTGCTTATTTCCAATAGTGCAAAATTCAGAAGTAAACATTTTCATAACATATATAATTTGTATGTAAATATGCACCATATTAACACATTCTTGTAAATATTTTTTTATATTTTCTTTTTATGCGACATATTAACACATTTTTTTTTCAACTTAGTTCCTATCGTGCAAAATTCAAAAATAAAATTTTTATAAAATTTCCTTTTTTCTTTTTATTAGACAAAACACATTCTTTTTCTACTTAGTTTGTATAGTGCAAAAATAAAAAAAAATAAAACAATTTAAATTTCCTTCTTTTATGCGACATATAAACACATTATATATCTACTTAGTTCCTATAGTGCAAAATTCAAAAATAAAATTTTTATAAAATTTCCTTTTTTCTTTTTATTAGACAAAACACATTCTTGTTCTACTTAGATCCTATAGTGCAAAAATAAAAAAAAATTAAAAAATTTAAATTTCCTTCTTTTATGCGACATATAAACACATTCTATTTCTACTTAGTTCTTATAGTGCAAAAATCAGAAGTAAATATTTTTTAAAAATTTACTTTGTATATAAATATATGACATATAAACACATTCTTTGTCTACTTAGTTCCTATAGTGTAAAATTCAAAAAATACACATTAAAAAAATTTACTTTTTTCTTTTTATGCAACATAAAAACACATTCTTTTTCTACTTAGTTCCTATAGTGCAAAATTCAAAAATAAACATTTTAAAAAATTTACTTTTTTCTTTTTATGTGACATATAAAGACATTCTTTTTCTACTTAGTCCTATGGTGCAAAAATCAGAAGTAAATATTTGTATAAAATTTACCTTGTATATAAATATATGACATATAAACACATTCTTTTTCTGCTTAGTTCCAATAGTGCAAAATTCAGAAGTAAACATTTTTATAAAACATACTTGTATATAAATATATGACATATAAATACATTCTTTTTCTGCTTATTTCCAATAGTGCAAAATTCAGAAGTAAACATTTTTATAAAATATACTTTTTATGTAAATATCCGCCATATTAACACATTCTTATAAACATTTTTTTTAAATGTTCTCTTTATGCGACATATAAACACATTCTATTTCTACTTAGTTCCTATAGTGCAAAATTCAGAAGTAAACATTTTTATAAAATATACTTTGTATGTAAATATGCGCCATATTAACACATTCTTATAAACATTTTAAAAAATGTTCTCTTTATGCGACATATAAACACATTTTATTTCTACTTAGTTCCTATAGTGCAAAATTCAGAAGTAAACATTTTTATAATATATACTTTGTATGAAAATATGCGACATATTAACACATTCTTTTTTCAGCTTAGTTCCTATAGTGCAAAATTCAGAAGTAAACATTTTTATAAAATATGCTTTGTATGTAAAGATGCGACATATTAACACATTCTTTTTTCAACTTAGTTCCTATAATGCAAATGTCAAAAATAAATATTTTAAAAAATGTACTCTTTTCTTTTTATGAGACATATAAACACATTCTTTTTCTACTTAGATCCTATAGTGCAAAAAAACAAAAACAAAAAAAATTTTAAATTTCTTTTTTTTATGCGACATATAAAGACATTTTATTTCTACTTAGTTCTTATAGTGCAAAAATCAGAAGTAAATATTTTAATAAAATTTACTTTGTATATAAATATATGACATATAAACACATTCTTTTTCTACTTAGTTCATATAGTACAAACAGAAGTAAATATTTTTCAAAATTTACCTTGTATATAAATATATGTCATATAACACATTCTCTTTCTGCTTATTTCCAATAGTGCAAAATTCAGAAGTAAACATTTTCATAACATATATAATTTGTATGTAAATATGCGCCATATTAACACATTCTTGTAAATATTTTTTTATATTTTCTTTTTATGCGACATATTAACACATTTTTTTTTCAACTTAGTTCCTATCGTGCAAAATTCAAAAATAAAATTTTTATAAAATTTCCTTTTTTCTTTTTATTAGACAAAACACATTCTTTTTCTACTTAGTTTGTATAGTGCAAAAATAAAAAAAAATAAAACAATTTAAATTTCCTTCTTTTATGCGACATATAAACACATTATATATCTACTTAGTTCCTATAGTGCAAAATTCAAAAATAAAATTTTTATAAAATTTCCTTTTTTCTTTTTATTAGACAAAACACATTCTTGTTCTACTTAGATCCTATAGTGCAAAAATAAAAAAAAATAAAAAAATTTAAATTTCCTTCTTTTATGCGACATATAAGCACATTCTATTTCTACTTAGTTCTTATAGTGCAAAAATCAGAAGTAAATATTTTTTAAAAATTTACTTTGTATATAAATATATGACATATAAACACATTCTTTGTCTACTTAGTTCCTATAGTGTAAAATTCAAAAAATACACATTAAAAAAATTTACTTTTTTCTTTTTATGCAACATAAAAACACATTCTTTTTCTACTTAGTTCCTATAGTGCAAAATTCAAAAATAAACATTTTAAAAAATTTACTTTTTTCTTTTTATGTGACATATAAAGACATTCTTTTTCTACTTAGTCCTATGGTGCAAAAATCAGAAGTAAATATTTGTATAAAATTTACCTTGTATATAAATATATGACATATAAACACATTCTTTTTCTGCTTAGTTCCAATAGTGCAAAATTCAGAAGTAAACATTTTTATAAAACATACTTGTATATAAATATATGACATATAAATACATTCTTTTTCTGCTTATTTCCAATAGTGCAAAATTCAGAAGTAAACATTTTTATAAAATATACTTTTTATGTAAATATCCGCCATATTAACACATTCTTATAAACATTTTTTTTAAATGTTCTCTTTATGCGACATATAAACACATTCTATTTCTACTTAGTTCCTATAGTGCAAAATTCAGAAGTAAACATTTTTAAAATATATACTTTGTATGAAAATATGCGACATATTAACACATTTTTATAAACATTTTAAAAAATGTTCTCTTTATGCGACATATAAACACATTTTATTTCTACTTAGTTCCTATAGTGCAAAATTCAGAAGTAAACATTTTTATAATATATACTTTGTATGAAAATATGCGACATATTAACACATTCTTTTTTCAGCTTAGTTCCTATAGTGCAAAATTCAAAAATAAAATTTAAAAAAATTTACTTTTTTCTTTTTATGCGACATATAAAGACATTCTTTTTCTACTTAGTCCTATAGTGCAAAAATCAGAAGTAAATATTTTTATAAAATTTACCTTGTATATAAATATATGACACATAAACACATAAACACATTCTGTGTCTACTTAGTTCCTATAGTGCAAAATTCAGAAGTAAACATTTTTAAAATATATACTTTGTATGAAAATATGCGACATATTAACACATTCTTATTTCAACTTAGTTCCTATAGTGTAAAATTCAGAAGTAAACATTTTTATAATATATACTTTGTATGTAAATATGCGACATATTAACACATTGTTCTTTTCTACTTAGCTCCTATAGTGCAAAATTCAAAATTTCATAACATTTTTAAAAATGTACTTTTTCCTTTTTATGCGACATAAACACATTCTTTTTCTACTTAGATCCTATAGTGAAAAATTAAAAAATAAATTTTTAAAAAATTTACTTTTTTCTTTTTATGCGACATATAAAGACATTCTTTTTCTACTTAGTCCTATAGTGCAAAATTCAGAAGTAAACATTTTTAAAATATATACTTTGTATGAAAATATGCGACATATTAACACATTCTTATTTCAACTTAGTTCCTATAGTGTAAAATTCAGAAGTAAACATTTTTATAATATATACTTTGTATGTAAATATGCAACATATTAACACATTGTTCTTTTCTACTTAGCTCCTATAGTGCAAAATTCAAAATTTCATAAACACATTCTTTTTCTACTTAGATCCTATAGTGAAAAATTAAAAAATAAATTTTTATAAAATTTCCTTTTTTCTTTTTATGCGACATATAAACATTTCTTGTTCTACTTAGATCCTATAGTGCAAAAATAAAATAAAATTTTTTTTTTTTTCCTTTTTTTCTGCAACATATAAACACATTCTATTTCAACTTAGTTCCTATAGTGCAAAAATCAGAAGTAAATATTTTAATAAAATTTACTTTGTATATAAATATATGACATATAAACACATTCTTTTTCTGCTTAGTTCCAATAGTGCAAAATTCAGAAGTAAACATTTTTATAAAATATACTTTGTATGTAAATATGCGCCATATTAACACATTCTTATAAACATTTATAAAATTTTCTTTTATGCGACATATAAACACATTCTATTTCTACTTAATTCCTATAGTTTAAAAATCAGAAGTAAATATTTTTATAAAATTTACCTAGTATATAAATATATGACATATAAACACATTCTTTGTCTACTTATTTCCTATAGTGCAAAATTCAGAAGTAAACATTTTTATAATATATACTTTGTATGTAAATATGCGCCATATTAACACATTCTTATAAACATTTATAAAATTTTCTTTTATGCGACATATAAACACATTCTATTTCTACTTAATTCCTATAGTTTAAAAATCAGAAGTAAATATTTTTATAAAATTTACCTAGTATATAAATATATGACATATAAACACATTCTTTGTCTACTTATTTCCTATAGTGCAAAATTCAGAAGTAAACATTTTTATAATATATACTTTGTATGAAAATATGCGACATTTTAACACATTCTTTTTTCATCTTAGTTCCTATAGTGTAAAATTCAAAAATACACATTAAAAAAATTTACTTTTTTCTTTTTATGCAACATAAAAACACATTCTTTTTCTACTTAGTTCCTATAGTGCAAAATTCAAAAATAAACATTTTAAAAAATTTACTTTTTTCTTTTTATGCGACATATAAACACATTCTTTTTCTGCTTAGTTCCAATAGTGCAAAATTCAGAAGTAAACATTTTTATAAAATATACTTGTATATAAATATATGACATATAAATACATTCTTTTTCTGCTTAGTTCCAATAGTGCAAAATTCAGAAGTAAATATTTGTATAAAATTTACCTTGTATATAAATATATGACATATAAACACATTCTTTTTCTGCTTAGTTCCAATAGTGCAAAATTCAGAAGTAAACATTTTTATAAAACATACTTGTATATAAATATATGACATATAAATACATTCTTTTTCTGCTTATTTCCAATAGTGCAAAATTCAGAAGTAAACATTTTTATAAAATATACTTTTTATGTAAATATCCGCCATATTAACACATTCTTATAAACATTTTTTTTAAATGTTCTCTTTATGCGACATATAAACACATTCTATTTCTACTTAGTTCCTATAGTGCAAAATTCAGAAGTAAACATTTTTATAAAATATACTTTGTATGTAAATATGCGCCATATTAACACATTCTTATAAACATTTTAAAAAATGTTCTCTTTATGCGACATATAAACACATTTTATTTCTACTTAGTTCCTATAGTGCAAAATTCAGAAGTAAACATTTTTATAATATATACTTTGTATGAAAATATGCGACATATTAACACATTCTTTTTTCAGCTTAGTTCCTATAGTGCAAAATTCAGAAGTAAACATTTTTATAAAATATGCTTTGTATGTAAAGATGCGACATATTAACACATTCTTTTTTCAACTTAGTTCCTATAATGCAAATGTCAAAAATAAATATTTTAAAAAATGTACTCTTTTCTTTTTATGAGACATATAAACACATTCTTTTTCTACTTAGATCCTATAGTGCAAAAAAACAAAAACAAAAAAAATTTTAAATTTCTTTTTTTTATGCGACATATAAAGACATTTTATTTCTACTTAGTTCTTATAGTGCAAAAATCAGAAGTAAATATTTTAATAAAATTTACTTTGTATATAAATATATGACATATAAACACTTTCTTTTTCTACTTAGTTCATATAGTACAAACAGAAGTAAATATTTTTCAAAATTTACCTTGTATATAAATATATGTCATATAACACATTCTCTTTCTGCTTATTTCCAATAGTGCAAAATTCAGAAGTAAACATTTTCATAACATATATAATTTGTATGTAAATATGCGCCATATTAACACATTCTTGTAAATATTTTTTTATATTTTCTTTTTATGCGACATATTAACACATTTTTTTTTCAACTTAGTTCCTATCGTGCAAAATTCAAAAATAAAATTTTTATAAAATTTCCTTTTTTCTTTTTATTAGACAAAACACATTCTTTTTCTACTTAGTTTGTATAGTGCAAAAATAAAAAAAAATAAAACAATTTAAATTTCCTTCTTTTATGCGACATATAAACACATTATATATCTACTTAGTTCCTATAGTGCAAAATTCAAAAATAAAATTTTTATAAAATTTCCTTTTTTCTTTTTATTAGACAAAACACATTCTTGTTCTACTTAGATCCTATAGTGCAAAAATAAAAAAAAATAAAAAAATTTAAATTTCCTTCTTTTATGCGACATATAAGCACATTCTATTTCTACTTAGTTCTTATAGTGCAAAAATCAGAAGTAAATATTTTTTAAAAATTTACTTTGTATATAAATATATGACATATAAACACATTCTTTGTCTACTTAGTTCCTATAGTGTAAAATTCAAAAAATACACATTAAAAAAATTTACTTTTTTCTTTTTATGCAACATAAAAACACATTCTTTTTCTACTTAGTTCCTATAGTGCAAAATTCAAAAATAAACATTTTAAAAAATTTACTTTTTTCTTTTTATGTGACATATAAAGACATTCTTTTTCTACTTAGTCCTATGGTGCAAAAATCAGAAGTAAATATTTGTATAAAATTTACCTTGTATATAAATATATGACATATAAACACATTCTTTTTCTGCTTAGTTCCAATAGTGCAAAATTCAGAAGTAAACATTTTTATAAAACATACTTGTATATAAATATATGACATATAAATACATTCTTTTTCTGCTTATTTCCAATAGTGCAAAATTCAGAAGTAAACATTTTTATAAAATATACTTTTTATGTAAATATCCGCCATATTAACACATTCTTATAAACATTTTTTTTAAATGTTCTCTTTATGCGACATATAAACACATTCTATTTCTACTTAGTTCCTATAGTGCAAAATTCAGAAGTAAACATTTTTATAAAATATACTTTGTATGTAAATATGCGCCATATTAACACATTTTTATAAACATTTTAAAAAATGTTCTCTTTATGCGACATATAAACACATTTTATTTCTACTTAGTTCCTATAGTGCAAAATTCAGAAGTAAACATTTTTATAATATATACTTTGTATGAAAATATGCGACATATTAACACATTCTTTTTTCAGCTTAGTTCCTATAGTGCAAAAATCAGAAGTAAATATTTTTATAAAATTTACCTTGTATATAAATATATGTCATATAAACACATTCTATTTCTGCTTAGTTCCAATAGTGTAAAATTCAGAAGTAAATATTTTTCAAAATTCTCTTGTATATAAATATATGTCACATAAACACTTTCTTTTTCTTTCTAGTTCCAATAGTGCGAAAATCAGAAGTAAATATTTTTATAAAACTTACCTTGTATATAAATATATGACATATAAACACATTCTTTGTCTACTTAGTTCCTATAGTGCAAAATTCAGAAGTAAACATTTTTAAAATATATACTTTGTATGAAAATATGCGACATATTAACACATTGTTCTTTTCTACTTAGCTCCTATAGTGCAAAATACAAAAATTCATAACATTTTTAAAAATGTACTTTTTCCTTTTTATGCGACATAAACACATTCTTTTTCTACTTAGTTCCTATAGTGTAAAATTCAAAAATACACATTAAAAAAATTTACTTTTTTCTTTTTATGCGACATATAAACACATTCTTTTTCTACTTAGTTCCTATAGTGCAAAATTCAAAAATAAAATTTAAAAAAATTTACTTTTTTCTTTTTATGCGACATATAAAGACATTCTTTTTCTACTTAGTCCTATAGTGCAAAAATCAGAAGTAAATATTTTTATAAAATTTACCTTGTATATAAATATATGACACATAAACACATAAACACATTCTGTGTCTACTTAGTTCCTATAGTGCAAAATTCAGAAGTAAACATTTTTAAAATATATACTTTGTATGAAAATATGCGACATATTAACACATTCTTATTTCAACTTAGTTCCTATAGTGTAAAATTCAGAAGTAAACATTTTTATAATATATACTTTGTATGTAAATATGCGACATATTAACACATTGTTCTTTTCTACTTAGCTCCTATAGTGCAAAATTCAAAATTTCATAACATTTTTAAAAATGTACTTTTTCCTTTTTATGCGACATAAACACATTCTTTTTCTACTTAGATCCTATAGTGAAAAATTAAAAAATAAATTTTTAAAAAATTTACTTTTTTCTTTTTATGCGACATATAAAGACATTCTTTTTCTACTTAGTCCTATAGTGCAAAATTCAGAAGTAAACATTTTTAAAATATATACTTTGTATGAAAATATGCGACATATTAACACATTCTTATTTCAACTTAGTTCCTATAGTGTAAAATTCAGAAGTAAACATTTTTATAATATATACTTTGTATGTAAATATGCAACATATTAACACATTGTTCTTTTCTACTTAGCTCCTATAGTGCAAAATTCAAAATTTCATAAACACATTCTTTTTCTACTTAGATCCTATAGTGAAAAATTAAAAAATAAATTTTTATAAAATTTCCTTTTTTCTTTTTATGCGACATATAAACATTTCTTGTTCTACTTAGATCCTATAGTGCAAAAATAAAATAAAATTTTTTTTTTTTTCCTTTTTTTTCTGCAACATATAAACACATTCTATTTCAACTTAGTTCCTATAGTGCAAAAATCAGAAGTAAATATTTTAATAAAATTTACTTTGTATATAAATATATGACATATAAACACATTCTTTTTCTGCTTAGTTCCAATAGTGCAAAATTCAGAAGTAAACATTTTTATAAAATATACTTTGTATGTAAATATGCGCCATATTAACACATTCTTATAAACATTTATAAAATTTTCTTTTATGCGACATATAAACACATTCTATTTCTACTTAATTCCTATAGTTTAAAAATCAGAAGTAAATATTTTTATAAAATTTACCTAGTATATAAATATATGACATATAAACACATTCTTTGTCTACTTATTTCCTATAGTGCAAAATTCAGAAGTAAACATTTTTATAATATATACTTTGTATGAAAATATGCGACATTTTAACACATTCTTTTTTCATCTTAGTTCCTATAGTGTAAAATTCAAAAATACACATTAAAAAAATTTACTTTTTTCTTTTTATGCAACATAAAAACACATTCTTTTTCTACTTAGTTCCTATAGTGCAAAATTCAAAAATAAACATTTTAAAAAATTTACTTTTTTCTTTTTATGCGACATATAAACACATTCTTTTTCTGCTTAGTTCCAATAGTGCAAAATTCAGAAGTAAACATTTTTATAAAATATACTTGTATATAAATATATGACATATAAATACATTCTTTTTCTGCTTATTTCCAATAGTGCAAAATTCAGAAGTAAACATATTTATAAAATATACTTTTTATGTAAATATCTGCCATATTAACACATTCTTATAAACATTTTTTTTTAATTTCTTTTTTGCGACATATAAACACATTCTATTTCTATTTAATTCCTATAGTGTAAAATTCAAAAATAAACATTTTTTAAAAATGTACTTTTTTCTTTTTTTTGCGACATATACGGTAAACATATTCTTTTTCTACTTAGTTCGTATAATGTAAAATTCAAAAATAATCATTTTTTTTAAATGTACTTTTTTCTTTTTATGCGACATATAAACACATTCTATTTCTACTTAATTCCTATTGTGCAAAAACCAGAAGTAAATTTTTTTATAATATATACTTTGTATGAAAATATGCGACATATTAACACATTCTTTTTTCAACTTAGTTCCTATAGTGTAAAATTCAAAAATACACATTAAAAAAATTTACTTTTTTCTTTTTATGCGATATATAAACACATTCTTTTTCTACTTAGTTCCTATAGTGAAAAAATAAAATAAAAAATTTTTTTTTCCTTTTTTTATGCAACATATAAACACATTCTTTGTCTACTTAGTTCCTATAGTGCAAAATTCAGAAGTAAACATTTTTTAAATATATACTTTGTATGAAAATATGACATATTAACACATTATTCTTTTCTACTTATTTCCTATAGTGCAAAATTCAAAAATTCATAACATTTTTAAAAATGTACTTTTCCTTTTTATGCGACATAAACACATTCTTTTTCTACTTAGATCCTATAGTGCAAAATTCAGAAGTAAATATTTTAATAAAATTTACTTTGTATATAAATATATGACATATAAACACATTCTTTTTCTGCTTAGTTCCAATAGTGCAAAATTCAGAAGTAAACATTTTTATAAAATATACTTTGTATGTAAATCTAGGACATAAACACATTCTTTTTCTACTTAGTTCCTATAGTGCAAAAGTCAGAAGTAAATATGCGACATATTCTTTTTCTACTTAGTTCATGTAGTACAAACATCAGAAGTAAATACTTTTCAAAATTTAACCTTATATATAAATATATGTCATATAACACATTCTCTTTCTGCTTATTTCCAATAGTGCAAAATTCAGAAGTAAACATTTTTATAAAATATACTTTGTATGTAAATATGCGACATATTAACACATTATTCTTTTCTACTTAGTTCCTCTAGTGCAAAATTCAAAAATACACATTAAAAAAATTTACTTTTTTCTTTTTATGCAACATATAAACACATTCTTTTTCTGCTTAGTTCCAATAGTGCAAAATTCAGAAGTAAACATTTTTATAAAATATACTTGTATATAAATATATGACATATAAATACATTCTTTTTCTGCTTATTTCCAATAGTGCAAAATTCAGAAGTAAACAT
Source organism: Meghimatium bilineatum (assembly GCA_034231615.1). Classification (NCBI taxonomy): domain Eukaryota; kingdom Metazoa; phylum Mollusca; class Gastropoda; order Stylommatophora; family Philomycidae; genus Meghimatium; species Meghimatium bilineatum. Next base: position 58,958,713 of record CM067321.1, on the reverse strand, counting down.
ATTTATAAAATATACTTTTTATGTAAATATCTGCCATATTAACACATTCTTATAAACATTTTTTTTTAATTTCTTTTTTGCGACATAAACACATTCTTTTTCTACTTAGATCCTATAGTGCAAAATTCAGAAGTAAATATTTTAATAAAATTTACTTTGTATATAAATATATGACATATAAACACATTCTTTTTCTGCTTAGTTCCAATAGTGCAAAATTCAGAAGTAAACATTTTTATAAAATATACTTTGTATGTAAATCTAGGACATAAACACATTCTTTTTCTACTTAGTTCCTATAGTGCAAAAGTCAGAAGTAAATATGCTACATATTCTTTTTCTACTTAGTTCATGTAGTACAAACATCAGAAGTAAATACTTTTCAAAATTTAACCTTATATATAAATATATGTCATATAACACATTCTCTTTCTGCTTATTTCCAATAGTGCAAAATTCAGAAGTAAACATTTTTATAAAATATACTTTGTATGTAAATATGCGACATATTAACACATTATTCTTTTCTACTTAGTTGCTCTAGTGCAAAATTCAAACATTCAAAACATTAAAAAATTTCCTTTTTATGCGACATAAACACATTCTTTTTCTACTTAGATCCTACAGTACAAAATTCAAAAATAAAATTTTTATAAAATTTACTTTTTTCTTTTTATGCGACATATAAACACATTCTTGTTCTACTTAGATCCTATATTGCAAAATTGAAAAAAAATAATTATAAATTTCCTTTTTTTATGCGACATATTAACACATTCTTATAAAGATTTTTAAAAATTTCTTTTATGCGACATATAAACACATTCTATTTCTACTTAATTCCTATAGTGCAAAAGTCAAAAGTAAATATTTTTATAAAATTTATCTTGTTTATAAATATATGACATATAAACGCATTCTTTTTCTACTTAGTTCCTATAGTGCAAAAATCAGAAGTAAATATTTTTTTAAATTTTCCTTGTATATAAATATATTACATATTAAACACATTCTTTTTCTACTTAGTTCCTATAGTCAAAATTCAGAAGGAAACAATTTTTTATATTATATACTTTGTATATAAATATGCAACATATTAACACATTATTTTTTCTACTTAGTTCCTATAGTGCAAAATTCGAAGTAAACATTTTTATGAAATGTACTTTGTATGTAAATATGCGACATATAAAAAGGGCTTCTAAACTATTCTACTGTACCAAGGGCTACTAAACTATTCTACTGCACCAAGGACTATGAAACTAGTCTACTGCACCATCATCAAGTGTCGTCTCCACAACGAAGGTTGGCTGCAACAGACCTCCAACATCCCATGTCTCTTGTTTTGGTGGTGCACTCTTCTAGACTAACCTGTCCATCTTGAGATGTTACTCTCCCACTTATATCTCTGTCTACCTCGTGCTCGCCTTCTTTCAAATTTACCCTCGAGGTCTTCAAGAAGGTGTCATGCCTTTTAATGTGTCAAAAATATTTTATTTGCCTGATCGTTGTTTCCTTTAATAATTCCTCCTTCGTTCTAAGTGTTGTTAGAACCTCTTTGTTTTCTTCTCTTTCCATGATGTTCTCCCTATTCTTCTATATATCCACATCACAAAAGCATAAATTTTGTCTTATTGTTTGTTCAGTGTCTATGTTTCTGGACCATACATTAATATAGATTACATGTAACTTTTTATAATTCTCATTTTTAGCTTGTTTGTAATTTGTTTAGATGCTAATATTTTCCTCATATATTAAAAGTATTTTTAGCCATTCCTATTCTCCTTTTGCAACAAATCCTATGCAACCAGTCCATTTAGATGGATACTAGAAAATGTGTTCTCAAATGCTACATTGAACCAGTGCTACACTATGGAAGTGAAGCATGGACTATAAATAAGACATCACAAAAATCATTGGAGGCAGCGGAAATGTGATTTATTCGAAGAACGTTACACATTCCTTGGACAGCAAGGATTACTAATGAAGAATGTCTTAGAAGGATGGATGTGAAAATATGCATTATTGATAATATAATAAAAAGACAGTCAACATTTATTGGGCACATAATGAGAAGAGGAGGCATTGAGAATATAGTGACAACAGGAAAGATAGAAGGGAAAAGATCAAGGGGAAGACCTAGAGAAAAGATATTGGACAGTTTGACTAAATGGCTTCGATTGACGACACCAACAGAGACGATGACATATATGGGAATCAATGTACATGGAGAGATATGATCTCCAACGCCATTCAACATGGCACTTGATGATGATGATGATGATTCTCCTTTTAACTTCTGTTTCAAATATCTTTTTGGCTGCGATAGCCAATGGGTTAAAAGTCAAAACAGAGAATTAATTCTTATCTATACTATAATGTGATTCATCAACTTGTTAGCTGAATCATTATTGAACCCATCTAACAAATACAAATCTGTCAAACTCGCTCGGAGTTCAAAACCTGATCATGAACATTGTGCTGTTGATACAATTGGATGTATTGTGGTACAATTGGATACATTGGTGGTACAGTTGGATGTATTGGTGGTACAATTGAATGTGTTGGTCGTACAATTGAATGTATTGGTGGTACAATTGGATGTATTGGTGGTACAATTGAATGTATTGGTGGTACAATTGAATGTATTGGTGGTACAATTGGATGTATTGGTGGTATAATTGGATGCATTGGTGGTACAATTGGATGTATTGGTGGTACAATTGGATGCATTGGTGGTACAATTGGATGTATTGGTGGTATAATTGAATGCATTGGTGGTAAAATTGAATGTATTGGTGGTATAATTGGACACATTAGTGGTACAATTGGATGTATTGATGGTATAATTGAATGCATTGGTGGTACAATTGGATGTATTGTTGGTATAATTGAATGCAATTGTGGTACAATTGGATGCATTGTTGGTATAATTGAATGCATTGGTGGTACAATTGGATGTATTGGTGGTACCTAAATATTTCAGAATAGTGAAAAATTATATTGAGGCAACAGAGATGTGGTTTTATAGAAGAATATTACGAACACCATGGACATATAGAAGAGCGTAATGAAGATGACTTGAAAGAAATTAATTTTTTTTAAAAAGCTGCTCACCCGCATCAGAAAGAGACAGTCCACATTTTTTGGACATGTCATGAGAACAGGAAAGAGGGAAAACACCATGACAACAGACAAGTTGAGAAGCAAGAAGGATCAGTCAGTCAGTTCCTCTTTTGCCAAGTTTGGCACAGAGGACAGATGTCATAGTTCTCCATGCCTGCCGGTCAGTTGCTAGGAATTGGAGGTCTTGTGCATTTATGCCTGTTGATTTTAATACATTCATAAATTAGAAGGGTAGGGGAAGACAAAGAGAGAAGATGCTGGACAACCTAGCATTGTGGCATGGGAGAACATCCATATTGAAAATTATTGACTGCACATGAAACAGAAAGCCATAGAGAGACATACTAAACAATGCCACAAGCATGGACCATAAGAAGAAATGATTGACAGCACACGTAATATTTGAATTATTTACAGAATATATTTGAATTATTATTATTAGATATTTATTTTGTTTGTAAAGGTGACACTTCCCTGCCTATCTTTGTTAAATTAATGATATAGTATTTTTCATTTTAGTGTATATAGTTGTCTTGCTATGACCTGATCTGTCTGCATACTGAATTTACAAACCAATATTTTGGTTTTTGTTTCATAATTTCTCTTACCTTGTATCCCTCTTTTCAGATAAAAACTGCTTGGGCTGGCTACAATTACTACAATTTCTTTGACCAGAACCCGGTTGTTGGACCTCATCCTTACCTGAAAAACTTCATTTTTGTCAATGGATTGGGTGGACATGGGTTGAAACATGCTATTGGCATCGGTCGTGCAATCACAGAGTTTATTTTTGATGGAAATTATGTAACAATTGATTTGGAGAAGTTTCATTTTGACAGATTTTTAACAAGGGATCCAGTAAAAGAGGAGATGAATCTTCATTGTAGCAGATATTTTTAATTGTGTATCTCCGCCAAGTTTTTTTTTAGAAAAAGTATTGTTATATTTATAACTGACTGTAAGAATGGAAGATTTATTGACGTAGAGTTTTATGAGTGTCTCCGCCAAGGTTTTTTTAGAAAAAGTCTTGTTATATCTAGAACTCACTGTAAGAATGGAAGATTTATTGACTTACAGTTCTGTGTCTCCATCAAGATTTTTTCAGGCCTGTCATATTTAGAACTCACTGTAAGAATGTAAGATTTATTGACTTACAGTTCTGTGGATGTCTCCGCCAAGGTTTTTTTATTCTTGTCACATGGAAATATACAGCTGTAAGTTGTAGGCTGAACTTACTCTTGCCACCTAAGCACTACAAACATTTGCTACATTATTTGGTAACCAATTTTACTTCTAGAGCAGAAGAGGCACACCTAATGTTGTCAACTAGCTAAATTTAAAATTGCACATCAAGCTAAACCTTTTAGTTCTATGAAGTGCCAATAAAGTCACAGTTTTCACCAACTGCCAAAAAAATCAGGAGACTTCCTGCCTTGGAAGTCAAATTTGTTGTTTCAGTGTTGAACATCAAACGTTTGCAGTGGGCACTATCACCAGAAGTCTATTCTGTTCTGAACACTGTTTGAAAACACACATTTTCTCCATATGTTGGCTCAGTGGTAGAGGGGTTATTTGGTTCACTTTACAGACACAACTTGGTTGAATTAGCTTGTGGTTTGAAAGCCAATCGTTCACATTGTACTAGCGATATGATTGGATGAAAGCCAATCATTCATATTGTACTGGCGATGTCATTGCATGCATTAGTTGCATCATAAAATTTGATCATAGTTAAATGGCAATGGTAGGAGAAGATAAGGTGGGCAAAAGATACTGATATAATAATAACACCCATAGTCCGTCAGGGTCGTAGGAGTGTCACATTGATAAATTTGGTACAGAAAGATTTTCACACATCTCTATCCTCTACCATCCTGATGAGAGTTGAAGTTGAAATTTCACACCCTGTGCAGTCATTGATATTATCCAGCCATGTCTTCTTCTGGCCTCCTAGCCTTCTTTCGACCTCCACCATACCCTGAAGAACGCCTCTTGTCAATGGACACAACACGGAAAGGGACAGTTTACAAGTTTCAATTTCTCTTAAATTTGTGGGAGTTCACTATGAGTCACTCATTTCAGTGAGAGCAGCAATTTGGTTGTACTGGTCAGCTAACACCTGGCATAATCTGCACTGCTATTAGGTGTTGCCCATTATTTATGCCTGCCTCATTGGACACATGTAAATAGATGAAACATGGGGAAACTGATTTTAATAATTTAATAGTACCTAGACAAAACAAGCAATCAGTAATACTCAGACTGGGTATATGGAATGCAAGAACACCTCTGACATGACAAATGAACCATCTATTCATAAACCCATAATCTGTCAGGGTCATTGCGGTACTACATTAGATGCACCTCCTTTGTAGTATTTCTTTAGGCGTACAGTATAATTGGTCATAACATTTTTCTATCTTGCACAGCATACTTTGAGAGTTCAATAAAATCACTGAGTCTGTTGGTGATTGTGTCGCCAGCCAAGTGAGATCTGCTGTCACTACCTCTATCTCCATTCTCATACTTGATGTTATAGTGTGGTATGCAGCTCACTTCTTGGCTAATTTCCTGCCATTTTGGTAGGCCACGAAACCCCATGTGTGTTTCTTGTGTTACTGAGCCATCTGTGTAAATTATATGTGGCTTCAAGTGCTGAAGTATGAGTTCTTGGATCATCCCTCTGTTGACAACCCAGACACTGTACTCTTTTCCCAGCTGAATCACAGCTGTTGTCAATAACTTTCTATCTTTGCTAAATGCCACCCATTCACAGCCTCTTTCCACTTCCTCCAGCTCACAAACTCTTAGGTCTGTGATGGCCAAAGTACTGGGTTCAAATCTCACCGCAGACAATCGTATATACATATTGTTCAGAGAGATGGCAAACTACTGAATGTATTTATATTGCATAGAAAATAAATAAAACCAAAAAATGCTGGGTTGATGCTATGTCCTGAATAGAATACACTACCAAAACAAAAATATTGATGAAGAAGCACTCTGAGAAACTAGATTTTGAGTTTCTTGGTACCATCAAAGATAAACTAGACAAGAGTCTTGATACCATCAAGGATAAACTAGACAAGAGTCTTGGTACCATCAAAGATAAACTAGACAAGAGTCTTGGTACCATCAAGGATAAACTAGACAAGAGTCTTTGTACCATCAAGGATAAACTAGACAAGATTCTTGGTACCATCAAGGAGAAACTAGACAAGAGTCTTGGTACCATCAAGGAGAAACTAGACAAGAGTATTAGTACCATCAAGGATAAACTAGACAAGAGTTTTGGTACCATCAAGGAGAAACTAGACAAGAGTCTTGGTACCATCAAGGATAAACTAGACAAGAGTCTTGGTACCATCAAGGATAAATTAGACAAGAGTCTTGGTACCATCAAGGATAAACTAGACAAGAGTCTTGGTACCATCAAGGATAAACTAGACAAGTCTTGGTACCATCAAGGAGAAACTAGACAAGAGTCTTGGTACCATCAAGGATAAACTAGACAAGAGTCTTGGTACCATCAAAGTAAAACTAGACAAGTCTTGGTACCATCAATGAGGAACTAGACAAGTCTTAGTATCATCAATGAGAAACTAGACAAGTCTTAGTACCGTCAATGAGAAACAGTTATTACTTGAATGTTTTATGTAAAGAATAATCAAGAATGGAATTGGTTTCACCATAAGAATAATAGATGCATCAACTACATAAACATTCACAATGCTATAGTGCATGAGGAAATGAATGTTAGTGTGTGAGGACAGAAATGTTAGTGTGTGAGGAAAGAAATGTTAATATGTGTCCTGTGTACTGTCATCTGTAGATTATATTCTGTGTTTTGTTTTGTTATATGTATCATATTTACATCCGTTAGTGATAGTGTGTAGTGTTTTAGTCATCATTCAGTAGGACTTCATTACCTGTTTTACACGTGAGTACTATTTTCCATTATGTTCTACTAGCAGTACCACCTTCTATGTGAGGATAGAAAAGTTAGTGTCAAATTTAAATAAATTTTGAACCAAAAAATGCAATATTTGTTTTCTGTTTATCTGTTTATACACTATGTAGGTCTTTTTTTTATTCTGTTTGTTCTCAAACTCCCATGGATCTCGCTTATAGTAGCACAGTGATCCTACAAGATTTCCAACAGAATGTAGTTCACACAGCGGAAATGTGTTGTGTTGCCGTTTATTTGCACCAATGGCCTGACACCTTTGGCTTTGGTAACTTCTTCTTCTTCTTTCGTTCACTTGAAACATGTCTATATCTGTAATTCTGTCTCCTTAATAAAACTCACTGTCTTTTGTAGTTCATACAGTGTCCCATAGAGCTTTGATTCCAGTGTTGTTTCCTCTGGCCAATATGTCTGCCTCAGCGTTTCATGCTCAGAACACTCTTGAAGTATATGTTTGGCACTCTGTGCTGCCTGTCCACATGTACACATGGCAGTGTTGCCAATCTTGAACTTTGTATACATGTGACTGCGGAGTCGGTTGTGTCCTGTTCTGAGACGTAGAATTATAAGGTTTGGTAACTAATACATTCAATGTTTTTACCACATCTGCTGAACAGTGTACGTCTGTGATTATATCGATAGTATAATCGACCATCCATACAAGAGAGAATTTCTGAAATGACTGATGTCTGCTTCACAACAGGGTAATCATACTATATTATGGATCTGAAACATGGAAACCTACACAAGACATGAGAGGAGACTAAATACCTTTCAGCTAAGATGTCTCAGCTAAATCTTACATTAAATGGCACGATAAAATTACCTATATAGAACTTGTACGCCACACTCAGTTACCATCTACCATGGAAACAATTAATAAAAATAGATTGCAAGGGCTGGACCATGTCCACAGAATGCCAAACTGTCGCATTCCACAATAAATACTATTCAGAGAAGCTTCTGATGGCCTGTGGTAGTCCAATGCTGAGGTACAAAGACATTTGTAAGTCCTCAATGAAAAATTTCTCCAAAATCTGGTAAACATGGCCAAAACTTGAGCTGTCTGGAGGCACTATCTGCATGCTGGGACGATTGTTTAGGAACAATGTAATAAAAGATATGAAAGATAAAATGGAAAGATGAAAACAAACATCTATTGCTTTGACAACATGATCACTTATAAAGTCTTCCATTCCTGAGAAAAAGGCTCATTGACTTGTTTTTGTTTGTTTTCTTAATGATTGTCTGCAAGATGCAAAAAGTCATTCAGTCCATTCAAAATATTACAGAAAGTTATGCTATATTTTTATATGGAAAATTAGCTGCTCGTGTTACAGTGATTCAATGGTAGAGCAAAAACTAATAATACTACAATCTGCCATGTATCAGAGGCAATTAAGAAAGTGTAGGGTTTATTATAGTGGAATCCCCTTATAACAACTTGGTCCAGACACACAAAATATGTATGTAATAACAGAAATTTACCATGTACAGTACAGACAATAAAGAATAAATATAATTGGGGATTTTTAAATGTGTTGCTATATAGGGAAATTTGTTATAAGAGGATTCTCTATAGAGGAATTCCACTTTACCAATCCTCATGATTTTTTCTGCAATGACTTCTGGTAGGGAATCAACCCTTTTTACCTAACAGTTTGTTTCAAAAATGCAGGATGGTCACAGCAAAGACCTCTCTAAAGTAAAAGACTTCCCAGATCCTAGCATTGCTCCCTACAGTTACATTAAACCAGTCATCTTGGACGTGCTCCCTACAGTTACATTTAACCAGTCAGTCATCTTGGACTTTCTTCCTACAGTTACATTTAACCAGTCATCTTGGACTTGATTCCTACAGTTACATTTAACCAGTCATCTTGGACTTGCTCCCTATAGTTACATTTAACCAGTCATCTTGGACTTTCTCCCTACAGTTACATTTAAACAAAATGGTCAGGTAGCATCAAGTAATAATGTACCATATTGTGAAACATGAAACATTTATAGTTTTCACATTGTGCTAGCAAGGAGACCAAAGTAAACGCTGAATAAAATACAATCTTGGTTAACAGCGAAGGTACAGAAGCACAAACCATCAACATGATAAATGGGCATATAAATTTGAGGACGTGAATATTTTCAAATACCTGGGATCCTGCATAGGCCTATGCAGCGATGGAAAACGCAAAACAGACAGAGATAGGTCCCTAAGGCTGGAGATAGGTGTAGCGGATATGTCAAGGTTAACTTTAATGTGGAAAAGCAAAGTCAGTGTTAGTGTGAAAAACTAACTTTGTAACTCACTTATGTTGTCTATTGTGTTGTGTTGGTGTGAAAGCTGAACACTCACTGCAGTCATGGAGAGAAGATACAGACCTTCGAATACAAATGTTACAGATGAATTCTGCACATCTCCAATAGAGAGCATAAGACAAATGTGTCAATCAATCAAGTGCCATGCCGATTGGCACAGGCAATGATGTTTCTCCACGACTCTGCCTCTCATGTTGTCAATAAGCTCGGTTGGTGAGCTTTTACCAAGCCACAATACTAGTCCATCTAGAGACAAATGTGTATGTTAGAAATAAACTAGATTCATACAGGTCTATAAGAATCATTACTGCCAATAGTAAAGCGACAAGTATATCTACTTGTTTATAGGTCTGTTGTTAAGAGAGGTGGGTGTTCAACTCCCCCCTCCCACCCTTAGATAATTTATAATCATAACTTGTTTTTTATTGCTAGGAATTTAGTCAAATGGTGGGTGAAACCCTACATTAACAATTATTCACAAAATGGTCATCTTTCTCATCAAAAAAGTCATCACTTTCGCATCAAAAAAGTTATCAGTTTTCACATAAAAAAGTCATCAGCTTTCTCATCAAAAAAGCCATCAGTTTTCTCATCAAAAAAGTCATCAGCTTTCTCATCAAAAAAGCCATCAGTTTTCGCATACAAAAAGTCATCACCTTTCGCATCAAAAATGTTATCACCTTTCTCATCGAAATAGTCATACCCTTTCTCATCAAAAAAGTCATCAGTTTTCTAATAAAAAATGGTACCACCTTTTTCATTGAAATAGTCATCAGTTTTAGCATAAAAAAAGTCATCAGTTTTCACATTTAAAAAGTCATCTGTTTTCACAGCACAAAAATAATCACCTTTCTCATCAAAAAAGATCAGTTTTCTCATCAACTTTTGCATCAAAAATGTTATCACCTTTCTCATCAAAATAGTCATGTTCTCTCATCAAAAAAGTCATCAGCTTTCTCATCAAAAAAGTCATCAGCTTTCTCATCAAAAAAGTCATCAGCTTTCTCATCAAAAAAGCCATCAAGTTTTCTCATCAAAAAAGCCATCAGCTTTCTCATCAAAAAAGTCATCAGCTTTCTCATCAAAAAAGCCATCAGTTTTCTCATTAAAAAAGCCATCAGCTTTCTCATCAAAAAAGTCATCAGCTTTCTCATCAAAAAAGCCATCCGCTTTCTCATCAAAAAAGTCATCAGCTTTCTCAAATGTTATCAGCTTTCTCAACAAAAAAGGTCATCAGTTTTCTCATTAAAAAAGTCATCCATTTTCTCATCCAGAAAGTCATCAGCTTTCGCATAAAAAATGTTATCACCTTTCTCATCAAAATAGTCATCACCTCATCAAAAATGTCATCAGCTTTCTTATAAAAAAAGTCATCACCTTTCTCATTAAAAAAGTCATCAACTTTTGCATAAAAAAAGTCATCAGTTTTCTCATTAAAAAATCATCAGTTTTCGCATACAAAAAGTCATCACCTTTCGCATCAAATAAGTAATCAGTTTTCTCATCTAAAAAAGTCATCAGCTTTCTCATCAAAAAAGTCATCAGCTTTCTTATCAAAAAAAGGCATCAGTTTTCTCATCAAAAAGCCGTCAGCTTTCTCATCAAAAAAAGTCATCAGCTTTCTCATCCAAAAAAGTCATCACCTTTCTTATCAAAAAAATCATCAGTTTTCGCATACAAAAAGTCATCACCGTCACATCAAATAAGTCATCAGCTTTCTCATCCAAAAAAGTCATCAGCTTTATCATAAAAAAAGTCTTCAGTTTTATCTTCAAAAAAGTCATCAGCTTTCTTTCTCATCAAAAAAATCAGTTTTCTCATCAAGAAATTCAACAGTTTTAGCATCAAAAAGTCATCACCTTTCACATCAAATAAGTCATCAGCTTTCTCATCCAAAAAAGTCATCAGGTTTCTCATCAAAAAAGTCATCAGTTTTCGCATACAAGAAGTTGTCACCTTTCGCATCAAATAAGTCATCAGCTTTCTCATCAAAAAAGTCATCAGTTTTCTCATCAAAAGGAAGGAATTACATTAAAAAATGGATGAATGCCTTTTTTCACATTATTTTATAGGTAAATCCCCTTCCTCAATGAAAACTTGTCTGCGGCTCTGATGGTTTTTTTGGATGTGTGATGATGTGATTATTCGTTATAAACTATACTACAGGGAACAGTCGAGGTTGGAAGAAGCAGACGAAGACTAAGAAAATCATGGACAGGCAGCATCAAGGTATTTTCACTCATCTGCGTCGCTGAAAGAATTCGCTGGAGAACTCTGGGTGTTGTTTCATCCAATGTGGTACTACTGTGAACCTGGCAGGGTATAGCAGTTTTACCCAACCTTTTCTTTAAACCTTTCCCCACCCTCAATCTTTCACAAATTCGGATGCCATCCCCTACCCCCCCCCCCCCTCCCCAGTCCTACATTTTGTATAGGTCTATTCAAAAAATGACTTATTCCATAAATGAAACCTAATTATAACTTGTTCAGGACACAAGACTTGCGTTTTAGGAAGAAAACACTAGAAAATTATTAGAAGAAAAAAAAAAGTTAAATAGGCTAAATTTTCAAAACATATAATGGACAACTAAATCTCAAGTACAAATTTTTTTTTTCAAGTGTCCCCCTAAACAAGGAAAATCCCCCCCCCCTTTCCACCTTTGGGGCGTGTGCCACAACACCCGGTTATAGGCTTATAGTATGGTGTGATAGCAGGGAGACGAACATGAGGTAAATGGGAACTGTTGCTGACCTTTCGTGCGAAGACTATACCTCATCTGTAATGAATAGGCTATTGGCAGTATTGTAATGTTAATCTTCTGTCATGTTTACGGGGAAATGTCACTTAAAAAAAAAGGAACGTGCCAACTCTGATTAAGAACCTCGAATAAATAGGTCAGACTTAGGCCTGTTCAATCAATCGTCTTATTTTATCCTCACGGTAACCCCCCCCCCCCTTCCTTCCCCCCCCCCCCAAAAACCCAACAACCGAGAAATACAGGAATACTCAAAAACGTATACACTGTAAACTAATAACGATGTACACAATCACGTGACATTTACAGTGTATGAATAAATGTCTCCTTAGTTGATGATTGGTTAATAAGGGATTACAACCTTTTGGTTAATGTATGTTGACATCATGGACTTAGAATATCATGGCCTGTCAGAAAAACTAATGTGTAAGTGTTGAAAGAGTCAAATGCGAAACGAACCCTAATAAATAATCTCAGAAAAAGACAATCTTCATATTTTTGACCACTTCATGAGACAGGGAGGTTTGGAGAATATAGTCACAACAGGCAAGATTGAAGGCAACAGAGACAGATGGCTACAACGTGAAAATATATTAGACAGTTTGACAACATGGCACGGCAGGGAAACAACAACGAGCTTGATACATAATACTTTAGACAGAGAGATATGGAGAGCCATGGTCGCCTACGTCAGCCGGCATGGCACCTGATGATAATGTTGATATCATCTTAGCGTAAATAGGCTTCAATTTCTAGCAAGTGTACTTGCGTTACAGTAAACACACACATCGTTAGGCTGTTTGTTGTTTGGTAAAGGCTCCACTGGCTTCGTGAACTGTTATTCCACGTGATCTGGTGGTAAAAGTCCATTCTAACCACTGATTGTGGATTATTTTGATCGTCTGTGTCATGAAAATGTTCGGAGATAAACTCCGTGAACACAGCATTCATTCACATTCATATGTTTATCAATGAACTCTCTAGTGATTGCAAAGATAGTCTTGAAAAGATAATCCATTCTTCATCAAGATCGATGCCTTCTGGTGCACACATCTGTTCAAGATAGATGCCTTCTGGTGCACACATCTGTTCAAGATCGATACCTTCTGGTGTAAACATATTTTCAACTTCTTGTTTCATCTTCTGTATCCATTCTCAAGCTCCTGCAGATCAGCAGGATATAGTCCTGATAAAATTTGTGCCATAATTGACAGCTTAACTGACAAATCGAACTTCAGCATAGCCTCTAGGTCAATTTGACACTGTGGGATGAGACCAGTGTTATAAATATATTATAAAGTGGGGGGGGGGGTAATTCCCTTTAAAAAAATCATTCGTGTGTTTCGTGTATCAGATCTTCTTCATGTGATATTCCTTTTGTGAAAATCTCTACGGGGGGAGGGGGGAGAGACTTTTAACCCGCATTTTGGCCAAATTTCTAATGCTAAAAGGCATAGACCTATTCTGATTTGCTAAAGGACGGGAAGTTGAATATCTCAACACTACAACCTCCTTATCTACGGGCCATTATGGGACAACAAACTCCACCTTAAATTCCTCTTAGTTGCTGCTTACGATATGCTTGACAGGTAACAGTTTAGTTCCCCTTTCAGACCCGCCAACCAAGGACGATTTCTATTGGAAATTAAGTTTATCTATCACTACGTTCAGATTTTTGTTTACTAGAAACAGATTCTTGAAGAGATTCTTTCTTTTTAATTATATCAAAGAATACATGTCAGCTGTGTTGGAAATTTAATTTATTTATTGGATGATCTCCGTGACAGAAGACACATGGCAATCATATAATACTGTGAATTAATTAATACGTCTACAGAAAATACCTTATGACCACTAATCTATGTATAAATAAATCAAAGTCTTCACGCTCGACCGCATTTAGGGTTACCAAGCGTGTTTATTCGCTTGAACGAAGCGAGACCAAGTGTGTTGATTTTAACACGTAATACATTTGTTATATTTGTAAAATGTTATAGAAACGGGGACATAGGCACAACAGGGCGAAATATAAGTTAGTGTTATAAAACCAAGACAATCTTGGTGAGACCTGGACACATCTTTGCACTCAAAACATACAATTGCAATTCACATGTGCCATTAACATAAACAAATGTATATTTCCGCAATTTTAGTAAGCAATGTATCAAGTCAAAATATTTTGAGATTACATTTTTTTTAAACTCAGCTGACACAGGTGGATGTCGTTATATTGTGAAATTGCGTTATTGTTGAAAGTAAATTTTCTCTAAAAAATGAAGCGTTTTAAAACTCACAAATTGCAATCCCATTTTTTTCCTTCGTGCATACTAAATTTATTTTCTTGTGTTAACGAAATTATAATTAGATCTTTTAAATTACGAATTAAGAACTATGGCCATTAAAAACTGTAAGACTATATTATTACTTTGTATCAATATTGTTTATTCTTTCCAATAAATAACAGTATCAAAAATACGTTTAAGTGGTAACCGTGTAAATACAAATAATACTAAAATTTAGATAATTTCATGACAAAAAAGTCGAGTGAAGCACTTTCTAAGCAGCTCTCCTATACCCCCGTAATCCTCTTTCGAGGCGGTATGACATAGCAGGCGCCGACATTCGAAAGCCACTCGGACGCTAAGTATAGCTCACCACTTAGCTGAGCACGTTTATGCTGTTAACATTCCGTACGACCGAAAACTTCACCCCGGTGACTTCGTCCTGTCTTAACATGTCATATGGGGAGGAACCAGCCTAGATCCCAAGCGGTACTGTGACGAGCGAGCTGACTCGACACTGGCTGAACCTTGACCCCGCGGTGGAGTCTAAGACATGTGAACGGACTACTGACACTAGTTCCCATACAAAGTCAAGAGCCAACTTTTGTATTAGTTCCGCGGGGAACTTGAACCTTATACGGACATTATCCCTTAACATCCAAAAGTTTATGTGCCACACTTTTGTTCACCATGTCAACAGTTAGGGAAGAATGTCGTGCATATTGCTTTCAAAAAAACGTTTTTATAAATAGTAGAACGGGGAATAGTTACATAAAATCACTCAAAATAAATGAGAGTTGTTTATTAAAATTATATTTCCACATGATCAGATCAAAATATTTGTGTTCTTATGATTTATTAATACATTTGCACATATTAATACATTTCACATGTATTACATCCCCTTATCTGATAGTATCTGCGGGGTTATCACCCTTAATGAATAATGGGAATTCCACTCTCTATAGCCCTGCTATCCTAGACAGAGCCTCAAAATATATTTCACAAAATTATTTTTCCATACAGAGCCTCAGTTTTTATCCTATTTTTGCATTGCAATCACGTTTTTATCTTTTTAAAACGTCAAGTTCCAAAAAGAGTCATGTTTTTATGTTGTGAGTTTAATTCAAGTACAATTAGTTTTCTCAAAAACAAAACACTTGACATTTGTTTGGACAATCATTCAATCATGACTATTACATTTTTGTTTGTAAACGTTTTATGAGATTGTCTTTTGCTAGGTCATATCGACTTACTGTACCGTGTCTCTCGTCAAATACAGTCACGTGAACTCATTCTTCTAAATGACTTTACTTGACGTTGATTTGTCATTGGCTGTCGACACAATGTATACAAAAGTGACCAATTAAAATCACTGTAATGGTTAAATAATGTGACTTCAGGTGGATTATTTTCAAATAGTCCACACAACTAATTGAGAGACAAGATTATACAGTGTAGTAAACAATGTGTAATGGGGAATTTTTGATACCACATCGGTATATTCCGGTCATTTCTATTTGTACTGTGTCTTTCAGCAGACATGGGTTACATGCGATCTGTTGCATTCTTTATCTTTATAATAACTAATGAAACCAGTATTCTGGTTTTCACACTTTTCTTTTATTAATATATGATATACAAGTTGTTTGGGAAAAATAGCAGTATATTGCCCTGAATGATTTATGCACACAATAACCATCTTTTAATACGTATTGTGTTTACGCAAGGGCCACCAACTCGTTCCGTCAAAAGCACTAGACAACATAAATTGTTTTTAAAAAGTCACACACCATTAGTTGGTTTTTTTTAATCTCGAGAGGGGAACAAAGAATAGCAATACTGTTTGCCTTCCATGTATATTTTAAGAAGCGACTAAGGAGGTTATATGGTGGAGTTGGCTGCCCCCTCCTATATAAGGTCAAAATTATCCAGTGCCATTATAAAGTCGAATGTGTTCAGTCAAAAGCCAAGATCTAGCATCAATGTTGTGAACAATGACAAAACGCATTACGAACTACACCCTGCTATTCTGCAGGACTTTGAGAAAAAACGCAGAAACTCAATTATCCAGAGTGAGAACTAAGATGGAAAGCATCTATGTCTTGTTGACCAGATCTCAATGTCCTTTTTATCTCCTGTTACCAGGGTTGATCACATCGTCCGTAATATCACTCCCTTAATACCCACTTGTGCTTTACTTCTTTCTCTCCCACTTTCATCATCCCTTGCCTCCCATTTCGTCATATGTGTGTTTCTATTCATTGTTAGTCAGCTATCGTTTGTCCTGATGATGGTTTCTTTTTCAAAACGTCGTATGTCTTTGCGCCTATTCGCTAGTATGTCGTGCATATACATATTGATAACATTTGTATCTAAATCCGTTTTTCCTTATATTGCACTGTGTTGTCCCGGCCCTCGTATTTCCCGCCGATGTGTTGTTCCCGGCACAAGAGATTAATTCCTATAGACCAGAAAAAAGCTTGTCATCTGTCCTCAAGGAATATTACTATCGTATATCTTATGCATCGCATAATTCTTTTCCCCTTTCCCCTTCTTCCTCGTTTTCCAGCAAGTCAGATGCTGATACGGATTCCATCAAAGAACTGAACTGTTCAAAGAACAGCTCCAGTACAGCAGTTAGACAGTGAAATAGTTAGACAGTGCAGTAGTTAGACAGTGCAGCAGTTAGACAGTGCAGCAGTTAGACAGTGCAGCAGTTAGACAGTGCAATAGTTAGACAGTGCAGCAGTTAGACAGTGCAGCAGTTAGACAGTGCAGTAGAGCTTTCCGCCAGAGCTGTTTCAGATAGCCATCGTTTCCCCCATTGTGCTGTGATATAGTGGGCAGTTTTGTAAAGGAATATAAACATTCAAAAACTTATTTTTATGTCGCAGATCTGGAAGAATCTGCGCCATAGTTTCATTTTTTGGTGAAATTACCCCCCTCCCTTCAAATATATAGCCCCAAACGTGAACCTAATTACATTTTGAGAACCACTGATCTTTATCTGCTTTTTCTTTTTATGCGTTCGTCCTCAAACTCATGTATGTTATCAGGATGTAATCCGGAGAATGGAATGTGGTATGTCATAATTTACATCGTGGTTGCGATATCTGCGCCTTTGGATCTGACACACCCTATTCAGCATGACTTCAGGATAACATGATCCTCTATTGAATAGGAGAGCCAACTCAACCTCCCAAAACCTTCTTAGTCACATTTTACGATGTGCATGGTAGACAACAATAACAGTACCACTAACTTTGCTTGATTTTTCCACACCACATTGGCACCACTGATCAAAACCACATAGCACAGACCACAACACGCATAGGTTTTTCCTACTGGTCCTAATGTTGACATCTTAAGAGCAATCTTACTTTCGTGAACTGTGTTCACGAGATAGAAATAGGGCTCTGTTTACTGGAAGAAAACTTGACTAATGTGTCTTAGATAGTCACACTGACTAAACATAATGCTTCATTAATAAAATATAATTTAGTCACAGTAAACAGGGAACTTGCCACTTTATAGAAGGTGGTTTTTCACTTTATAGAAGGTGGTTTTACGTTTGCAATGAAGGGGAGATAATATACACAGTTGTCAACAGATTTGTTTTAATTAATTATTGTGTCACAACAAAGTTGAGAAATCTACTCCTGATGTACTTTCACTTAAAATTTGCATTTACCAATTAGTGTGTTCTTTTTTTAATTGTATGCATCTGTCTAAAATATTTTTACAAATTATTGTTTCCTATATACAAAAACGAGATATTTGGATGAGATCCCCATGTTCTATCAATTAAAAAAAAATCATAGGGTTACTGTTTCATTGTTACAGTTACTCTTACTGCAATTACTGTTACTCATTGAAGCACCTGCCATCTGATGTTAAAATGGTGCCAAGATACTTGACTTTATCCCCATGATTTAATGTTGAATCATAGATAGTAATGCTGTATTCTGGCGGTGTGTATTTCTTGAAACCGCCATTACTTCTGGTTTCTTCTGGTTTAGACTGAGTTTTGTTTTCACTTTTTTTTACTACCATGTCTAACAAGGTTTAAATTTCTTGTTCTCTCCTTGCAATCAGAACTGTATCGTCGGCATATCTTAGATTATTCAGATTTTGTAACCTCCAACTGCTATTCCTAGCATGTTTTCTAAGTCTCACATAATATCCTCTGTATACAGAAAGAAAAGATCTGGTGACATTACACATCCTTGTCTGATGCCCATCTCCATCTTTTGAAATTCTCCTACATTACCGCCAACCCTCGACACAGCTGTTTGTTTCCAATACATGTTTCTTACTACTATCTTTAGATCTTTTCCATCAACATAGCTGTCATCTTATTTTTACATACAGTTATATGTAGTAGAATTTATATGCGTATTCTTATACAACTTCTGATTTATGAAACAACAGAGAATGAATAACGTAAAAACAAACTCAATAAACTGCTTTTCGCTGACGATAAAAACATCATGTATGATGATGACGAAAAACTGCAAACTCACATCAACTCACTATCAAGAATATGCAATAAATACAACAAGCGGATCAATAGACAAAAGGCAGAAACTATGCAAATAGCGAGATCAACAGAGCATTTAAACATTCAAATAAAGAACACAAAAATAATACAAGTCAAAGAGTTCAAGTACCTTCACAGAAGACGGACGAATCAATTGAGAGATAGAAACAAGATGTCAAAATGAAAATATTGTTATTTACCAGATGTCACTTTTGCTTTGGCACCCAAAAAACAACAACATGGAAATAAAGAAACACATAAGAGAATCTTTGTGTCAACATTATGCTACCAATGTCAAACTTGGCAACTAACACCTACACATAAGTAAGATCATCTTTGTGCCAACACTATGCTACCAATGTCAGACTTTGCAACTAACACCTACACATAAGAGAAAGATCGAAACTTGCGAAATGTCTAAGTTAGGCTATTTGAGTCACCAGATTCGACAAGGTGCGCAATTAGAACATCAGACGGATACTAAGTATAACATAGTGCATCAAGTATATAGAGAAACAACAGATACAATTGTTTGGACGTCTTATGATGATGAACGGTCCCATAAGAGCTTATAACAAGATTTAAATAATGATACAAGGGCAGACCTAGGAAAAGATAGATAGATAACATCAAGACCATCCTGAATAAACATGACTGCACTACAACCATAGCAACACACCTGGCTCTGAAATACAGACTACATCTTCTGTACAAACCTCTACGTTCATCGGCAAGTGTGGACGTTATAACAATAGACAATTCTTATAAAAACGTCCGTATTAGTAATAATTACTTAAATTTAAACCCCCTCCCTCCATTGTCCAAACTATTTTATCTGTTGTTTCTATATATATTATATGCATGGTGTTTTATCTATTATCTTTCTGATGTTCTCATTGCACATTTTGGTTGAGTCTTGTGATTCCAATGGCCTTCTTCGGGCATTGCATTTTGCAAGTTTTTATCTTAAATAAATAAAAAATCCTGTACACCATACAACGTAACTGCAGAATGTTCACATTGCTCAATAATTACATACTTGGGTTATACATTGTTCACTTTCTCCACCTTGGATTCACTGGACATTTATGGATCACATTTATGGATTTAGAAGTTATTCATCTGACATTGGACTATTCAACAATCTCAAAAACATTAATCTATTGTTTCTTTTGAGCCATGTGCTCGCTTTTGTGAATATTTTGCGCCGAGTATTTGTCACAAACTGAAACAGTTCTGTAGTATGTGCTCTGGGAAATTACTTTATATGGTACAGAAGACATCTTTACATAATTAATTAGGACGTCATTCGTTACGTGTTTTATTATTACCACACTATTCGCTGGCTACCATTTATATACTTGGAGTCGCCTGGCTATTTTTGGCATGCGACGCCAAGTATACAAATAATGACCAATGAAAATCACGACTATAATTTTTTTTTTAAACGTAACCAATGAAGTCCTAATTAATTGCGTACAGAGGTCTTCTACCGTAGAATGTTTTATTTGGGGTCAAGTCCGTTGATAAGGGAGCAGTGGGTGTTTCTTTCGCTTAAGAAGTCAGATCATGACACTTAGCACTAGGAAAAAAAATAAAAAATGCCAAAAAAGGGTAGACCCCCCCCCCCGAAAAAAATTTAATTGGTTGTCTAATAATAAAAATATAAAAGAAAACCAGAGGAAGATGAAGGAATGACTCATGAAATCGAAGATATTCTTCTTCTGCGATCAGTTTCCTATGCTCATAAGTCTATACAGGAAGGTGGGCCGCCTCCATGAATTCAGTCGTCAGCAGGAGGTCCTCACGGTTGCCCCACAGCTTCACCTTCAGATCTGTCTCTTGAGGCCATATTTTGGTTCTCACGTCATCAAAGAGTGGGCATGTCTGCAGAATATGTTCTGGAGTCTGGGGACCCTTTTGACATGGGCATTGGTCAGTTTGGGCAGCCTTAATTTTGTGGAGATGTGCTTGTAGTCTGCAGTGTCCTGCGCGAAGTCTAAAAATTGTGGTTTGTTGTGACCTGTTTAGCTTTAGAATAGGGTCCTGTGGAAAGTTACTGCCTGTTCTCTGACTCCATGTATGTTTGTATATTCCTTTGATGAGGGTTTTTGCTTCAGTCAGTGATATTCTGTGGTGGAATTGTTCCTTTTTTGCACCTGCTTTTGCCAGTCTGTCAGCTCCTTCATTTCCTGCTATTCCACAGTGTGCAGGGATCCACTGCAGCACAACTTTATTGTTGGCAGATAGTTGATTTAGAAGTTCTACAGTTGTTTTTGTTAGGAGATCTTTAGGTTCCTTTTGGATGGTTTGGAGTACTGACATGCAGTCACACAAGAAGACTATGTTAGCTCCTTTGAGCCT
This sequence comes from Meghimatium bilineatum, assembly GCA_034231615.1. Taxonomy (NCBI): domain Eukaryota; kingdom Metazoa; phylum Mollusca; class Gastropoda; order Stylommatophora; family Philomycidae; genus Meghimatium; species Meghimatium bilineatum. The sequence goes on along the minus strand of CM067321.1, from coordinate 58,937,359 downwards.
CCGTTCCTCTAGAGCCTTTGATGCTTCCAAGATTGCTTGTAGCTCTGCCCTGTAATTTGTTGATAATTTGCCATTAGCAATTGAGAGTTCTAGTTTTGGGGTGTTTGGTATGAGTATTAGTATCCCAGCTCCTCCTTTCTTTACTGCACCCTCTGATGATCCATCTGTGAAGACATGAATCCACTGTGAGGTAGGGTATTGGGTGTCTAGGTGATCAAGTGTTTTTATCTTAAGGGCAGTAGGGGTTTCCATAGTTTTGCTCTCAATGCCTGGTATTGTAAGTTTTGCTGTATATATGGGTGAAGTGTTTGTGATGTTGCAATATGCTTCTAGCTGTTCCCATTCATCCGGATTGTTGCTGGTTACTTCTTTATTGGCTTTCATAAGTTTTTTTGAAAGGTGATTGAAGCTTGGTCTTTTCAGTAAATCGAAGATATAACCATTTTAATTCGGTACATTTTTCCCTCCCCCTTATCGAAGACGTATCTATGACCCTGGTTCTGGTGAATACCCCTATAGGTCCCCTATGTTATTCCTGGGCAGATGCAAGTCGCAGAGTGTTGATGACGATGCGCATTTAGACGGCAAAGTCCCGTTCACAGTCGAAAAATCTCGACTTGTTTATTGCTGCTCAATTTGTTGCTGTTGTCTTCCTGTAGTTTCCCGTAGTTCTCTACACTGTCATTATCATCAAGTACCGTCTCCGCAACGAAGGTTGCATGCAACGGCACTGTAGTTACATGTTATTTTATCAAAGCTTTTACTTCCATGAAACTTTGAAGTAGTCATATTCTCTATTCTCATGTATATTCTTGAAATTTTCTAAATTTCATGCTAAAAAATAATCTAGACATTGAGATATGGTCCTATTCTTTGGTCACAAAACGCACGTTAAAATCATATTTAGTCTTATCATTTTGAATTTGTGCTAGACAGTGTCAAAGGTCTTGTAAACATTTACTATAATCACTATCGGAATCATCATTATCAGATTCACTAATTAGCAAGCTCTGAAACATAACCATAGCTTGTTCTGCACTGTATCTAGAAGAAGTGGGCGTTGTCACTTTTTCAGAATTTTGGAAATAACAAACGCAGCGTATGGCGGTCAAAGAAATGGTTTCTTTTGCAGCCACGGGAGTCGTCTTCAGTTTTCTAAAGGAAGTGGTTTCCTGGATGTTCAGAGGCTACCATAAAAACTTGAACTGGGCAAAACGAAATATAACTGATCAATACATGATCGATCTAAAATCGAAGCCGTTAAAGTGGCGAAAGGTCCTGTAGACCCATACTATAAAGCCGTTACAGTGGCGATCGGTCCCCAATGAGTTAAGTGCTCTAGTTCGTTAGTATAATCTAAATATTCTACTTAATTCTGTTATTTATAAAGATGACAGTTGTGAGGATCTGATTTTAAAAAAACGTTGGAGATAGAAAAATTTGGAAAAATAAATACAGTTCTAATCAAATTAAATTATAGTAATATAAACAATAATGGGATGCCCATAAATAACGTGGGCAAATCAGTGGTTTTTTTCTGGGGGTGGGGGATTATTGAATAGTTTTATAGTTGCTCACAAAAGTGTGGGTTGAGTTCAAGAAAAGTATGTAAGAACTCTTTTGAGTTCATGGAACTCCACAATGCTCTATTTACAGTTTTATTATCATAATCGTTGTTAGCTCTTTACCATGCTAGTATGTCAAACAATGTTATATTTTCCCACGTTGTCGTCCTCGTTCTCTTGTCCTCAATCTCTCTTGCCCGTTGTAGAATGTTATCCAGACCTCCTTATCTTATCACATGACAATATAATTAATATTGAATTTTTCTGAGTTTATTAAGTATCCCTTGTTTCGCATTTGACTCTTTCAGCACCTTCTCGTTAAATTTTCAGCTGTCCATGGTATTTTCTTGAGACTAACGGGAATTGAACCAGTCCGTTCAACGGCACCATATCGCCTAGCAACTATTGAACACGTGTTCTTCCGTACTTGACTAACCTCATCTCCAAAAAAGATGAGATTTCATCAAGCCATTCAAACATTGCACACAAAGTCACCAGAACGGACCGATCATCCGATTTGGTGCCGTTGAACTGACTGGTTCAATTCCCGTTAGTCTCAAGAATTTTTTTTAATTGTCATCTGGCTTCCTACTTATATTTACATGGTATTTTCAGCATTCGTTCCATTGGAGTGAAATAAAATCGAATGATAAAATCAGAGAAGAGACACATCAAAATTTCATCACAGATGTTATCAGAAAACGCCGTTGGTACTACATCGGGCATGTCCTACGCGCAGACACTAACAGAATACACTACCAATCTCTTGAATTGATACCTACAGGCAAAAGAGCAAGGGGTAGACCAAAAGAAACACTCAGAAGAAAAATACTTAGAGAAAGTAAAACAACCAATATTCATACTATTAAAAAACTGCACAGAATAGCTTTGAACAGACAGAATTGGAGAGATCTGACCTCTGCCCTATGCGCTAACTTCAGTGCAAAAGAAAAATGAATGAATTTATAGAACCTCATCTCTGTTGCCTCCAATCTGTTTATCCATATGCTAGAATATGCGTTATGCAGATCTGAATAACTGTTTTCCTGTCCAATGAAGACATGGTCTATTTTAAATTGTCTATTCTTCATTCTTTCTTTTTTTTTAAATTCTGCCTTTTCCTGCTCTATTCTGTTTCTAATCGCCGTGGAACGTCTCTAATCTGCCGTCATCATTGTTTCCAAATCCAGTACTGGAATTGGTGGAATGGACATGTTTGAATATAGTCATTCTCTGCCATTTAGAAAATAAAATGCTTGGAGAGTTTGTGTAGATTTTGCTATATTAAATGTTTTAAAATGTATTAAATGAATTTAAACATAAAATTGGTGACCATTTTAATTTTGTACTGTTATAAAATTATCAATCAATCAAGTGCCATGTCGAACGGCGTAGGCGATCATGTTTCTCTACGACTCTCTGTCGCTTGTGTTGTCAATAAGCTCGTTTGGTGAGCTTCTACCGTGCCACAATACTAGTTCATCTAGCAACTTCTCTCTTTGTCTTCCCATGTGTCTTCTCCCCTTGATCTTTCCAGTGGTTATTAAGTGTTCAAGCTGTGTTCTTCTCAGCATATACAAAAAATGTTCCGCTAAGTGAAACGTGGCTGGTCAAACTCAGTTATCAATTGTGTATGATTTTGTTTAGTTATCAGTTCCGGAGACATTTGTTTCGAAGATGTTTATTTTTTGGTATTTCCAGCTTTCACTTCCATACGTTAATATTGAGAAAATACTTCTTCTTCTTTTTCTTTTTCTTCAGCGTTCATTCTCAAACTCCTGCTGGATCTCCCTTGTATCATGACCATAGTCCTACTAGATTTTCAGCAGGATGTAGTCCAGAGAATGGAAATGTGTTGTGTAGCAGTTTTATTTTCGCCAATGGCCCGACACATCCGTATTCGGCTGGAGAGACAATACAAGAGTTGAATTTCTTCCTAGATATTTTGATTTCCAGATATTTTTTAAGTTTAGGGAATGTGCTAGCTACAACTGCCATGTGTGTGTATTTATTTGTTTCATTGAGTCTCCGTCAACAAACATTCGGTTGCACAAGTAATTACAGTTGGAGACTTTTTCTGGTATTTGGTTGTTTACTGAGATGTTATTTGTTGAATTTGTAAAATCTATGATTTGATCTGTGAGTGTGCAGACGACCACGTGTGACCAACACTGTTTAGTGCCCACAAGTTTGATATAACGCTATTGATGTAATAGTTTATTGGTTATATCTTGTGTTTGTTGAGTAGAGTTTAAGATTGCGATGTCATCTGCAAAAAACAAGGTAAGTTAAAGTGTTGTTTTTGAGCCACTGGATGCCCGCTTTTCCATCTTAAATGATTTTACGCATGATCCAATCGATGGCTATTTCAAATAGCATTGGCGATAATACGCAGCCCTGTTTCACTCCTGTGTCGACATTGAACCATTTTGAATTTCTTGTATCTTTTCTTACGCAACAGGTCGCCTCGTGGTAAAGGTCTTTTATGATGTTCTTCTTCTTCTTCTTCAGCGTTCTCTCTCAAATAACCACAACGAATATTTCGTGTGATTTTCGCCAGGGAGCGTGAAGTACGTTGTGCTGCAAGTTCCACAGTAAAACTGTGATTATTTGCACCCCGGTTGGCCACTTGTGGCCAGGACGTCTGAGGTTCAGCACATCCGTTTTCGTCATTCCTTTATTTCGGGTTTGGTCCCTATTATGATGTTTATATATTGTATTTGGAATCCATAAATCTTAAGGATTTTTCACAGTGCTGGTCAATGTATACTGTCGAGTGCCTTTTGGAAGTCTATAAAGTTAATTACTGAAGGAGTTTGAAATTCAATTGAATTTTCTATATTTCTAAGAGTGAAGATGCCTACACGCGAACAGTTAGGTCTAAGGCCGGCTTGTTCTTCTCTGTCTTTGATCAACAGCTTTTTTTCATTCTTTCCATTATGATGCTACAAAATAGTTTTCCTGGGATTGATAGAAAAGTAATTCCACGCCAGTTTTTGCAGTCTGACAGGTCTCCTTTCTTTTGGTAGTTTGAAGATTACACCATCTTTCCAGTCTTTTGGAATGGATCTTGTCGGCCATACATCAGCAAGTAAGTGGCTCAAGGAGTTGTCGTCTGCTGCTTTTAGCATTTCACCCGAGATTTCATCATTTTCATAGGCCTTGTGGTTTTTTAATATTTTGATGGCTTATTTCATTTAATGAAATGTTGTCGCATGTTGCATTCAATGAAGGCGTTATTTCTTCCATTTCAAAATTTGGCGATTTTGTTGATGGTGGTCTGTTTAATAGATCTTTGAAATGTTCTGATAACAGAGAGGCATGGCAAAATTTTGGATATTGATGTTTCCAGAGTGACACACATACGACCTTGAATGACTATGGGTCTCCCTGAAGGAATCCAGTCCTGGATAGAGTGCACCTTTGTCTAATTTTACTTTGTACAACGAACATTCTGATGTTTCTCCCTCAACTTTTACTGCTGCTTGTTGTTTGTGGTATGGTGTTTCAATAAGATGTATTATGCTTTTTGGGAAACACATGTCCTCCATAATGGGCCATAGACGATGGCGTTTAATACAATCAAACACACTGGTGTAGTAAATGAAATGTACATGTAGATCTAATGTGCATTTTCTACATTTCCCAATTATGTTCATCGTGTTGAATGTGTGGCCTCCTGTTCCTGTTAGAAAATCGGCTTAAACTTCATGAATGTCTGTTTATAATGTGTGGGTTTTTTTCCACCTATATTTTTTCCACCTTCAACACAAGTTGGACTACAGGTAATGTTCCGCAGGCATGGAGGGAGGCAATAATTATACTACTCCTCAAATCAGGAAAAGATAGCACTACAGTCTCCAATTACAGGTCCATCAGCATCACAAACTGTTTATGCATAACAATGAAACGTATTATCAATCTTAGGATGCAGTGGTACTCTGAAAGTGAAAACTTTCTGGTATCCCAGCAGCAGACTTCAGACAGTGCTACTCTACTGAAGATCAGGCAACCTACTTCTCCCAAGAGATCAAGGACGCCTTTCAAGATAAGAAACTAACAGCATAGTACTAGCAGCATTGATAGACCTCCGGAAAGTATTTGACAAGGTTTGGAAAGAATGACTCTTAAAGAAATTGCGAAATTGCAGGGTTAACGGAAGAATGTACAAATGGGTATAATCATATCTGCATAATAGTCGAGCCAATTGGATGATCGCAAAAGCAAGAAAAACCTACTGCGTCATGGAGTCCCACAAGGAGGAGTCCTGTCACCCACACTGTTCTTGGTTTACATCAATGACCTAGTTGCCGAACTACCACGTGGGATCAAAGTGGCAATGTATACTGACGACCTGGTGATCTGGTGTACGTATGGACATGCAACAGTGGCCACTAAACAAATGCAAAGAGCTATTGATGCCTTAACCATATGGGCAAATAGATGGTGCGTCAGCGTTAACACAGATAAGTACAGCACTACACTCTTTACTCTTTTTTTTATCTCACCAAAAAAAGCTGGTGTTATAAAGATAGATGGAGAACTTTTAAAAGAAAATACAACCCACATACCCCAGAGTTACTTTCGATGACAAGCTGACATGGAAGCAACACATAAACAAAGCAACAACAAAAGCCAGGAGGAAGTTAGCTATCCTGAGAAAACTAAGTGGGACCACATGGGGAGTCAGTGGGAATATATTCCGTAAATTTTACCAGCAAGGCATAAGACCACATCTGGAATATGATTCAATTGGGTGGTATCCTGCATCAAACACCACAGTACAGGATATAGATAAAGTGCAAAAGGCTCTTAGAATAATGTTAGGAGCAAGGAAATCAACACCCATAGTAGATGTGCTTAAAATGGGAAGAGTGCAAACACTTGGTGAACGCAGAGACATAAATGTATTAATACAAGCAGAAAAGTTTAAATGTATGCCAAGTCATCTTATGAAGGAAAGATTCCAAAATCTAGCAATGGGGCGACTGAAAAGAAACAGCTTTATCCATCTAGCTAAACAACTCCGTAGACAACTTACAGACCTATCTGAAGTTGAAGCCTCTTGTATGTACCAGAAAAAACTTCTTGGAGTGAAATGCATGGAATACCAATATACATTCAGATCCACGTGAAAGGAATGCTAAGCAGGGACGAACAGAACAGTGTGCAGTAAACGACAGTCACCCTCAGTTTCCTGGATGATGAATATCCACAAGACATATAGATCAGGAGTATACACAGATGGATCATCACAGAATGCAGTGAGAAATAGAGGTATATATAGAATATAGAGTGAGAAATATATAGAATATCCACACAAGCCTAGAGATATGACCAGAACACCAAAAGGGACATTCTGTAATAATTATGATGCAGAAATTCAGGCCATTAGGATCGCAACTGAAAAACTGAATTAGAGGTATACAGAGATGGGGTTTCTGAGAAGCAAAGATTATGTTCATACAGTCAAGATTTCTAGGGCATGTGTTGAGAAGAACACGGCTGGAACACGTAATAACCACTGAAAAGTTCAAGGGGAGAAGAGATAGGGGACGACAAAGAGAAAAGTTGCTAGATGGACTAGTATTGTGGCACGGTAGTCGTTCACCAACCGAGCTTATTGACAACACAAGAGGCAGAGAGTATTGGAGAAACATGATCGCCCAAGCCATTCAGCATGGCACTTGATTGACTGAACTGAAAAACTGCTGAACTTCAACCCTGGCCCACAGCCCTTGGTACCCTTGACAGATGCAAGGTCAATGCTTCACTCTCTGCAGTCTGGAAAGCGTATAGAATTACAAAAATTACTTAATGAATTGTCTTACCGGTATAGGGTAACTATGCAGTGGATACCTTCTCACTGTGCAATACAGAGAAATGAAAAAGCAGATCAATTAGCTAAGGAAGGTGCTGCTGAAGACCAACCAGATGTACCAATTATATACCATCTGAAAAAAAAACCCTGATGATAAAGTCAATAAGAAAGCCACAACACCAACACAAGATGATTATCAAATTATGAACTGATCAGAACAAGATGTAATTCTACGCCTCAGAACGAGACACAACCGGCTCCGCAGTCACTTTTACACAAAATTCAAGATTGACAACACGGCTATGTGTACACGTGGACAGGCAGCATAGAGTGTCAAACATATACTTCAGGAGTGTTCTGAGATGAAACGCTGAGGAAGTCATGTTGGCCAGAGAAAACAACACTGGAATCAAAGTTCTGTATGAACTGCAAAAACAGTGAGTTTTTTTTAAAGGAGACAGAAATACAGATATAGACATGTTTCAAGTGAACGAAAGAAGAAGAAGAAGAAATCAGAACCCGGAGGAGAGGGAGGTGAAGCAGGACTGTCTTCTGGATATGGGCATACTGGAGCATGGCGTAGATATAACCTCCCTAAGGGAGGAATATTACTTTTAAAAAGTCATTTTTATATTTCTGTACGCCCCGTCTGCTTTTTGGCAAAAATTTGATGACATTTTTTTCCAAAATATTTTTAAAAACTTGGCAATGGAGTTTTTTTTGTTGGCTTTTTGCTCTCCTTTTGCCACGTTCAGAGTTCCAAAAAGTTTTGTGCCGATTTGATAAAGGGGGTCGATTGGGGGTTGAATACCCCTACATCCCCCCTCCTTATCCATGGGCCTGACTGTAGACGACCATGTGTGACCAACACTGTTTAGTGCCCACAAGTTTGATATAACGCTATTGATGTAGAATCGAATGTGTTTAACCACCCTAAAGGGGCTGTTTATAAATAACGTCAACAATTGGGGGGGGGGGCGTTCAGATGTGCAAGTGTAGCAGTTGTGAAAAGGTGGGGGGGGGGGGGGTTGGTGTTAGAAAACTTTTTATATATCAATAAAATTGTGCGAATTTAAAAATGTTATCTATAAATTGTATAACAAAATTAACGCGTTTCTTCGCACTTTTTCTGCAACATTTGTATGGGGTGGGGCGGCTGGTACAATTTGTTGACATATAAGCAGAAGGGAGGGGGACATTCAATTTTCTGCTAGTTGTTGGCAAAGGCGAGGGTCAAAAATTGCTGGAAAGTGTTGACTGTAACTATTGACAGCCCCAAAGGTAATGAGTATTATATATTATGTTATAATGAACGAGTATTGTAAAATCTACGAAATAACTACATAACGTCAGTATATATTGATTATCCCCCTTCCCTTAAATAAGAAATTTAGAGAAATAAATTGCTCAAACCGACACGACATAGAGAAGACGCATCAGTTCAATCGAGGTATACTAATCTTCACAAAAGTAAGGTTATTTATAATACAGAGGATATACCATTTCATTTAAAATACATTTGTGTTAAATGGTTTCGTGCAAGTAGATAATTATAAATATAAATTACTAGTTTAAATCTGTCACTTTTTGACGAGAAGCGGAATCGGCGTGTACTGACGCGATCCAGTTAGTTAGAGTTGTCCCTATCAACTCGAGTCTTTACTATCCGTTCCGTTTGAGTTTGATGTTTGAATTTTACAGTTTAAGGTAGAATTACTGTCATAATTTAGGATACTCACAAGGCAACATGGATATTCCGGTACGCCGATATTCCCATGTTACCAAACAAGAAACTATGGTGAACAGTAGTACCAGTACAATACATTATTATATATTATAATTATATTTAGGCATTAGCACAAAATTTACAAAATGGGTGTACACTGTATGCTGTACAGTAGGTATTAGCACTAAATTTTCAAATTGGGTTTATAGTATTATAAACACCACAGCTAGATAGCCCTTGAAATTTGTATTTCAACGACACCTCAACCAAGTCTGTAGGTCAATTCTGTGAAAAGTTATGAATTTTTTGGTCAAAATTTAACGAAAAGATAATTACATGAGAACATATAATAAAATATGAACGGACTGATGAAGAAAGTTGTGACCAAGAATTGAAGCCGAATTAACAATTTATGTAATATTTTAGTTATTTACGATAAAATATGCATAAAACTATACATTTTTGTGTCCGGGAAGGCAAGACGCATCTTTTGAATATACTGCACACATTTTCAGACATAATTGGGGCTAATTAATATTCAAAATGGTGGCTAATTTACATAATTTAATTTCAATTTAATAGACTTTTCATTTAATATTTCAATTATTTATGATAAAATACCCTACAAACTATACATTTTCGTGTTCGGAAATGCCAGGCGCACTTATTGAATACACTGTAAAAAATTTCTGATGTAATTGGGGCTAATTACTATTCAAAATGGTGGCTAATTTGCATAATTTACTTTCAATTTAAGTCTAATTATTAAATATTCAGTTATTTATGTTAAAATACTCATAACTTCCTAAGAGTTTTATCGTAAACAACTAAGATATTGCATAAATTGTTAACTCGGCTGTAATTCTTCGTCACAACTTACTTCACAAGTACATTTATATTTGCTTATGCGTTCTCATGTAATTATTTTTGTTATATTTTGGCCCCAAAAAATTCATAACTTTTCACAGAATTGACCTACAGACTTGGTTGAGGTATCATTGAAATACAAATTTCAAGGGCTATCTAGCTGTTGTGATTCACCTTCCCTAGTGCCTTCAGCTTCCTTGACAAAGACTCACACTTCTTCGTCATATTTGCAACTGTGCGTTTCTTTTTTGCACAGGCATCACAGTCATATCTCATCTTCTTAGGGGATGGTGATCTATTTAGTGTACCTGAGAAACAAGGTTGCATATTAAAAGTACATGAAAGAGATGATGAATCAATTTGAGTAGAATGATGTTGCAAATCATCACTGGTCAATTTACTAATAAATGATATAGGGAATTGCTCAGGTAAAAAATTCATAAGTATGGACCAGTCTTTGTTGGCCATACTCTTTAAATGTTTCGTCAGTTTTACATTAAAACGCTTCAAAGCTGAAAGAAGACAAGATTCATTGATACACTTATCTGGTTCTGCAACAAGCACAAGAGACTGGATCTTCCTCATTACATCTACTGGGGTATTGGTGCGGTCCAGTAACAGCTGTGCAGCATAGCCTTTCTTTACTGGGTACTCAGGTGCAAACTGAGCTACGTACGCCTTCAGATCATGTATATTCTTCTTGCTTGCCATCATGTCTTCTATAAAAACAATAATATAAGTAAGAGTTTCAGGGTCTAAAAGAACACAATATTAAAAATTTCATTTGATAATTAAAATAAATACATTACATTATTTATTATAAAGTACAAAATAAAATTGAAGCCTCACTAACTCTAGGCAGAGATATAAATTAAGTGCTCACCCTCAGCTCATCCCTTTTGCTGCCTTGTAATACAGGATTTTAGTGTGAAAATATGAGCTCTCAATCATCAATGTGAAGTTTCTTAAAAGTTTTATGAGCCAATGATAATTATAAAAGTACAAGGCTAAGCCTAGAAACTCAAGGCTTATTGTAGGCCTAATTTAAATGTAACATCATTAAGCCTTATAATATTTATATAATAATAGGTATATGTCTAAACCCAACATTATCATATTACGGACTTTTCAATAAATCTACTTTCATGAAGCCTACATTTTAAAAAAACACTTCCGTTGTCATGGCAATTGCATGGCAGTACAGACTCGTAAATGTTGATTTACATTTCACATTGTAACTACATGATCTAGATATTTATACAGCAGATGCACATATGATTTTTTAGAAAAGTCATATGTAAATTAGAGACATAAGAATTACAATATTTAAACAAGAATATTTATAACAATTGTTACCTACTATCAGCATAGCAAGAAACAACAGCCGGTAAAAAATTAAAAATGGCGGATAAGTACACCCATAAAAAAGTGGATAGACATAGGTTTAGAAAAATTGAACAGATAGACTATACAAGAAGAAGATGCATTCAAAATTCATACATGTGTAAACAAATGGCTTATGAACATTAAAATAAGCATCTGGTTTTCAAATGGCAACATCTAAGGCATTAATATTCAAAAATATCAGCTAATTTTAATGAAATTCACTTACTTCAGCGTGTCCAAGAACTTGTTATAAAAACTATGATGTTAATCCACTCGAAGAACAGATCAAACTGACCTCTGACTTGTCCCACAAATGAAAAGTATAATGTCTTTGTACTTCTAGTCACGGACGCTATCGAAATGACAATAGAAAGTGGTCATATCTCGCGTGACCACAATTTTGGGTTTCAAGATGGCCGCTAATGGGATAAATATCAAGGGACATAACCCATTTTATCACTAAATTACTAAAATTATCTTACTTGCTAATGCCTACTGTACAGTACAGCATTTTAAATACCACAGTTGGATAGCCCTTGAAAATTGCAATCCAACGATACCTCAACCAAGTCTCTACGTCAATTCTGAAAAAAGAGAAAAGTTTTGCATCATGATAATTACATGGAACATATAAGGAAATATGAAATGACAGTTGTCAAAAAGTTGCGGCTCTGCCTTAGAACCAAGCCACTAATTTATGAATATCAAAGTTATTTGCATTAAAAAATATGACAAATTATACATTCTCTTGTTCGGGAAGACAAGACGCACCTGTTCATTACATTATGCTAATTTCTGACGCAGCCAGAATTAATTAATAATTAAAAATGACGTCTAATTAGCATAATTGCAATTGAATGTATCATATACATTTTTCACATTTATTAATTATTTAGGATAAAAAATATAACAAATTATACATTTTCTTGTTCGGTAAGACAAGATGCACCTGTTTATTACATTGTGTTAATTTTCCGATGCAACCAGAGCCAATTAATAATTAATAATAGTGTCTAATTAGCATAATTAAAATCTCTTCTATGCTTCCCTTTATGGCAACATGCATGTGGCTGGCAATCTGTCACCTCAGCCCTCTTTGTATCTGAAATATAATATTTGATTATTATTATTATTGGTATTTGGTACACATGTACATAAACAATTCTATGTCAAAGGTATGAATAAATTACCAGGTAGGTATGTGCACCAAATTTTCAAAATTTGCTTTTTGTTTTTCCTATTTTAGTGATACCTAATTATCCCTATATAATTAAATACTTTATTACATTATTCTGTAGAAAGGCTTATGTAGAAAATTGAGCAATATTGATAATAAAAAACAAGATACAAAGATACCAAAAAGAGTGAGAACGTTTGGAAGATGCTGAAGTTGACGTTGTCTGCATTGATGTGATTTATTAGGTCTATTGAAAGGAGAAAGCATCTCTCACGTAAAAGTGAATTATACAAAATATTCATGAGAGAATTATAAGCAATTGGACTTCATAAACAATATAAATAATATATATTTAATATGAATTGTGTTTCTTGTATAATTATCAACATGAAACAGACCGATGTGACTAAGAAAACACTTTAGTCGTCATGGCGATTCAGTCATTTTGTCAGATAGATGCCCAACTGTGTACAGAAAAGACTTTATGTCACAAAAATGTCCACTTCTATATGCCAAATAGTATCACTATCAGGGACACTGGAAATCTAATTAAAACATGGTCACTGCCTACTTTCATGGTCAGGAAATAGACTAGTGGCCATTTTCTTCAAGGGACATAATTTGATAATTTATTTGGACACCAAAGAGCTCCTTTGCGCTAATGCCTAATTACATATAACTGTACTGTTCACTGTTAGTGGTTAGAATAGGCATTAGCACACAATTTTCAAAATGGGTTTACAGCATTATAAATACCACAGTTAGATAGCCCTTGAAAAAAGTTATGATTTTTTTGGAATTAATTTTGCATTAAAATAATTTACATGTAACATATAAGAAAATATAAACTAACTAGTGCACAAAGTTGTGACCAAGAATTGTTGTCGAACTAATAATTCATGACACATCTCGCCTGTGTGTTGTCGGGCCCGAGAGGGGATCAAAGAATAGCAACACTGTTTACCATCGATGCATGTCGTAAGAGGCGACTAAGGATGTTATGGGATGGAGTTGGCTATCCCATCCCATTTATCATAGTGGGTCAGTGATCCAAAGCCTTGCTGAAGTTGGATGTGTCAAGCTGAAAGGGGCAGATATTGCAACAATGTTGTAAACCATGCCACACCACATTCCGTTCTCCGGACTACATCCTGCTAATCTGCAGAAGTTTGAGAATGAACGCAGATGAAGAAGAATGGGTAAAAATTTGGTTTCGTCCACCATTACGAGCTATTAATAGCACACTGTTTACATATTTAACTTGACATCACGGAGGTCAGCGAGAAAACTAGAGAACCAATGGAATCGATGCAGACCGTGACATCACATTCCCGCCGACTGCCAAACGATTTTATGCATGGCAGACTTTTTTTAAAATTGATCTATTTGATGACGGATTTCATTGGATTTACTAGCCGAAATTCATACACGCCTAGTTAAAAATGTAAACAGTGTGAAATGGAACAGTATGAAACACCTTAGTAACCATTCCTTGGCATATACTTGTTTTATCCCACAACGGAAATCCTGGAATATATTTGGCAGGCGCTTAGTCACTGTTCCTTGACGGATAAACTTGTTTTTCGCAATATCTGCGTAAAATAGACTGCTTTTTTCCCGCCGCTGTTTGACCAGATCCAATTGCGCATATGCCAACTGATTCTCAACGTTGACTAGAGATTTATTTATTTTACCATATAAATGGTTGGTTGGTTACTGATCCAGCTGTCCATGGGCTCATGCCCTTTGACCTAATGCCATTAAATGGCATTATATTGCTGGGAAGTCTGGATTTTCTTCCCACCCCGGGACAGAGTCAGAGAATAACTATCAAACCTCCAGGAAGATAGGTTTCAACCTATGCACTGCTCCTAGCCACTGTAGCCAAGATAGGGTTCACTGTGCTCATTTCCCGCCACGTATTGACTACTGGTTATGCCGAACTTCTCTATTGCTCTAGGCATGCAACCAAATGTTCAAGTCAAAAGAATTGTCACATCCTGAGTCACTGTGCCTCTATGATGGGTTTCAGCCATATGAAAAAACAGTGCTGTCAGTTTCCTCCTCCCCAGTGCTGCACAGTGCATCTCTGGCTCCCTCCCAACCACAGAGGGCGCATACATATATATTCAGGTAAACATGAAACACATTTCAACAACAAAATAAAAGCATAATTATATAGATGACATGCCATGAAGCTTCTATAAGAAAATAACCTCAATATAACGGCATGTCATCCACTAAGGTTTTCTGTTGCATGGGTGGTATGTCTAGTGAGCCATTGGTGAGATCCACAGACGCAACCACATGCGAACCAAATAAATAAATGTATAGTATACAATAGGAAAATATAAGAAATATAAAACTTAGCGGGGGATGCTGTTTAAGTTATTTTTATAAACTAAAATCAACACCCCCCCCCCCCATAATCACCCATACCTTATCACGCCCGCTTGACCAACAGGACTCCAATGCCTACCATTCTCGGTTCCCAACCAACAAGCTCAAATTCTCGATTCCAACCTCCAAGAACCCGCCAGCTGTGTGTCAAATTTCCACGCGAACCGTGATGTCACAACAATTGAACTTTTCGAGGGAATACCTCGAAAGTAGGTCAATAAATCCAAAGGTGGACGTAACCAAATTTCTACCGAAGAATGACATACGTTTTTTATGATAAAAAATATAACCATCAATTAGTTAACTATATTAATTAACTATATTAGTTTAACAAAGTTAACTATACATTTTGTTATTTTTGTGTACGGGAAGAAAGAACGAATAGGGGAGTACATTGACATAATTTTCATTTGCAACCAAAGATAATTATTATTCAAAATGATTGTCATAATTAACATTGAATTGAATATATAATTATTAAATATTTTCAGTTATTTACAATAAAATATGCTAACTATATATTTTAGTCCTCTGGAAGAAAAGACAAATCTGCGGATCATATTGACATAATTTTCAGATGCAACTACAGCTAATTAATATTCAAAATGTTGGTGAATTGTTAGTTCAAGTAACTATTGCGCTATAAATAGAACAATGTTTACATTTTTAACTAGCTAATGTCACGCAAAGCCTATCAGAATCCGTGACGTCACACCGCCGATGCAAACGATGGCGTGGCGGGTTTTGGCGCACAGCGTGGCTGTGTACTTCCAGATTGATTAGCTTTACACGAAAAACGGCGAACTCCATAGTCGGCTAGTTCAAAATGTAAACATATACACAACATATAAAAACTTACCTCATTCATCTTTTCTTACAGTTTCTTCTTCTGTGTTCGTTCTCAAACTCCTGCAGATTAGCATGATGTAGTCCAGAGAACGGACTGCGTTGTTCATGGTTTACAGCATTGCTGCAATATATGCGCCTTTTGGCCTGACACATCCGACTTCAGCATGGTTTTTGGTCACTGACCCTATATGGGATGGAACAGCCAACTCTATCTCATAACCTCCTTAGTCGCCTTGTACGACATGCATGGAAGGTAAACAGTGTTGCTATTCTGTGCTCCCCTTTTGGGCCCCGACAACACACAGGCGAGCGTACAGTTTCATCAACACACATTTCTACGCATATATCCCTACCGAATCCACTCCTTGCATTCGTTACTTACAGATATGTAAGACGATAATGTCAATTGTCAGCGATTCGGATGTGGTTTTCTGTTAATATAAGTGAATTGTTTCGAACACTTTGACAAACAGTATGTCGTTAACCTTTAGCAAGCAAATTAAAAAAATATGAAACATCTCCCTGCCACCGGATTCTTTTTTGAAAATTTGCGTTATTGATGGTGGCTGTTTTGAAAATGTGATAATATTTTGGTTGTTAAAGATATTTAAATAATATTTGCACATATAAATAAAGAATTCAATTCTGCATATATTGGTGTATTGTTTATGTACGTGTGTATGTGATACCAGACGTATGAGAAGTGGTAAACTTTCACAAAAAAACATATTTTATAACAAATAAAGAGGGAAAAAATAAGTAAAAAAAATAACTTACCTTACTTATCGAATTGCTTGGCAACACTTTACACTAAATCACATGCAAATCTTTTGTATTTATGTTCTTTCATTGTGAAATTATCAAAATATTACCGGGGGAACTGTATAAAACATGTAGATTTGCAGTAAAATCATTCTTTGAGCTTAGGCCTAGAGTCATTTTTGTACCACTTCAACATATTCGATATCAAACCTTTACAAGTCCCCAAACCAACACAACATTCTGTATATTCACTGCTGTGAAACTAAATAACCCAATAATTCATGATTCAAACCACGATTCAATGTTATTTTATTCTAAATACGATGAAAGAAAGGTCTATAAAACAGATCTACCATCATGGCATTGTACCTGTGTGCAGATGTGGTCAGATTAATTGCTATAAATCGTGTACCTTCCACCTAGTCATCTTTACAACACTCATGTCGGACGTGGGAATGTACCGGCTTCGATTGCGCATGCCCCGAACTATGTGCTGGCTGTGGTACGCCTATTTAGCACGATATATCATTGGGCCGAATGCATCCGACAACAGTAGACAGCCACCATTGAAAGTTTTGTCTATCACACTTAACCAGAGCGCTGTGAAGGTTAAACTATCATTTTCACATATACGGAATATATACACATCAAACCTTCGCGCATAGACCAATCCAAAACGAACTTATTTCCACTACTACGTAAATTGATGAAATAGCTCAAATCGTAATGCACAGAGCTAGTCATTATGACTGTCCTATGTCCACTACTGAATGAGCGCATAGGTTTTTTTCCGGAAGGAAAAGCCCCCTTTTTTGAAAAAAATGTAAATATAATTTATTAAACTATTTGGTAAAATATATTATAAGTGGGTGGGGCTTCGCCCCCCACCCTCTTTTTTTTTTTCTTTTCGCCCTAAACCAACCTCCATCTTCACCTCCAACATTTATCAGCTCACACTACACCTTCACCTCGGGATCACATTACTATGACAGACTTCCACCAAAGGTTAGGAAACCCCATGAATCCAGGCCAAAGGTCACAATAGTTACTTGAACGATGAAAACGCCAAAATGTGGGCTAATTTGCATAAGTATTAAATATATTTATTTATGATAAAATATCCTACAAGGTTTTTGTGCTTCAAATGTGATAAAAATTTCATGGATTATTCATGTACATGATGTGTAGTGTTTAGTTTTGTGAGTTACTTATGTAGGATATAATATAATTCATGTGCCTTGAGTAATGGTAAGAAGACAATTTAAATATTTTTCTTTCTATGTCATTTCATCTAAATCCCATTGCAAATTACCGGTAGTATTAGTATGCATAGATCATGTTTTAATTTTTGGCATTAGATTCAGCCAGTTTCATTGCAAGCCCTGCCTTTTTGAAGTTTTTGTAGTTGAATTCTGTACAAAACTTTAGTAAAATTTTTACACGTAAGCTGCTCTCTTTATCTCTTTATTTGCATCCCACATCTGATTTACCTATTTGACTGACTGTTGACCTTGATTATTTGAATGTGTCTCCAGTACATTAAACTAGCTTATAAAAAAAATCTGGTGAATTTCTAGTATAGGTCTCAGTTGGGCTATAAATAGCACACTGTTTACGAATCATATCAATTCACACCGTAGACGATAATTTTTAGAGAATTTATTATTATTAATTCTAAACACTAATTCTAATCCTTCTCCCCCCTCCCAAAAAAATCTATAAACAAATTCTAATCCCTAACCCCCCCCCCCCTCCAAATCTATAATCTTACACAACTTATCTAACACTGCAAAGGTTAGGTAATAACTCAAAAGTAGAACAAAGGTCACAACAGAGACCTATAATAGAAATTGGCCAAAACTCTTCTCTCCATTTTTTAAAGAGTGCAAAAGCTTAAACTGTCTTTGCCACATCAGGAGAAGTGTGGTCCTATATCTATATCAGCTATGAGCAACAATGTAACACTTTAAAAAAAAAAGATACTCTGGTATAAATTGAGCTATTTAGCCTTTGTTTGTTGATATTTAATTTGTTGTAGTGTTCTGGACTAAGTCTGTTCAGTGCCTGCTGTTGAGATGTTTCCATCTCATTATGCTGCTTCTCCAGTTCATCATTCCGATATGGTTTGTAATTTTTGCCCCCCCCCCCAATTATGGTTTTTCTAGCAGCATGTAGTATGCATCTAGTAAATTCATTCACTACTCTATTGATGTCTTAGTTAGCTAGAACACTGGTTAATTGCTGGTACATTTTCCAGTCTGCCCTCTTAACATGCTACTGTCCTTGATAAATTAATTGTGGATTTCTAAAATACTGTTCTGTGGTCACTACCTCCAAGCTGCTTTCCTATGAGGATTGATAACATTATGGAATAATCTGGGCATGATTTTTTTATACTCCTCCAAACAGCTGAGGATAGAGAATTTTAGAGAGCTTTTTGTATTGATGTCTTCAGTATGGCACCCCTCTGACGGGTTATGGCTCTTATTGTTATCTGTGGGCCACATAACTCTCCTCAGGACTATGTTCCTGGCACAGTCTGTAAGAAAAGTTGGTAAAAATTTGATTGCGTCCACCGTTGTGCTATAAAATCATATCGAGTCATGCCTTTTTAAATTCACAATTTAAAAAAATCTAAACACTGATTCTAACCCTTCTCCCTCCTAAAAAAACTATAAACTAATTCTAATCCTTTTAACCCCCATTGACAAAAATCTTTAATTTTATGTAACTTATCTAACACTGCAAATGTCACAACTGTGGACGAAATCAAATTTGCGCCGAAAAGTTTCCCTGTCATATTCAGGCTGATTGTATCTATTTGATTTTGGTGTAACTGGTATTTCATTTTGTTGCTGCCAGTTTGGAGATATATTACTGTCTCTTTTGTACAGTTGGTAATACCCATCACCAATATTATATTTTGAAGTAATTTTCTTTTACAGTTGTGTCCTGTAATGTTGGTCTTTGCTCCATCTTAGTTGACCAAATAGTCTGCTTGTGGCAGGTGCACTGCTTTTGGTAGTCTTACAGCATCTTCACTTCTATTGCTGTTTTAGTGTGAAGGTATCCACTAGATTACTATTTCATGTTGAGATGAAAACCTATTTTAAAAAGGCAGACACACAAATTCATAAAAAACTTTGTGCAAGAACATTTTTTAAAAACCTTGCAGAGTATATAAATTCTATGATTCAGTCATCATCATCATCAAGTGCCGTCTCCGCAACGAAGGTTGGCTGCAACGTATCTCCAACATCTCCTGTCTCTTGTCTTGGTGGTGCACTCTGCTAGACTGTAACCTGTCCATCGTGTAATGTTACTCTCCCACTTGTATCTCTGCCTACCTCTTGCTCGCTTCCCTTTGACTTTACCCTCAAGTAAGGTCTTCAATAGGGTGTCATGTCTTTTAATGTGTCCAAAGTATTTTATTTGCCTGATCTTTATTTCTCTTAATAGTTCTTTCTTCATATTAAGTGTCTTTAGCACCTCTTTATTTGTTTTCTTCTCTTTCCATGATGTTCTCCCTATTCTTCTATATACCCACATCTCAAAGGCATCAATTTTGTCTTCTAATTGTTTATTTAGTGTCCATGTTTCTGAGCCATATATTAATATGGAATAGATGTAGCATTTTATAATTCTCATTTTTAACTTGTTTGTAATTTGTTTAGATATTAATAATTTCCTCATGTCATTGAAGGTACTTTTAGCCATTCCTATTCTCCTTTTAACTTCTCAATGATTCAGTACAGGAATTGTAAATCAATGTCTTCTTCTTCAGTGTTCACTCCTAAACCACAATGAATATTTCGTGTGATTTTCACCGGGGAGCGTGAAGTACGCTGTGCTGCAAGTTCCACAGTAAAACAGTGATTATTTGCACCCCGGTTGGCCACTTGTAGTGAGGACGTCCGAGGTCCAGCACATCCGTTTTCATCATTCCTTTATTTCGGGTTTGGTCCCTAGTCCGTGACAGCCTGTCTATCTGTCACCGGGCACGCTGGTGTGTAGTGCCTCTTCGCCAAGACGCTTGTCGAGCGCGTCTATCTGGTACGAGGTGTTCCACCATCTATGAACTCATCTCATGCATTTGGACAAACTGTGCCTGTGCCCATTGGTTACTGAACCGTTTCTCATCCGCAAGTCTGGTTCCGTATGAGGAAGAACTCGCCAGAAGAGTTGGACCATGGCTCGTTCGCCCTCCTACCCGAGGTGTCATTCACCGACATCGAGAACCCCTTGTCCAAGTTCGAGTCTCACACCACTCGTTTGAGAGCAAGGCGTTTTCGAGCTGAGTGACCTTGTCCCACAAGCGCCTGAGCCCATCAGGTACTGAACCCTTTCTCTCTGCAAGTGTGTTTCCAGTATAGGAAAGCTTGACAGTAGAGTTGGGCCAGGACTGCCATCGTTGTCCCTTTTTTGCCTAAGCCCATCAGGTACGACACCCTTTCTCTTCGCGAGCATATTTCCGGTTTAGGAAGGATGACATTAGAGTTGGGTTAGGTCTTCTTGCTTTTCCGAACGCCCATGATTGGGTCTGGGTCTCTGCCTATGAGGAGTACAGGTAACTAGAAACTCGTCTCGAGCTAACAGCTTGTAGTTCCCCTTTCTAGCATCCTTTCACTTTCTATTTGCAATTCGCGCTGCTCTCTGGCGCTGTTCTGCCCTTTCCTTGTGTCATTGTACTCATTATGACATATATTTGTTTCTCGTCATGCATTAACCTTTATGTACCGTTTACATTGGCCACCCCTCCAATGTTCTGATTGGACTAGCTGGCGTCACTGTATGTCTACAGTGTCGCTGTATGTGGTGATGCTAATGGTGTCGGAGATATTGTCTGTCTCTTTTGCAGTCAAATCTCTTTCCATCTGCTACCTCCACATTCTCGGACACGATCCCCAAATGATTTGGCCAGAAACAACTAGAGCTGCTGTTTTTCTGTTACCAGGGTGCACCGCGAGGAGGTACATTTGGGATCTTAGTTATCTGCTAACCGTGGGTCCGCCTAGAGCAATGCATTCCCTTTGCATCCCATCAATGTCTTAAATTATTTTTTTTTTATTATCATGAAATGTTCTTTAAGCTGATATTGAGGTTGTTTCTAGCAGATACAGCAGAGATACAAAAGATACACCTGGAGTTTGAGAATGAATGCTGAAGAAGAAGAGTTGGCCGGTTAATTTTCTATTAGTGAAATAGCTGCAGTATCAATACTGAACTTGCCTACGACTGATACGGAAAGGGGGGAAGAGTGCTATGGTTAGAATTAGGACTAACTATACCCCTAAACTCTAAGATCATTCCTTCTCTGATGCGCATTAAATCGTGGCAATTCAATCTCTGCTAAAATTAGCCTTTTTGTTTTTTTATGGTGGCACAGTCTGCTAATGGCATAATTTCATTGACGGCACGATAACTATGTGCACTTTAACATACTGGAAATTAGCCTTTGAACATTCATAATATCTTACTTAGTTCACATTCCGTAAACGGGCAAAATATGCTAGAGGTACACTATCTGGGAAAGAACCTAATATCCTTATTACAGAGTTCACAAATTAGAAAATATTTATATCTAGGAAATGTTTCTGTATTTGAAAGTCTTGAAGACTTAAAAAAAAATTTCTTGAAGCTAACGGGAAATTAACCCTGTCCATTCTAATGGCACAGAATTGTCTTGCAACTCGTGTAAACAGGTTTTCCGTACTTGACCAAACACACATGGTTGGTTCAATTCTCATCAGCTACAATAATTTTTTTCATTTATCCTCATGCTTTCTACTTGAATTTACTTGAAGACTCCACCAATACAGTTTTCTTGTTTGTGGTAGTTCCAATAGTGAAATTTTGGTATACAATTTTTTCCCACAGAACACGGAAAAGTATAAGTATTGGTGTTATTTCTTATATGTCCTTTGCAATAATTATTTAGAGCTTTAAAATGTTATCTTACACTAGAAGACAGTGGATATTAACTATGACCATCCATTGAAGGTACCACTGACTGACACAGAATGGCAGATGTGGAAAGGAGAACTGCAGATGGAAACATTGACAAGAAGGATGATAAAGGAAAAAGTGAAGCTAAGGTTAAACCTGAAGACTTGGAGGAGGCTAAAAAAGCAGAAGAGGCACTGCTACAAAAATTGAAAGAAGCAAGAATCAAAGTACCACGAATGGCACCTCACACTTTTCCAAACTGGGAGATGGAACAAATTAAAGGTAAGTAGTATTCATAAGAGAATAGAGTGATTGACAACAGTTTTAGTAAATTATTGTTTAAAACCTGTTGTTCCAGTCAGAAGTATGTCTGGACATATGCTGTTTGTGGTCAGAGTTCCAGGTTTCATATTTTCTTTAGAAGTTTTTATTTTATTTATTCTAGTTGTATTTGAAGTAAAGTATGTATTGATGACATCTCTGATCAATAAGATGCTTTTGATTTTTATCAGGTCAGATTACTTGCCATCACTGCAATGGATCTCCAAAACTTGTTTGTTTGTTATGGTTGAACACTCTCCATCTCTTTTGTACACCAACGTCTAGATAAGTCAAAGGGAAAATTAATCAAGCGTGGCAGATTATGGAAGTCTGAAGACACACTGCGAAGAATATGGGAATTTTAAGAAATAGGAAAGGGCAGTGAATCGATGGAGGTAGATGCAGAAGAAATCACTGACTAAAGTAATAATACAACTAGATAAATCATGTTGAAAATAGACGGGTGTCAGGGCCCAGGTTACAGTGCATGAACTCGCCCAACTACACTTGAAACCACAAGACATAATTATATACACAGATGTGTGCTGAGAAGAGATAAAGCAGACTTAATGAAGGCAGTAATAAATTCATTTCAAAATGAAGATGATGTCAGTGAGGCTGAGAATGTCAGAAATGGGAGTATCTGGAGGTGAGGGAAGGAAAAGTAAATTTTTTGGAAAGTCCCAGAAGATCACACAATCAACACCTGACCGGAACTATGAGTCTACATACACTGGGATGGCTGCTAGAACGGAGGGCGGAACACTTATGGGAATGCCCCAAGTGCTGTGAAGCCAGTTTCTAATCAAGAAATCCATACTTACCTCCTCTTCTTCCATCCTCAACCGTACCTTGCAAGATATTTTTGGAAAGAGAATCGTGCCTCATCATGTCTCCAAACCACACAAGTTTGGGACGCTTCACCACTGCCAAGAGATGTATGGTGTTATCCACTGCAGCACTACCCCCTCTTTGGATGCTTGCTTTCAAAAGTTATAGCTGTCAACGGCTTATAGAATGGATATTGCATCAATAAGAAGATAGAGGATTTGGTCATGTATAGAGTGGCACTGAATCTTCCAACGAGGGAGCAGAGGCAATTCTGATTTGACTTTGCAAACAGCAACATCGAATCTTAAAACACCAACATCACTGATGATGAGTTATGGATATGAGTCAGATATCAATGGGATGTCATATCAATAGACATTTTCCTAATTGCAGATGCCAAGAAAGTGATGCTGTTATGTATCAGTCATGTCGACTGTTTTCTTTGACTGATGGAGTTGTTCATCACATTTATAAACTGCAGCCCACAAATTGTCAGAGTAAAATCTAGAAGTCATCAGACACCATCATTATGCGGTGTAGTGCAAAATTATGGGAAATTAAAATTCAACAATATGTACATGTCCATTAAAATAAAACCTGATTCATACTTTCATTGCTGAGGTATATGTACATGTAGACAGTAGATATTTTTCAGGAACTCATGGAATATGAAATGCAGAGACAAGTACAATGGCCCAGAGAAATAACAGTGGAATAAAAACTCAATGGACTTCTGTGCAAGTGACAAAATAGTCATTTTATAGAAGATACAAAACTCACGATATAGCATTTAAAAAAAAATTGTTGAGGTCTGAAACGGGAGCAAAGAAAAGTAATACTTTAACCTGTTAAACATGTCATAAGAGGCATCTAAGGAGGCATCTTTTTTAGCTGTCCCATTCTATACATATTCAGTGACCCAGAAGTCATGCTGAAGTAGAATAATAATGTACTTTCTTTGCTAAACAGTAAATTTCTCTAGTTTTTTCAGACTCCATCATTATCTTCCTACATGATTCCCTGTGATTTTTTAAAATGATTTTTCGAAATGAAAATGCACTGACAGGGTCCAGATTTGAGTGATGAGAGCATTATGCAGAATGTGAAGTCTATCAAGACACTTTTCCTAAAGACTTTCTAGAAATATTTCAAATGATTGGGTTGGGGAGGTTTAAAGCCACTAAATGCATCCCATGAAGAGTATTTTGAAGGAGATTAGGGTTTCAGACCCTCAGTTAATTGTATTTTTTTTCTTTTGTACTTTTTTGAATATATCAGATACTTTTTTAAAACATTTAAAAAAATGATATGTTTGTTTTTTGCTTATGTGTACATTCATAATCTTACATTCCTTTTAAAAGATTGATTCTCTTTTCAGAATCTTGCATGTGGCATGTTCGAATATCTCCAATTGATCAAGAGGACTGTAGGAATTGCATCTTGGACACAGCAACAAAAACTGCACACAAAGCTTTATACTATGTACCCAAACGCAAAAGTGGTCTAGGGTGCGTAGATTCTTTTAATTCATAAATCTTGGATCTATTTGTCAAGGAAAGTTGATTATCGTATATTTCCATTTATAAATCAAAAAATTAAAGTACTTATTTCCGCTAACTTCCTATGTATGATCGGCTTATAGAGTACAACACAATTCTTTGAAAATTTAGCATTAGAAACACAGAATACCAGTCTTGTCATGTCCTATCCTATTCATATGTGCCGCTAGGCGTCATGGGCAGCCGAAGTCTTATTTCTTTATACAGAGTTAACTGTGCCTCTGACGTAGTGCAGCTTTGGTGTTCTAGTATTTCTCTGATGTAATCTATCCATCTACGTCTGGGGGTTCCACCGTTTCTTTTTTCAGATGATCTTTTAATGAATGCTATCGATGGATTGTGATATGTTTCCATTCTTATTAAGTGGCTGAACCATTTGATATTTAGTGTGTCTGTATTCTTTGCACGATATTGTTTTCACCAGATTTCTTATAGTGTCATTGTTTATTATATCTCTTTTTGTTACCTCCATTGCTGCTCTCAGGCACTTCATTTTGCATGCAGCGAGTTTTTGTTCTAGTTTCTCTGTCAGGGTCAGGCATGAAAACTGTTCATTAACATTCTTTTGGAGATCATCTCAATGTTCTTATTTTTCAGCAGTGGTACTAATTGATATATAACTTTGTTTGCTTTCTGACATCGTGTCTCTATTTCTCTATCTAGTCTTCTGAGAACACGCTGTCCAGATACTTCAATTCCTTTACTTGGTTGAAAGCCAATACCAATAACAGAGGGAAAAGTTCGTTGGTAAAAAAAAACAACCTTAAAATACCAGTGACTCAAATGTTCCAGTAAAGAGAAAACCTGTGACTCGCATGTTCTTATCTGATATATTCAAGCCAGGATAAAATGGGGGAAAAGCGACAACACAAAATAACGTCAAATACTCATAACAGAAGAAAAATATTACAGATGCTAGAGTAAATGATCATTGAATCTTTCGAAGTCGGAATCACTATCTGAAATAATTAACAAATTTCATCCTCTTCTTCTTCTTCTTCTTTCGTTCACTTGAAACATGTCTATATCTGTAATTCTGTCTCCTTAATAAAACTCACTGTCTTTTGTAGTTCATTCAGTGTCCCATAGAGTTTTGATTCCAGTGTTGTTTCCTCTGGCCAATATGTCTGCCTCAGCGTTTCATGCTCAGAACACTCTTGAAGTATATGTTTGGCACTCTGTGCTGCCTGTCCACATGTACACATGGCTGTGTTGCCAATCTTGAACTTTGTATACATGTGACTGCGGAGTCGGTTGTGTCCTGTTCTGAGATGTAGAATTATAACTTGTTCTGGTCTGTTCATAATATGATAGTCATCTTGTGTTGGTGGCTTTCTTATTGACTTGATCATCTGTTTTTTCTGATGGTAGGTGATTGGTATATCTGGTTGGTCTTTGGCAGCACCTTCCTTAGCCAGTTGGTCTGCTTTTTCATTTCCTGGTATTCCACAGTGAGAGGGTATCCACTGCATGGTTACCCTATACTGGTAAGACAATTCGCTAAGTAGTTTTTTCAAGTCTGTTAGTTTTTCAGACTGGAGAGCTTGAAGCACTGACCTTGCATCTGTCAGGAATACCACAGGCTGTAGGTCAGAGTTGGAGTTCAGCAGTTTTTTAGCTGCCACACTAATTGCCTGGATTTCTGCATCATAATTATTGCAGAATTTTCCTGTCGGTGTTCTGATTGTATCTCTAGGCATGTGTGGATATTCTATATATACACCTGCACCTCCATTCCTCACAGCATTCTGTGCTGACCCATCTGTGTATACCCTGACCCATATATCTTGTGGATATTCCTCATCCAGGAAACTGAGGGTGACTGTCCTTAGCTGCACACTGTTCTGTTCGTCCTCGCTTAGTATTCCTTTCACATGGGTCTGAATGTATATTGGCATTCCATGTCTTTCACTCCACGGGGTTTGTTCTGGTACAGGCCTTAAGGGGCTGTCAACTTCAGGTAGGTCTGTAAGTTGTCTGCGGAGTCGTTTAGCTTGATGGATAAAGCTGCTTTCTATAATGGAAACATTGGGGTGAATATTGTGAGTTTCTGATACATTGTTGCCATTGTCCTCACATCCATCCATTGTATTACTAATTGAGCACTTTTGGAAAGATCGGACGGTCATTTCAGATTAAATATCCAACCAAGATTCTTTGATCCACTTGGTGATTGTGGTGTTTTTGACGTTGCCACCCTTTGTCACACCTAAATCAGTCACTTTGCGCACGCAGGTATTCTTCACTGCATCCAGGCGTCGTGGGGAGTTAAAAGTTTTCTGTCTCTGTCCATCTTTGTTGCGATTGCCATGGTTCTTAACAATCTTTCTGATTTAATCTTCCCATCTTGTTCTTCATCTTGCTTGAAACCTTTCTTTCTGTTGTTGTACACCTGGATGACTGGTTGTGATGGTTCCATTAGCATAAGGTGTCCGAACCAGCTGATCTGCTGTCTTTCTATATATTGTTTGCATATGGTCTTTACTATCGTTCTGTGGTCTTCATTTCTCATTTGGTCTCTTCTGGTAACATTTTTAACCTTTCTCAGGCATTTCATCTCATCTGTTGCAATCTTTCTCAAGAATGTGTTTTCTTCTTCTTTCATTCGCTTATTTAGCTTAGAGCTGTGTTAGATTTATGTAAGTTCTCATTCTACTTAGTCATTGACTGACCAGAAATTTCCTGACTAGCATCACCTACCACGCGTGATCATTAGTTAAGGTGCCATTCATTGTCCAACCATTCAAGATCATGAGCCCTAGTACTCAACTTCCATATGACTGAACCATGGGAGTAATTTTTATTTAAAACGACAGAGTGAACTTGTGGTTATCTATGGCTACTTCAATAGCAACGCAGACAGTGGTATAAAGTTTCAAGTAAGTTTGGTAATGCAGCATGTAGTACATGAATCTGTTCTTTTGTATCGCTGGCCTAGTAATGATATTGTTGCAGACATTCACCTTTCCATACCATTGAAGTCGCACATGTGTCCAGCTATTGTGCAAATAAAACAGTGACTAAGTGTATTTCCATCCTGCTGGAAACTAGCAGGACAATTATTCTGCTACAAGAGAGATCTGGTGGCAGTTTAAAAGCCCCCAAAAAAGCTGAAAACTGAAAATCTGCTCGTTGGTGGGTGAATGTTTAAATACTCCCAACTAGACAAGTTGGCAAGGAAAAGGAAGAACTTCAATCTGACAAGTATAAGATATGAAGAACAAATACATAAATAAATTTGCAAGTAGATAATTGAAGTACAATTCATACTCCATAATGGCCACATAATGATTCAGAAAGTCAAAACAGGTGATGTATGTAGGGGATGAGTAGATAGAGAGAGCTAAAATGTTGGCATACGAAAAACGCTCTTATCTTTGTTTGCAGATATTCAAGTGTAGGGAAATGAACGGGGTGAAAAATTAGTATGCTCAGTGCTCTTCATGAGTCCGCACGATCAGAGGATTTTGATTTACATGAGCATGTGTCAATATCGAGAATGCACAATTTGGGAGTCAGGATAGGTATACCCTGTGAAGAACACCTAACAAAGATTTCAGAATGAGACTGAACCAACATAGAACCGAAACCATCACTCTGACATTTACTGAAGTGGAGATCTGAGCACCTGTGGACATGTCTGGTTTGCAAAAAGAATAAACATACTGTACCGTACCAAATGACCATATAATAAATATTCGTATAATCTCACTCTTTGATATTTGATCGATTGTACTTGAACCAGTAATCTTTGCTCCAATTATTGATTAATGAACAGATAATAGAACGATACCATTCTGTCTCCAGAATTGCAGAGCTGTACATAAAAAACAGCAATGATGCTATTGCTGTTATGGGAAAAATTGTACGAACATCATTCTATCATAAATATGTGACGATAGAACTTACTAGACGCAGCCAACTTGGAGCAAATGCCTATGCCCCATTCAAAAAAATTGAGGAAACAGGTATGTTTGATCGATATGTGTCTGAAATTTTGTTTATAGATGTTTGAAACAAGTTGCTGTATTATGCACGAATTGTTTGAATATGAAACAAATATTTCTATAAAAATTTGAACCGCATGCGGTTTTTTTGGGTGCTATTTCTGCTAAACTATTTTTTTGTGGAAAAGGGAAGGGGTCTATTGTTGGCATAATTATGAAAAGGGTAAGAACTTACTTATCCAATCTGCAGGGTTGCAAACTTTCACTCTTTCTTGCAGATGGTGGTTGGTTGGTTGCTGATTCATTTGTCCATGAATTCATGCCCATTGACCAAAAGCCATTACAACATTATAGTGCTGGGAAGTGGATTTTCAACCCACCTGGGGTCAAAATAACTATTACATCACCAGATATAATTATTTCTAACAATGCACTGTTTTGGGACACTGCAGCCAAGATAGGGTTCACTTTGCTCATTCCCAGTCAACAATTGCCTACTGGTTATGCCGAACTTCACTAGGACTTCAGGCATGTAATCAGGACCTGTTTTTTTTAATTAGCTGCAGTATTTATATATTCATTTTTTTGCTCACCTCTTTCTGTGCCTTTTGGTACTCATATTCTGTTCAACTGTCTTTTCTTTCCCGACTTCTTATCGAACTGCTCCTGAACACTTTTTACTAATTTCGCTTATACAAACTTTATATTTGTTTCTATCTCTCCATCCATATTAAGAGAACAAATGTCATTTGTTTACAATAAAAGGTAAGACAGACAAATGTATATAATGAATATGGAAACAAGATGACAGTGCAATGGAAAACACCAAAGAGCAAATTAATAGTGATATGAATTGGAAAGGGAGGGGGGGGGGGAGATGAGAATGATTCAAATAAAATTTTGAAAAAGTCACACACACACATTGTGGCAGAATTGATATTACAGTTACAGGTTTACTTCTTTGCTCTTCTGGTCACTGCCATCATTCGTCCCATGAGGATTCTTGAATATAATTACTTTGTTACCTGTGTCACTGCTGCCCATAACTGATTGTTGGATCTTTTCTGGATTTTTTAAATTATATACAAAGAGAGAAGTTACTGGTTGGGCTAGTATTATTGCACAGGAGATGGTCACCAACTGAGCTTATTGACAACACGAGACAGATAGTTGTGGAGAAACATGATCGCCTATGTCATTTGACATGGCACTTGATTGATTTACAAATGTCTGTATAGTGCTTCTTCATCAGCATTCATTCTCAAACTCCCGCTGGATTTCTCTTGTAACAGGACAATGGTTCTACAAGATTTCCAGTTGGATATAATGAAAATGCAATGTGCCGCCATTTTAATTGCGCCGCCATTTTAATTGCGCCAATGGCCAGACACTTCCATCTTTGGCTGAGTATAAGCAGTTAAAGTGTAACCCTTTCCCCACTATGAGATTGCCCTATTGTAAATCGCCCATCACTAATGCAAGGGGCACAACTCCTTCAAATTATGGATATGATGATGATAAAATTGCACTTTCTTTCAAACTATTCATCATATCACACTCAGACTTGGCAGATCAACAGAAAAATGAATAGTCTTGCATAAACCTATATCAAAGATAATTTAAGACATATATATTTTAAATAATAAACTGTCAAACTCAACATAATGTGGGGCAAATTTTTTTTTACCATAGGGATGCTGAGTAGAGGAGTCATTGAGACGAAAATATTGAGATATATTCTCAAATCTCCTTTTTCCCAAACAGAGTGATATGCCCAAAACGTTGAAGCCGTCATCTTTACTCCAGTACATGCCATACTCAAACAGAATACACACGTCCATCATAATATAAATATAAAAATGATGTTTTATTTTAATGGCAGTTGCAGATGTTCCGCATGTGTCTTCTTTTCTTGTTTGTTCTTTGTGTTATGTTACATTCAAATTTGTCTGATTGGCTGCAAATTAATAAACTCATCGTTGACAATGATCCTAAAGTATTCATAACATGTGACAATCTCATTAAGATTATGTACAGACCCAACGTCTGTACAAAATTCTTAACTTTTACTCGAAAAACTACATCACTTTGGCGAAATTCGCGATGTCACAATTAGTACCACGAATGTATATCTCTTTGGCCAAACTGGAGGGCACTAACAAGGACCTCCACTATGACTGAATTCACTGAGCTATAGATATTTCTGTATAGATCATTGAGCATAGGAAACTGATTGCAGAAGAATTCCCATTGTGCAACAATCTAAGAACCAATGAATGCAGGATGGTGGAAATAATCTGAGTTTGTAACTGATTCCTGCAGAGTGAAATGAAATAAGAAAGTAAACAAGTAAGAAAGGGCCTGATACACATGACTCCAGATCAACATGGCACAATGTCAGAAAATCGACAACATAACCTTACAAACATGTAGTACTTTCATGGTTAGAACTCAGTATGGAAAAGAAGAAAGATATTATTAAGCTACCCAACAATAACAATAGCTACTGCATCAACCAACAGATGCAAAATACATGCAATTGGCTGAACATGACAAAATGGGAAAACGATCCAGTTTATAGAGGCAATCCTGCAAATGTAGGTGGTGCAAGTCATTGAAATAGTCTGTTTAAACTTGATAATGGTTGCAAAAGAGTTAGCCCAGCAGCCATAGTTCTCTAGTAATAAAATTGTATGTTAATGTTACATTGAAGTTTTATCGTAGTTATTTTATATTTTCATTGTTGGCAGCCACTGTGGTTCTTGATGCTACAAAATGTGTGAAGATGAGAAACAGTACTGTATCCAAAGGTAAGTGGAATTAATAGTGTCATGTGTGCATGATGATTTTATGCTATTTCCTTATGGTTTGGCAACCATTTTGCCTATAAATCTGCTTCTTTCACTGTCAGGCATGTCATAGGAGGCGACTAAGGACAGTTGGGGGATAGGTTGGCATCTGTGAAAAAAAATCATTGTCACATCTTGTCTCTATTTCTAACTTGTGTCTTGTATCACATAATCCCATGGATGATAAAGGTATGCAGGCCCACGGACATTGCACTTTTGTGGCAGACGTATGCCAGATGAGGGATTCATGGCTGAGTAAAAACGCAGATCAGTTTTCAGACACCAATGGTCTGAGTCTTCTATTTTGCATTTAAAGCATTATATAACCCAACCTCAGGATAATTTTCCCAAGAGAAAAATCAAATCTTCACTGCTACTGCTGAGCAGAACACAGAAAATTTTGATTCATCCATCATCAATAAATGAGGATGCTATCAACAGACTACCATGGGTTCCTCTCAGTGAGGTGTTAGGTGATATGCCAACCTTGGAGAAAACCAAGGACGATATTTTGGAGGACGAAATTGTTGAAAATTTGCATGTCCCTTTGGAATATCGCCATGATTGGCGTAGCGACTTCGATGAAGTTGTTGGACATATAGGCCTATTTGATAATGTTAGTGTGTTAGACGTGTTTTGAGAGATAAGTTTATTTTTACAATAGAATATAGTATTGATCACGCTGCTTTCGTGAATTAGATGACGAATATCGACTGTGTTGGAGCGATCAAAAATGACTAGGTCTATCTTTCAGATAACAATTTATGGCAAATCTGAGGTTCATTCATTCTTACCAGTGACATTATGATGATTTGACAATGAAACCACTTAAATATTATTTGAATTAGGTGTATTTTACAGGATTCCCACTTCAAAAATATAAAAACCATACATAAGTAATTTTTTAATAATTTTGTTTCTTTTGTCTGTTATAATTTCATTGTTTTTTTGTGTGAAAAATCATCTTTACCACTTTCTAATACATCTGGTATCACACACACACACGCACTCGTAAACAAATTACACCAATATATGCAGTATTCAATTCTTTATTTATATGTACAAATATTATTTAATTAACTATAACAACAAAAAAGTTATTGAATTTTTAAAACAGCCACAATCAATAACAAAAATTCTCATAAAAGAATTCAGTGGCAGGGGGAAATTTTTTGATTTGTAAACACAGCTTGCTAAAGGTTAAACACTTAAAAAGACAGCAGGGAAGGAAACATGGCCATCCCACCTAATAGTTACTGCTGCGTAGTACATGAAGAGTTATCGTCATCCCCGACGGCAGGTTGCTGCCATAAAGCAACATTTACCTTATTTCTTCTTCTTCGTCGTACACCTTGTGGTGAACTCTCTGAAAGCATTCAGCTGACCGTCCTGAGAAGGACGTATGAGGGTGATCTGTGTTGTGTCATATTTTACAGCAAGCTGCGTTATCTGCTCCTTTCGACCTGACACATCCGTCTTCAGCCAGCATTGTTTTGGGCCGGGATGGCATTCCCGTATCTTCGATCCCTAGTACTTGGCCAAGCTACAGCAGGGTTGCTGCACTCCTGTTTCCAGGCCCAATGCATGGAAGTGTACTGAGGGTCTTGGTCAGCTGTGGTTAACTGACCCTGATGCTCGACCAGCTATGGAGCTCCGGCTGGTGCACTCTGGTGTGCATGTCATCTCTGGGCCCATTTACCTTATTTAAACACTGTATAACAATCTATTTTAAAAAATGAGGTTAAAAAAATAGTGCAAAATATGAACTTTAGAGCTGCACAAATTTTCAAATTAATCAAATAGATTTACCTTATTGAGAATATTGACTTAAACCTAGTGTCATT
Organism: Meghimatium bilineatum; assembly: GCA_034231615.1. Lineage (NCBI taxonomy): Eukaryota > Metazoa > Mollusca > Gastropoda > Stylommatophora > Philomycidae > Meghimatium > Meghimatium bilineatum. Next base: position 58,903,509 of record CM067321.1, on the reverse strand, counting down.
TTATGTCAGTAATCTCATCAATATTGATAAGCCTGCCAATGCACATACTTGTTCATGCTTGTCCATACTTGTTCTATGTCATTTCATAACGAAACTGAGTCACCATATCTAAGTACCGAGGTATTGAGTAATGGAGATCTACGGCTGCAAATGACCAAGAATCCTGACCATGGGAATCACTACAAATTCTGAAAATGTGGCTTACAGATTTAGTCAGATTGGGAATCTGAAACTATCATTCTGTATTACACAGTACTTTGAAAATAAATAAACAGGGAAGACGTAATGTATTCGTAGCATCGATCGCGAACATTTCCAATCATATGATATTAATATCATGTGATTCCCACATTTCCAAATAGGTCATAGCAGCAGTCGAATATTCTCATAATGGCATTAGCCTACAGATTAAGTAGGAAGGTTTACAGATCATTGGTACTTCCAGTGCTGTGTATGCTGATAAACATATAGACAACATTGAAAAAGCTCAGTTACTTCCAGGCAATCTGTCTCATAAAGATAATGAATATCAAATGACGAGATAAGTTCATGATATCCCTGTCCTTGAAACAGCTGGTATCCCTAGCATTGATACAATTCTGATGCAGACACAAATTCATTGGGCAGGTCATGTCATAGAGATGAAGAAGGGCATGCACTATCAAGTGGACAAAAGATGAGTTATAATGACTTTTTAAAGATTTCATTGAAAGTCTTTGACATAAACCATGACATCAGCATCAAGTGCCATCTCCGCAGCGAAGTAGGCTGCAACAGACCTCCAACATCCCTGTCTCTTGTTTTGGTGGTGCACTCTGCTAGATTATAACCTGTCCATCTTGTGATGTTACTCTCCCACTTGTATGGTGGGATTAAAAAAAGATGCGACATTAAGTGAAAAAAGGAGAAATGCTGCAACTTGAAAGTGAGACTAGCTAGAAAGTTAATGGCTGATCAAACACCATTGAAACCAAATGCACTTTTACTATGTTTTCTTTATTCTGAGAAGTTTGTAGGTTGCGCTAATACAGACTCTACTTTACCATGGCCATAAATCCACAGTGTATTACAGGGTAGATTAAATATGTTAACTCCTAAAGGAAAGAATGTACTTTCCTTTTTAGCAAGCATACACATTTAAAGGAACCAAGTATAATAGGAAATGGAATATTACAATAGAGGGACCAGCTAAGAGTAAAAGGGGGGGGGGGGAGAACAGCAGTAGTATTTTTATATTATCCAGTATGGTGTCAAATAGCTCTGCTCAGCCTTTCCCCAGCTGTTTAGTTCATAAGATAATGTCTAGGCACAATGATCATGTCATTCCACAATTGTTTCTTGTTGCTCCATTTGTTACTGTCCCGCACTATAAATTAAACATCATATTGACATTCTCTATCAGAGGAAAGGGTTATCTAAAAAATGTTGCAGCAACATAAAAACATATATGTCTGCTAAATATGCTAGCTCTGAGGAAAAATACAGTTCTTGCATCAATTTTAACCTTTAGAGCCCTGAATTGAAATTACGCAAAATACCCCCTGGGCCTGAATTATATTTTGGAAAATTTGCGTTATTGATGGTGGGTGTTTTGAAAACGCGCTAACTTTTTTGTTATAAAAGATATCAAAATAATTTTTGCACATATAAATAAAGGAGTGAATAGTGAATATAATCGTGTTTTTGTTGTTGTATGTGTAATATAACAGTTGTGAGCAAGTTGTGAAGTTTAAAATTCGAAACTAAGGTTTTTTTTTTATAAATGTAATAAATTTTGTTCACAGATGGCCAGAAAAGTCTCTGGGTTAGATATTTGCCTGAAAAGACCAGTCCTGATTTCCTCCGTGTTCTCTTTCCACTGTCACAAAGTGCTCAAGTACAGACACATGACACTTTGCAGTAAGTCAATCAGCAGCAACTCTTGTACTTTTGTTATGTTTGACACATGTTATGTTTGATTGTGTATCATAACAATTTGGTTATTTATGCTTGTCTTTTAGCTGCTACCTAATATTGTTTTCGTTGTCTACTTGTTATTGTTTCCCATTTTCACTTTGTATAGTTTTAGTATTATTTCAACTCAAGAAATTATGGGTTAGCTGTCCCGTCTCATATAGGGTCAGAGTGAATTAGAAGCCATGCTGAAGTCGGATATGTCAGATCAAAAGGCACAGACATCACAGCAAAACTAACAAATTACACAATGCATTTTGTTCTCCAAACTACATCCTGCTAATCTGCAGAAGTTTGAGAACAAACACAGAAGAAGAAGAATTGAACAGGGCAGAGTTTACATGTGTTCGTCAAAACTTATTTTCTGGAGGAAAATGGTCACGCTCCAGAATGTACACTGTTGTTTGAGTAGATTCAGATTAATTGCGTTCTCCACAGTCGGCCACAATGTGTCTCCAACTTTCTCTTGTCTAAATGGTAGACAGATGAAGTGTCGGTTTTAAATCTCTTGATTCTTTCCACTGACTCCACTGATTTTTCTTCTGTGTTCATTCTTAAACTTCCGCAGATTAGCAGGATGGAGTCTGGAGAATGGTATACATTATGTGGTTTACTGGTTGGCTGCGATATCTCTGCATTTTGGCTGGAGACATTTCGATTTCAGCATGGCTTTGGATCACGGCTCTCCATGAAATGGGACGGCCAACTCCACTCCCAAAACTCCCATAGTCACCTCTTATGATGAGCATGACTGATAACAGCGTAACTATTATTTGCTTCCCTTTTGAGCAACAACACATCGGCGAATGACTGTTGTTGCCTTCCTCTTGACAGATATATTCCTTCCAGTATGCTTTTCAGCAAGATATCTTTTTAAGCGGTCAGTCAAAGCACACTTGATTTTGATAATCCGTGCACTGTCAAAGAAAATATGTGAAGGACAACAACAAAGACACTTTGAACAGATATGGACCTTGCATAATCAATGTAGTCAATCTGGCATTAGATCTAAGATTCGCCCATGTGTTGCCGGGCCCGAAAGGGGAGCAAAGAATAGCAACACTGTTTACATTCCATGCAAACGTAAGAGGTGACTAAGGAGGTTATGGGATGGAGTTGGCTGTCCAATCCCATATAGGGTCAGTGACCCAAAGCCATGCTGAAGTTGGATGTGTCAGGCCGAAAGGTCCAGATAAAGCAATGCTGTAAACCATGACACAACACAATCCGTTCTCTGGACTACATCCTGCTAATCTGCAGGAGTTTGAGAACGAACGCAGAAGATCTCAGATTAAAGCTCCCATCCTTATGCTTATCGGCAAGTGGTTAACAAAGCTAGATCATCTACTTAGGGTTAGATATCATATAACAGACATCTTGATGTGCTCCATCACAGTTAATAGTTAACCCATAGAATTTAGTAATGCCATGCAATGGGGTGTGAGATGTTAGCGATCGCACATTTCATTGGCTCTGCTATATGGGGGCAGTAGCCGTCTCCTCTCCCTCACAGTCTTTACTTCCTGATTTAATCCGGTACCCATTTAAGGCCGGGTGGTCCCGGGAGCCGTTGCGATCTGAAAAACATTTGTCTCAATTAGAGAATGAACCCAGGACCACTCATATGCAAAGCCAGTGCGCTAACCATTGCGCTTAGTGGCTCCTCCATTAATCTCTGTTAATACTCCTGCCTAAATATTCACAACCGCATACTTTTGATAATTATTTTGATAGTTTTTCCTGTGGTTCATTGCTTTCTATATTCAGAATCACAATTGTTCTCTTTTTACAGGATTGGCTTGGTGGAAGCCAACTCAAAGCCAGATCTACAGATTTTCTTGAAAGCATACCTAACAGTTATTATCAATGGCAAAAATGTGTTATCACTAAATAACAAAGAGCCAAGTGAAAAAGAAAGTGGTATGTTATTTTCATATTCATAAATCATTATATTTGCTCTATTTGATCAAGGGTATCATTTATTCATATTCTCCTTTTAATATTTTGTCAAAGAACCACTAAGAATGAGATATTAAAGAAATTCATATATTTACATGTTCAATTCTTCTTCTTCAGCGACCAGTTTCCTATGCTCATAAGTCTATACAGGAAGGTGGGCCGCCTCCACGAATTCAGTCGTCAGCAGAAGGTCCTCACAGTTGCCCCACAGCTTTACCTTCAGTTCTGTCTCTTGGGGCCATATTTTAGTTCTCACGTCATCAAAGAATGGGCATGTCTACAGAATGTGTTCTGGAGTCTGGGGACCCTATTGACATGGGCATTGGTCAGTTTGGACAGCCTTAATTTTGTGGAGATGTGCTTGTAGTCTGCAATGTCCTGAGTCTAAAAATTGTGGTTTGGCATAACCTGCTTAGCTTTAGAATAAGGTCCCGTTGAAAGTTACTGCCTGTTCTCTGACTCCATGTATGTTTGTATTTTCTTTTGATGAGAGTTTTTGCTTCAGTCAGTGATATTCTGTGCTGGAATTGTTCCTTTTTTGCACCTGCATTTGTCTGTCAGCTGCTTCATTTCTTGCTATTCCACAGTGTGCAGGGATCCACTACAGCACAACTTTATTGTTAGCAGACAGTTGATTTAGAAGTTCTACAGTTGTTTTTGTTAGATCTTTAGGTTCATTTTGGATGGTTTGGAGTACTGAATTGCAGTCACACAAAAAGACTATGTTAGCTCCTTTGAACCTCTGTTCCTCTAGAGCCTTTGATGCTTCTAAGATTGCTTGTAGCTATGCAGATGTTCAATTAATTGTTACCATATACATGTTTGAGTCATTATGAGTTGTTTCATCTGTGTATTATAGAAACCAAGGCTGAATTAGAGAAAGCTGTACTTGCTCTTGGAGAATTGAAGCAAATCTCTACAGAAGTTGCTGACAAACAGAATCAACGTAGAGATGACAAGAGTGAAACTGCTCGCATTATGAAGCGTACTATGAGCCAGCAGCATGGTGCAGATCAGCCAGGAGGCAAGCGCGGCCGTGTTGATCCACCTCCCCAAAGAGGCAATAGCGCAAACTGGAGTGGTAGCAATTTTGGTGGCCGTGTGGGCGGTGTTGGCTTTGCAGGTTTGTTTACTTGTTTATGTAAAATAATATTCAGATAACATTGTGCTCAAGTGAGGAACCATTCTTGAAACTTGGTAAATATTATGTTACCACATTACCGCATTAACAAAATCAAGAAGCGATAAATACTATGTTGCTGCAGTAACAAAACAAAACAGTATTTATTGCTGCTTGGTTTTGCTACTGTGGTACTCTCAATCTTGTTGGATATCCTCTGACAGTTTGGTGATTTATACTTGAAATTTGGTCTTGGTTTGTTGGCATATACCTTAAACTTTGGCACACTGCATTACGATTTTTCCACTACAATTGCATTTTTTTCCACTACAATTGCATTTTTTTGTTGACTGTACACATTATATCAAATGTTCATGCTGAGCTGACTTGCCCATCTCTACATTATAAGCAACACATGCACCCATTACTCTTTTCAAGAGAGAGTCAGGGGCCTCAAAATTTAGATGTGTCAGTATTAACTTTATACTAAAAATTATATTACACTACCTGAATTGAGAGACTTTCAGCAGTCCGTATGAATTTTTTCATCATAAAAAATGACCTTTCAGTCAGCATTATTATGTTGCAGCGTTAGTAATCTTTGGATCACAAGTGACAGAATAGAAAATCGAATGTCACCAGTGGCTGTCTTCTGCTTGAGAATGTCAACCCAGTAGCTAGAAAAACTTCTTTTGTGACCAGTGTCTGTTACAATAGGAACACATTTAGTCATCACACTCATCTTTGATGGTTTCCTGATCAATATGTGGAGCAAAAGTATTTGCTAATCTGCAGATTTGAGTATCATCATCAGGTGCCATACTGGCTGGCATAGGTGATCATGACTCTCCACAGCTGTCTATATCCAGTATTATATATCAGGATCATTTTTGCTTCCCTGGCGTGCCAGGTTGTTAAACTGCTTAATATTTATTAACATTGTCGCACTCTGTCCCTGTTGCCTACAATCTTGCCTGTTGTGACTATGTTCTCCAAACCTCCTTGTCATATACCGTGGCTAAAATAAAAATGAAGATTGTCTTTTCTTATTTTATTGATTAAGCTCCATCTCGCATTTGACTCTTTCAACACCTCCTTCCACTGAAGATGGATGTGTTGGGCCAATGGTGCAAATAAAACAGCGACACAGCCCATTTCCATTCTCTGGACTACACCTTGCTGGAAATCTAGTGGAACATGGTCCTGCTAGAACAGAAATCCAGTAGGAGTTTGAGAATGAACGCTGAAGAAGAACACCTCCACATTAATTTTCCTGGCAGTCAATAGTATTTTAAGCATTCTTCTGTCAAACCACATCTCTACTGCCTCTAATTTCCCACTTTCCTGTTTGTTTATTGTCCAAGACTTGCATCGATATGAGTAATATAAATTATGGGATCAAGTCATCGCCTTTTTAAAAGATTTTTTTTCAAAACCCCCAGTACTTCTCGGTTTTTTATTTTTAGGTTTAAATTTTTTTATTTTAAATGTCAATTACTTGATCCCCCTAATTTATATGGCTACTAATGATAATAATTGTTATTGTTATAAAAGAAAAGGTAGTAATTTGATTTCCTAAAAGGCTATACTACTAATGATAATAATTTTTATTGTTATCAAGAAAGAAAATGATATAATTTAAAAAAAACAACCGAATTATCTTATTATTCATATTTAAAATTAGTAAAACTTGTTCCATGTGTTTTATTAATAAACCTTTAACATGCTATTCAAAAGAAAGTAAAGCTAAAGATGGACATAAAGCTGACTGTAAGGAATGTATTAAACCACAAAAACACTATCAAGAAAATAAAGAAAAAATATAAACAAGCTTATGAAGAATTTTTACAAAAAAATCATGATTATTTTAAAAATGATAAAAAAGTATGTTAAAATGTTTCCTAATAAAATGGTTGAACAAAAGAATTTAAGTAAATATGCAAAATTATGTTGTCCAATTTGTAATGAAACATTTGATACTATAAAAGAACTAAATGAGCACAATAAAACAGAAGCACACAAAGACAAAGAATTCAATAAATCAAGTGCCATGCCGAATGGCGTAGGCTATCATGTTTCTCCACGGCTCTCTGTCTATTGTTTTGTCAATAAGCTCAGTTGGTGAGCTTCTACTGTGCCACAATACAAGTCCATCTAGTAACTTTTCTCTTTGTGATCCCCTACCCCTTGATCTTTCCAGTAGTTATTAAGTGTTCAAGATGTGTTCTTCTCAGCACATGCCCTAGAAACTTGACTGTCTCCCCATATGTTTGATATGATTGATCTTTTTATGCCAGCATCAGTGAGAACATCTGCATTAGTTTTCTTAGCTGTCCATGGTATTTTCATCATTCTTCTTAGAAACCACATTTCTGTAGCCTCTAATTCGCTTTGCATTTTTTTGTTTACAATTAAATTATTAGAAAGAATTAGAAAGCAGAATTTCAAAACCAAAAAAGAAATTCAAAAATATTTTAATAAAATATATATAGTCATCTAGAGAGTATTCTCAACAATTGTACAACAATTAAATTTAAGTTCACTATTGATTGTTTTTTCCTCCACCCAATAACTTACATAGAGGCATAACAGTGTATTTTTTATTGAGGTTAATAATAATTTAAATTCAATGAATCAATTCAAAGAAAAATTTAAAACAATAGAACAAAAGTGTATTGTTTGTGTAGATAGTTTTCAACAAAAAGGAAGTGGTTATATTTTTGATCACATTAATCTAACAAAATTAACCATAGTCAAAGTAAAACCATTAGCAAGATCATCTTGTTTTAAACTTCCTTTTACAAATAATTGCATTCTAAATATACAGAACAAGGATGATTTCTAAATGTAAAGAATATTTTCTATGGTGTATTATTGCTGATGTCCTAAAAAAAAAAATCTCACACAGAAAGAGTATCTGATTATAAAAAATATGAGGAAGATATTGATATGGAAGCAATTGAATATCCTGTTAAAAAATAAGATATTCTAATGTTTGAAAAGATTTCGACTTCTTTCGTTCACTTGAAACATGTCTATATCTGTAATTCTGTCTCCTGAATAAAACTCAGTCTTTTGTAGTTCATACAGTGGCCTATAGAGATTTGATTCCAGTGTTGTTTCCTCTGGCCAATACATCTGCCTCAGCATTTCATACTCAGAATACTCTTGAAGTATATGTTTGACACTCTGTGCTGCCTGTCCATATGTACACATGGCTGTGTTGCCAATCTTGAACTTTGTGTTATCACAACCAACTCCGTGTTGTAAAGATTAACAGGCAGATTGGTTCTTGACATGCTGTACCACTGAAAATCATTAACTTTGGTTTCTCTGATATAAATTTTGAACTCAAAAGTACTGTAGTTCCCAGGATGGACATATGTGACACATTTACCATGTGGACATATTGAAGACTTTGGTTAGTGGGATTCACACAAGAACATGGATTGCTTGGCTTGTTGGCAGTTCTGGGTAGGACAAAAAGTTCTGGAGAAATTTCCTCATTGCACAAAAAGAATACATGCTCTTTTGCTCATATTTTCTTGAGATTGAAACAAATGCCAATATTTTAGGTGTTAAAAGTTTTATTATTGTTCATCCTGTGATATGCCAAAGTAGGTGCTACAGGTGATCAACTGAAAATATTTAGTTATCATCAGAAGCAACAGTTGGTCAAATCAATCAGAAGACAAGCACAAATTATAAGTAGATCAGAACAAGTTGTCATTCTACAGCTCAAAGCAGGACAGATAACTCAGACTGCAGGATGTATATTTCAAGAATCCCCTGACTATGAGATATTTACACTTTCATCGCGATACATAGTCCCATCCTTTACTTGTCATGTGCTGTTGTGCTTTCAATAAAGGATTTTTAGTTAAAACATTTTGTGTTTTCCCATTTCTTATGATTTGCAAAATTTCATTATCCCCATGTGTTAAATTTTTCACCCGACTATGAGGCATATATACACATAAACAATGGAGAAAATTGTTTATGAAAAGTCTTGTATGCTATAACAGACTGGTCCATAGGATCAGTAATAGCCAATGAAAAGACGGTGTTGTTTATTCAAGGGACAAAATTGGAGATGTAGACATTTCAAGTTAATGAAAGGAAAAAACATCAGAGATTTATAGGATCTGTTTTGTTCTCCCAATGTATAAACAATATGAATTATGCATTGAACTGTGTAACTGCTGTTTGTAAAAGCTCTTCTCATCAATTGATGAAATATTTGACATTGACAGCTGCTATCAACCCACGAACTGTGACAGCAGAGATGATGATGATGCAGGCTAGACTGAATCAAACTATCAGGAATCAGCTGTTGTTGCTCAATCCAAGTGCCAGAAGAGGTTTCAGTACTGCTGCATTTGCAGGACGTTTTAGTACTGCGGCACGAGGGTACAAGTAAGTGTTTCATATTGTTTGTTTATGTTAATGAATACTTGAATGAGTTTATTATATTTTTTTTTCCCTGGATTGTCTTTTCTTTATTTTCATACAATTGTACATTTGTCAAGTTTGAGTATTATACCTTGTTTTGGATGCATTTTTTTCCTGTTTGGTTATTAAAGTCTGACATTATATTACTTGTTTGGTTGAAATAGTCCTTCTTTGAATTTTAAACCACTATATGTCTGCATGCTGAAGATCTCACTAGTAGCCCACAGGATGATCCACATTGCAACAGCAGTACCCTAGTAGATGACAAGTCTACATAGTAAGGTTTTACTCTTGTGAATCCCAAGTTTTTTACCCTCCTCTAAGGGGAAATATTTCTTTTCAAACAGTTGCACATCTCTAAGTTATCTGTATATGAAATAAAGTTCTGGAGAAAACACTACCTTTCTCAAGTGTACTAAAAAGTTAAACTATTAATTGTCTAGGAATGGAACAAACACTACTAAATATCAAAATGTTCAGAACTCAGTAAATTTTGTGTTTCCAAATGAAATCTATTAAATGTATGCAGTAGAATCGCGTTTGAATGAATCCGTTTTTAATGAATTTACCTGTTTAACACTTTTCAAAATTCCCAATTATTTAATTCTTAATTTTTTTAAACGTATAACTCATGCATGCAAATACATATCCCTGTATAATGCACTGTTTTAAAAATTGCTTCAGGTAAAAAGTACAAACTGAACTTATGACCAATTTTCACTAGCTACCTGTTTGGACAAAGCCTTATTCAGTACAGGTAGGTTGAAGGTCATGGTTTACAGTATTCTTCTTCTTCTGCGTTCGTTCTCAAACTTCTGCAGATTAGCAGGATGTAGTCTGGAGAACGGAATGCGTTGTGTCATGGTTTACAGCTGTGCTGCGATATCTGCACCTTTCAGCCTGACACATCTGACTTCAGTATGGCTGTGGGTCACTTTGACCCTATATGGGATGGGTCAGCCAACTCCACCCCATAACCTCCTTATGACATGCATGGAAGATAGTGTTACTATTCTTTGCTCCCCTCTCGGTCCCTGGCAACATATGGGCGTTGTAGTATTCTAAGGTGGGACGATGTAGAGAGAAAGTGATAAATCACCAGTCATGGACAAAGAATTGAAAATAATGGTGGGCAGGATGTGCGTATTTTAGGTTGGTGATCTTGTTTATTTATTCAATTTCTTTAGACTTAGGCAATTCACATAGTCCAATCCCTAGACCAGGAATTGGCAATGATTTTTGGAATGGAGGGTGGCAAGCAGAAATACCCAGCTGGTTGTGGGCCGAACTATTAAAATAAGCTAACCGAAAGATCAATTACACCTGTTATATTTATATATCTGGCTCTGTAGTGGTGAGGTACCCAAGGCTGCCAAGATATTAAGGTTCAAATCCCATCTGTACTTATATCAGCTAGAAAATCACTGTGGCCAAAAAATTCTAAATAAGATATGCTACTCCAAAATAAAATTTTAAAAATATTGCGCTCAGAAAGATTGTGAATGTGTATTGGGTTATGGAAAGGACAAGTAATAAACGTGTCAACCTTAACCGCAAGTAGCCAATTTTCAGAAAAACAATAATTTTACAAAATCTACAATTTTTATTTACTTACATATGCTGCCATAATTTTCGTGTAGACAAGTGGATACAATTTATTAGTCATGTGGTTCCCAGACCAGGTTTAAAACATGCATTTGTGTTATTTTTATTTTAAGTATTTTTGTTTGAGGACTGGTGTTCGTGTAATCTGGCAGACCATAAATTTTCCCAAGATTTTCATTGTTTTTCAATATGAGGTTTACACAAAGTGACCTAATGAAAATCACACAAAAATTGTGTCATTTGTGAAGGGTAAAGTAATAATAATAATATCTAAAACCCGAAAGGGTCATATGGGTACCACCCTGGAGACCCGCACAGCAAGTCCTCCAAACATCTCTATCCGCAGTCATTCAGAGAAGTGTAGAAAAATCATGCCCAGACTATTTCTTGATTTTATCATTCCAGGATTTATTTTTTCGCCCCTTCTCCCACCCCCAATTGTTCCACGCGGACTGATTTTAAAAAAACGAATCATGTCTCGTTAAATGTCCAAACTAAACAAGTCTACACCATTTCACCACTGCTAAAAGTATAACCTGCAAGTTTGTTAATGTGCTGCCAGATTAACATATTTGTCTGGTGTTCTATATAACTAATTCTTAACAAACATCTACAGCACGTGTTTTCAAAATCCCGAATCCTTCTTTGCGTGTTTGCATTGAATATCCAGCTTTCACATCCGTATAAAATTATACTTAGCACTAGTGATCATGAGAAATGTAAGAGAAGAACTAGAGAAAAATGTGTTGCATCCATTAAACATCGACGAGTACAAGATTCCAGAAATAACATACTCTGACGATAAAGTCCTCTTTACTCTGACGATAAAGTCCTCTTTACTGCTCATTCTGATGGACAGAAAGAACTAATCAGAGTGACAAAGAAATACAGCGAGATCTAAAATTTATATCTAAACGCATAGAACTGGAATGTGTAAACAAATTCAAATATCTTGGCGCAAGTATAAACGGTTGAAATAGACTATTTCAACTCCAACCATGTGGTTATTTTTATATATATATAACAGTTAAGGGGGTTGAGATCTAAAGAAGGCTCAGTTGCAGCCCTCAAATTAACACAAATGAGAAAACGGGCAAATTATATAATGGACAAAAAAAATAATGACACTAAAATAATCCCCTTAAGATCATGTGTATTCCCAGTGACAACATATGGCTGTGAGACCTGGACTTTAAACAAGAAAATATCAAGAAAGATACATTTATTTGAAATTAAGTGCTACAGAAAAATACAGACCAGGAGCTGATATTGGCAGTGACCACGATATGGTAGTAATGACTCAGTAGAATGCATCCACATGACTTGTTAAGAGACTTGATTCAGTTCATTGTAAAGACAATTCTTGTCCGTGAAGAGAGTAGGGGCTAATAACTATTGTTATGTGATAACAATAGGAGATCGAACAGGACAATATACATATTCAGAGAATCGACTAGAGGTGATGGGAGAAAGTGCTCATATTGTTATAGAAAGATGAATCAGCAGGTCTTATTGATGGTTCACAGAGTAGCCTATGAAAGCCAAATATCTGTAACAAGCAATCCTGCTCCTAAAAAAAATCTCCCTCTCTCACTCCTAAAAAGAGGCCACAATGAAATTCAGATAACAAAACAATACATTCATCTCCCTTCCTATCACTAAGTTGAAAATATGTAGAGAATTTCACTAAAAATCACAATAGTAGTCAAAGATGCTTAACCTTTACGACTCTGCGGTCGCAATATTGCGCCTATGAGCACAGCTCCATTGTGCCTGTGGGGGCAATCCCGCTACATAGGACATCGCCCGATTCCCGAGTACGGAACTTTACGAAGTAATGATCCCGTGACGTATAAAACCCGCCAAACGAAACTAGGAATACGTCACAGTTTAAAGGTCAAATTCCTTTACTCATTATGATTGCAAGAAGAGAGAAAGCCGGCTGGTTTTGCCAACGAATTTCTAGAGCGACATTGGCCATTTTTTAGCCATATTTTACTATCAAATTGAGTGCCATGTGGCATGGCTAAGTGATCGTGAATACATGTTTTAATTGTTGTTTTTTGTGTTTAATATGTTGTTATTTGATAAGAATGTTTATGTATTCATTCAAAAACACAAAAATAATATGTATCAGGGGTGCCACGTGTGTGCATAGACAATAATTATGCTGCGTGTCGGGCTAGACCAAGTGTTCACTGGACGGACGTTATATGCGATTTCTTCACGTTTTATTAGTTTTTTTAGTTCATATTATATTAGTTTTGATATAAAACAATATATATACAATAGGTATTTATGAGGATTTTATCAATTTTCCACGCATTGCTCAAGTATTAGGGTCATCAAGAAGTTATGTGCGATTTGAAAATGGCGTTTTGCTATTTCCCCCCCCCCCCTCGAATTTTCAACCTCACAACTGTCATATCATAATACAACAACAAAAAAACATAGCTATATTCACTATTCACTCCTTTATTTAGATATGCAAAAATTATTTTGATATCTTTTAAAACAAAAAAGTTATCACGTTTTCAAAACACCCACCATCAATAACGCAAATTTTCCAAAAAAGAATTCAGGCCCAAGGGGATGTTTCTTAATTTTTAATTCAGGGCCCTAAAGGTTAAACATAGCTTCCCCTTCCCACAAGGAACTGGTATACAATTATCTCGTCCTTGAAATCCAGTGATCACATCATGTAAAACATTGGACACGGAACATAACGTTAATAATTTAATAATTGTAGAAACATAACGTTCCGTAATAATTGTCCTCTCTCTTTATGTGACGTGTCCTTTACAGAATGTTGCCATCATTGCCACTCTGTGTACGTTTCGGCTGTGCAGGATGCTTATTCCAGTGTTCTGTTCAGAAGGTCTTGGATGTCATGTGTTCATCAAAGTCTTGGTCTGCCTCTTGTTTTCTTTCTTTGATTTTTGAACTTTTTCTCTCCATGATTAACTATTGTCTCTTTATATGTCAGAAATATGGCATCTTTAGTTCAGTTTTCCAATAAGGTTTATAGTACTTTCGGGCTCCTCTATTGGATGGTATTTCGAGCAGCCTGTAATATACATCTACAGAATTCATTGACTACTGTATTGAAGTTATTGCCTGTAGGAAGGTCTTTGGTTAGTTCACTGGTGTAGTGTCGGTACATTGTCCAGTTTGCCTTCTTGTAGTTTCTCCTAGTAGAGAGAGTGCTGCTATCTGATTCACTATCTACAGTCATAAAGACTGGCTGGTGATTGCTGCCTCCAAACTGTTTTTCAACAACACGATTGATGTTTCACTCCAAATTTGGTGATTGGAATGCCAAGTATGGTGTAGAGGTAGTATGCAATGATTTAAAATAGAAGGTTGGGGGATCAGGATAAGGTCATGTTCATTCTGCCAGTTTTACAGTTCCTAACCTCTCCTGTCCATGTGATCATATCACCAACTCTGCGAGTGACTATTGAAGTCTCTGCATACAATAAGTTTTCCTTGCACTGAGATTGTGTCTAGTGCTAATGGGTGGTCATTCGGACAGTAGTAATTGAGGTGGAATTCTGTAATTTCTGTCCTGAAGTGGAGTATCTGATATTCTGCTCCCTCCATATATGTTTCTAACTGGAATGCACATATTATTCTTAACCAGCGTCAGTACTCTACCCTTTTGCCTATTTACAGTCTGATCAGCATTGGAAGCCTCTTATTTTGAAAGCTACATCCTTGTTGAGATGAGTTTCTTGAAAGCAGCATATATTTACTTGCTCTTCATTTAAGATGTTTTTGAATTCCACTTTTTTTCCACACCAGCATTCAAATGCATTATTTTTAATGGTCTTGTATTTTAGTTAGTTGCTCTATTCTCATGGCTCCTCTTGGAAATTGAGAACACCCAGTTGCTGTGGTTGGACCCTTTCACAGCTTATGGCCTGGCACCATCCCTGCCTGGAAGTCCGTCACAAGGCAATCACATAACATTTATCAGATAAGCATACTCTCATTGCATGGGTTGGTGGGTGGCATACTGATTGCCTCCGTCTTCAGCACCTGTACTTGCTATGGCAGACTATGGTCTTGCTCAATTGTAGGAGGGCCCGGTCAGTCTTAGTTTTCCGCCTCTGTTTTCTGAACTAAGCCATATCTCTGTGGCAGGATATGTCCTCTATGGCGGTATTTATGTGTATCAACTTTATGTTCGACTTACATGCCAATATATTCCTGAGTTTTTGAGGGATTGAGTAAATTGCAAGCAAGCTATTTTTCTTAGATTTCTTAATCATTATTAACTATACTCTTCTTCTTCTGCATTTGTTCTCAAACTCTTGCAGTTTTGCAGGATGCGGTCTGGAGTGCAGAGTGCATTGTATCATAGTTTACAGCTTAGTTGTGATATCTGCACCCTTAGCCTAACATATAAGACTTCAGCACGGTTTCTGAGTCACTTTGAACCTCTATGAGATGGGATAGGCAATTCCACCCCAAACTTCCTTAGTTGCCCCTTACAACATGTGGTAGGAAGCAGTTGCTATTCTTTGCTCCTCTTTTGGGGCCCAGAAAACACACAGATGACTTTCACCGGATTCAAACTCTTGATTCTCATTTACCCATGGTACACATACCAGGACACGTACCAATGACATTAGATAGGGTCGCTATTTGAAAAGTGTTTTGCAGGCTCATGGCATGTATTAAGTAGAGTTCCCAACCACTCTGTGGAGGTAAAGGCCCTAAGTATTGCTGCAAAAAATAATTAAAACACAAGCCAATGTCAACAGGTGGTGTTTCTTACTGATACAATGGCTGTCCTACAAGCCCTTAATAGCGATAAACTGCCAGACCCGCAAGTCATCTGTATATTTTCTGTGCCCCAAAAGAGGAGCAAAGAATAGCAACTGCTTCCTACCACATGTTGTAGGAGGCAACTAAGGAAGTTTGGGGTGGAATTGCCTATCCCATCTCATAGAGGTTCAAAGTGACTCAGAAACTGTGCTGAAGTCCTATATGTTAGGCTAAGGGTGCAGATATCACAACTAAGCTGTAAACTATGATACAATGCACTCTGCACTCCAGACCGCATCCTGCAAGAGTTTGAGAACAAATGCAGAAGAAGAAGAGTATAGTTAATAATGATTAAGAAATCTAAGAAAAATAGCATGCATGCAATTTACTCAATCCCTCAAAAACTCAGGAATATATGGGCATGTAAGTCCAACATAGAGTTGATACACATACATACCGCCATCGAGGCCAGATCCTTGCCGCAGAGATAGGGCTTAGTTCAGACAACAAAGGCTGACCGGGCCCTCCTACAATTGAGCAAGACCATAGTCTGCCATAGTAAGTACAGGTGCAGAAGACGGAGGCAGCCAGCCAAATGGCGATCAACAGTAATCAGTATGCCACCCACCAACCCAAGCAATGAGAGTATGCTTATTTTATATATGTTATGGTGCCAGGCCCTAAGCCTTGAAAGGGTCCAACCACAGCGACTGTGTGTTCTCAATTTCCAAGAGGAGCCATGAGAATAGAGCAACTAACTAAAAAAACAGGACCATTAAAGTGGTACTAGAAAACATCTTAAATGAAGAGCAAGTAAATATATGAATATATATATAAGAATAATATGTGCATTCCAGTTAGAAACATATATGGAGGGAGCAGAATATCAGATTCTCCACTTCAGGACAGAAATTACAGAATTCCACCTCAATTACTACTGTCCGAATGACCACCCATTAGCACTAGACACAATCTCAGTGCAAGGAAAAGTTATTGTATGCAGAGACTTCAGTAGTCACTCGCAGAGTTGGTGATATGATCACACGGACAGGAGAGGTTAGGAACTGTAAAACTGGCAGAATGAACATGACCTTATTCAGATCAACCAACCAACTGATCCCCCAACCTTCTATTTTAAATCATTGCATACTACCTCTACACCATACTTGGCATTCCAATCACCAAATTTGGAGTGAAACATCAATCGTGTTGTTGAAAAACAGTTTGGAGGCAGCAATCACCAGCCAGTCTTTATGACTGTAGATAGTGAATCAGATAGCAGCACTCTCTCTACTAGGAGAAACTACAAGAAGGCAAACTGGACAATGTACCGACACTACACCAGTGAACTAACCAAAGACCTTCCTACAGGCAATAACTTCAATACAGTAGTCAATGAATTCTGTAGATGTATACAATAGAGGAGCTCGAAAGTACTACAAACCTCATTGCAATTTACTTTGCACATATATAAATATAAATAACAACACATGTTATAAAGTTATTGCAACTGTTCTATATATTTTGTAAGAATGATTGTCTAATATACTTTTTTTCTCTCTTTTATTTCAGAGGCTTTGGAGGATGGTGATCTGTTAACTAAATTTTTAATTGATTTTATTTTATTGTAGTTTTAAGAATGTTTCACATACAGTTAAAGCAGAACAAGGCCCATACTTGATAACACTTTGCTGACCAGCAATCTAGAACATGTTTATCTCCAATACCGAGGGTGTGTGCAAATTTTGTAGACATTGACATCGCCGCCTTTAACAATCTATATAAAATCAAACTTGCGAGAGAGCCTTGAAACTTCTATATGCCGTAATGAATGTTTGCACTTTCTGAGTGAATTTGAAAGAAATAGAGTTATTTCAAGTGCAAAATTCTACATATTTTAATACTAGGCCAAAATTACATTACTTTCTATATATCATACAATCTCACCTTTGAAAATTCCGATATCTTCATGATTAATACTCATGAACGTTGTCATAGATTATTTCATGGATGCGGCCATTTGGGAACACTATACTTTCCCGGGTGAGCTATTTGTTTTATTAATGCTAGATACTGTTGCATATTTCTGAAGTATCAAAGTGGTTTTGATGATCGTTGAAATTGGCTACCAAGGTTCTATAATGAAAATTTGAAATTGGTCTGTAAAGTGTTAATCAAGTTGAGAACACAATTGTTCTATGAAAACAAGCATATAAAGGAAAGTAAATGGACAAAAATAAACTAATTCATGTTATTACTCATATTTTTTGGGACATTCAGAATTATTTATTCTGTACTGTAAATCTAGCCACTAATTCACATAACAATACAAGGGAAAATATATAATTTCCAGACATATCGGGTCAATATGTTCCTGGGTGACAGTTTTGGAGGGCGTGAGTAAGTTGCATGTCTTGCTTTCCTTGAATTTGTCAGTGTCAACCCCTATTTTGTTTAAGTTACATCAGCAGAATCAGACCCTGATTACCAGTTACCCATTACAAGCATGGTATGCAGTATCCTCATAATAGAATAAGTAGGTAAAAATGTGTTACACATAACTACTAATATGATGATGATTAGCACCTTTACCTGTGATCAGGTATATCTTGTCAGCCTATAGCCTTTCTTACTAATGCACAGGTCCTCCTCAGTTGTAATGTAGAGTGTGTTGTGGATGGTTGGAAGTGGTGGAAGCCGGTTTTGTTGGTTGTTATTAGGTTTTGAATACTGGAGCAGCAGATATAACTGTAGCATTCATAACTGTTTCATTGTGGTTGTTGCAGTGTCTACAGGTGGTTTATATAGTGTGTTTAGATGTTTATTGATGGAAGCATGACATGTTCTCAGTTGGAATATCAAACTCTGGTTCGCTTTCCTAAGTTGTTTTCCAAAGGGTCCATTGAATTGGGCGTCTCTTGATGTTTAAAAATTGAGCACCCTATCTCTGAGGTTGCCCACCAATAGTCATTCTTGTCTGTAGTTATTTCTCAAGATATTTTTGCTTGTTAGTAGTGTGGTGCTTGGTGAAAACTGGGGCAGCAGTTCCTTTCTTTGATAGTTGTCAGGCCCTCTAACATAGCCAGGTATCTATTGGAGAGTGAGAAGAGATGGAAAGCTAATAAATGTGTTTGTTGATGCTGCAGTCTATGTGTAAATTTCTGTTCTCTAGGGCTTGAAGTGTTATAAAATTTGAATTTGAGATGACTATCTCCTCAGGTAGGTGTGATTCCACTCTCAGATTCTGAGGTAATTTAGTTTAGGGCTTTTCTTATTGCTATTATCTGTGCTACATAACTAGAATAGATGTCGCAACAGGAGCCAAAAATAGTTGGGTGGTCTTCTGAATCTGTATTGGGGTATTTTAACATGGCTCCATATCCTGCA
Source organism: Meghimatium bilineatum (assembly GCA_034231615.1). Classification (NCBI taxonomy): domain Eukaryota; kingdom Metazoa; phylum Mollusca; class Gastropoda; order Stylommatophora; family Philomycidae; genus Meghimatium; species Meghimatium bilineatum. The sequence continues at coordinate 58,884,260 of CM067321.1, read as the reverse complement.
TTCGTGCGAATCCATCTATGTATACATGGATGGTTTCTATGGCAATTGTTTTCAGCAATTTGGTCAATATATTCTTATCTTCCAGTGTGTCTAAGAGTTCAGTTCTTGCAGTAAGGACAGTGGCCTGTATGCAAGGCATGTCGATATTAATATTTTTACTTTGATTTCTGTCCCTTGGTAGGTTGTTATTTATGCTGGTTTCTTTTGTGCTCTTGAGGAAGGAAAGCTTGAGTATTCTATGTTTTTGAGGCCATTTTTCTGTCATCAAGTATTCTGTTTTTGAGGCCATTTTTATATCATCTTTCTTTTCTCTTATGTGATGTAAATTCTCATGTATCTTTTGAAGGTTTCTACTACTGTTTGTATGCATCGTATATATGCAGTAATATAAACATTCGCCCACATAAAGATATATACAGCATTAACATAAACATTTGCCCACATAAAGACATATATTAACCAATTCAATCCCACATCAGCCGAAACCAACCAATTCATTCCCAGAACACCCGTTTACACTAGATCTCTATATGTTCTTTTAAATTGATGTACTTCACTATTTCCGTGTGAATAGACACGTTAAATTTGTTGTTCGTCCATCACAAGTGATGATGACCATTTGTTACATCCACTTTTGAAAATTCAATTTTAGTTATGTCCTTGACACGTTAAATTTAGTCCTGACATAACTGCCGGTAATGGTGGCTTCCAGTGTAGTTTTCCGATTGTTGATAACAGGTGTCATATACGAGCTGTGAGTTTTTAAAATTGACCTTCAATTTTCTTCAAAACTTGGTAAGAATGGACCTACTTATGATTCAAATGATGTTGATAAGCAATTATTTAAATAGAATTTAAGAGAATGTGAATGAATCAGACGGTGTTGAGTAATTTTTAAGGAGTTGAAAGTAGCAACGATCGTTGATCTGTAGTATAGGCTGATTGATGGCGTGTGGGCATCCCCTGCACCATAGACCTAGTAATGGTTGAGAGTAGTCAACACAGCTGATCTATGTCAATATTGATCAATTTCTCGAGAAATCAGGTCCTGCAAATGACATTGATCCAGATTACTCACTTTTGATTAGGACTATGTTTATTAGTTTTCACTAATTTTCTACGTGACTCATTCTTTGGGGTGCGCCCGTACAAAACCAATGCTGGTGTAAATATTTTCAGAAAAATTAGATCCTTTCTTTGGAAACGTGTTTCACCAGATATCTAGGGCTTTCTTTTTTGTGAACTAGGTCTGTATGATTGAAGTAAACAATTGAGTTACAGAATGATGTCTACTCGTCAACTGCTTTGCAGCTTTTCATTTGAACATTTATCAGCAAACAATTTGACACAATTAACTGAAGCTGACATGAAACTGGTGCTCATTTTTTTCCTCTTTCATGTTACACAAGTAAACTTGTCTTACATGACAATCATAAAGATATGTTCACAGATCAGTACCTTTTCCATTTATCTGTTAATTGGACTTTGAATCATTTGAATAATTAAAATTTGATTGTAAATTATGTTTTATTAATTTTGTTGCACAATCATTATATTTTGCGGAGTTAATTCCCCTTGTCCTGGGAGTTAAGCCTGGATTTTTCCGTGATTGGTCGGGACTGAAAGGGTTAATATAAACATTTGCCTACTTAAGGATCTACTCCTGTATTAACATTATATATATATATATATATTTATATATATATATATATGCCTATCTGCAGCAGTGACAACGCCTAACAAATTTGTGGATCTGTCAAAGACAGTGGTATCTGGAATTTTGTCTTGCCATCTGATGTTCATAACTTTCTGAGACAAGTTATGGGAAAGATTTTGAGTTTCCTCATGTCATCTATACATAATCTATGTTTCACCATCGTATAACAGCACTGATCAATGGAATGGGGCAGCCAACTGATTGATGTCGATTCATAACCAATTACTCAATGAGTTGTAGACCTTGACAGCTGAGATAATTGTTCCAATCTGCACATCATCATCAGGTGACATCACCAAATTGAAGTTTGGCTGCAACAGATCTCCAACATTTTCTATCTCTTGCCTTCCTTGACTGTATCCTGCCCATCTCATGGTTTCTCTCTCATTTGCATACCTGCCTACCACTTACCTATTTTTGGTAATAAACATATGTGAAGAACACACAAAAAAGACCATCTAAAGAAAACTCACCTATAACACTGCAACTCACAAAGGGATAAAGTGTAAATAAATACGACTCACACTTTGCCGTAATCAATTAACTTCAAGAGCTTGCAGCTGCAAGTTGTGCTCTTAAAATTTTGAGTAAATGTTACATAGGTAATGAACATCATGCTGGCCACGAGTTCTTGACCAATAGGATAATGTAGAATAGGTTTGCCATTTTATAATACATAATTCTCAATTCTTGTGTGTTTGTGATGTGTGTTTGGGTGTTCATAGTTTTCTCATACCATTGAAATGATTTTTAACTATTCCTATTCTCCTTTAAACTTGTGTTTCACATGGGGTTCTAAACTTTTCCCACACAATTTTGAAACTAGTTTTCCCACAGGTTACATCTTGACATCTCAGGTTACAATAATTTGACAACACTTGAGATAATCAGCTATGGCATAGAATATCATTAGAATACTGATTTGTCTGCATACTATTTGTTCTGGTTTTTGTATGGATATTAGTATTGAATAAACACACTAGAAACATGATCAGTTTAATGTTTTCAGTGATTCTAGATACATCATTATTATCTTCTTTGAAACATGTTTACACACTTCCTTTTTTAAACCATATCCCCCACTTACAGTAGCAGTCAACTGGTAGACAACTACAGTCGTCGCAGAGTTTTTAAAAAAAAATTTGTTTCGTTGCGGTTGTATTTTTAGTTTGTGCTGGGTTAATACCAACAAAAAATGCACATAACCACAACAGACCCACACTGGATCCAGCAACACCTCGCAAGGTTCCACAGCGTGATAACCCACCAGCAAACTAACTATAAGTGGTGGGTCGCCGTGGTCTGATGACACCAACTAGTCACCCACTATGAACTGACACCCCCTCCCACCACTTTACCATTTCCCATGCCTTGGTTGTAGGGTAAATGCCTTGGGGAAGGAGAGTCTGCCTTCTTCCAACACAGCTTTCGTTTCTTGTCTCTTTACTCTTCACCTACACTGATCCCTTCTCTTCGGCACCTTCTTCCCACATCTCTCTTTATCTAGCCCCTTTTATGATACCTTCATGGGGAGCAGCGTAGCTCACTGGCGTCGCATATGAGTGGTCCTGGGTTCATTCCCCAGTTGAGATGGAAATGTTTTTCAGATCACAATGGCTCCCGGGTCGACCCTGCCTTAAATGGGTGCCGGATTAATCCGGGAAGGTGAAGACTGCGAGGGAGAAGAGATGGCTACCGTCCTCATTTGCAGAGCCATTGAAATGTGAGACCGCTAACATCTCACACCCTACGGCATTAATAAATGATATGGGTTACTTTGCTATGATACCTTCATACAACACTCTTTTCTGTGATGGCCACCGCACCCTCTCCAGTTGTGCCCTCCCTGCATCCCTTAGGCCTTCCTGCACATTCCTTCCTTGTGTGACGTGTCTCCATTTTGGGGCCCACATCGATCTGCCACTTTCACATCAATTTTTCTTCCTCGCATCATTATTTACCCTTTTTTGTATTCTCCTTCCTTCTCTCAGCCCCCTTCCCCATCTCTTCTTATCTCATGCTGTCTGTCTCTATGGGCCGTTTGAGTCATGGATACTAATACCTTCTCCACCCTCTCTAGCTTCTGTGTCCCTGCCTTACACTTAGTTTCTTGCTTGCCACGCGTTCTCAACTCCTTTTGTCTATTCGACAGTGTGTACGATTTTATTACCTCTAATTGACCGAGGATATCTTTCCCGTATTTTTACCGGTGTGAATTGGCCTTGCCCTACTATATAATCTGGCTTATTGGTTTAATGTCCTTGTTTTTAAGCTACTACTTTGGAGATCTTCTCTTCTTCATCGTTCATTCTCAAACTCCCGCTGGATCTCCCTTGTAGCAGGACCATGGTCCTACTAGATTTCCAGCAGGATGTAATCATGAGAATGGAAATGCGTTGTGTCACCGTTTTATTTGCGCCAATGGCCCGACACATCCGTCTTTGGCGGGACTTTGGAGATAAGTATTTTAAATTTTCTTATTTATCTCATTTTACTTGCATTATATCTTATCTATTTTTACTTTTTTCAGTGCACTTTTCCCTCCTTACTTAACTATCTTCTCCTCACACCCTAAGTAGCTGTCATGCTACCCTATCTGTACTTCTTCCATCATCCATTCACTATTTTCCTTCTTTCCTGCCTATTACAACCATGTGTGTCTCTATGTAAGATTTGTTTACTGTGGTTTTTTGTTTGTCCTGTTTTTAGTCGAAACGTCGTCTGTCCATGTGTCCCGTTAGGTTGTTTTATTCTTAGTTTGGTAACACTTATATCTGTTTTCGTTCATTTTGATATTTGCTATACGTTACCCCAGACACACATTTCCTGTTTAGTGTTGTTACCTGACACGAACTTTTATCCCTTGATTATCATACATTGAACATCATTCAAACTAGGGGATTCATTTTTATTTCGAATAACGAATGAACTCGAAATTCTAGTCGGCGAGAGTGTGACTAAATACACTACCGCCGTATCTATCTATATGTACTACGATAGACCAGAATTTTTTCTGACTGCATAATAATATACTAGCAATCATTAAAAACGCACCACTTTAGCGTAGCTATTTTTTGGTGCTGAATTTAAAATACACAAAACAAGTACATTTACAAATCTGATCCATTTACAGACCCAAATGTGCATTTTTCTGAAAAGTGAACAAATTCAGGACCGTCACCTAAGCAGTTGTCTACACTAAGGTTAAAAGAAAAAACGAGTGGTGGGATGATGTTTTGCAAGCCAATGAAGTCTCTATTGCACCGTACTTGTGCTGACAAATTTCCAAGTACTAGGTGTAAGAGTTGCCGTTTCGCAGATGCATCAATTGAATTGGACGATCTTTAGGGGCTACCATTGTTACATGACGTTGGCCAGGCCTGTAGCCAGATGTCTTTTCATTCAGCCTCACTATAGTGGAATAGTCACAATTAAAATGTCTGACAACTTCTCTGGCCACCATATCACTTCTCAAGATACAACAGCTTGCCATCGCTCTTGTGACGAAAGCGAGGTATCGCAAATACAAAATCACTTCCTTTCGATTTCATATTCATCATTTAAATATTAAATGTTTGGGTTCTATAATCGCATAACATACCCCCTATATTTCGTTATTATATAGCGAGATGTGAACGAAACAAGATTCAATGCACATGTTCATTGGTAGTGTATGATGCTTTGCGCATTGTTTTCATTTTATTCAATCAATAAATCCGTAACCCTTCAGGGTCGTAGGGGTACCACATTGGATGCCTCAGCACACAGAGTCCTCCAGAGAATTCTATCCTCAGCGATGCGGATGAGTGTGGAAATATATTGCCCTGTCCATGCCTTTATTTTTCCTCCTCTGCTTCTTCCACCCTCGACAGTTTTCTGCAGTATTGTTTTTGACAAGGAATCGTGCCTGCATACATGTCCGAACCATGCTAGTTTTTGTCGTTTCACTATTGAAAGCAGTGGCTCCTGAACACCTGCACACATATCCACTTTATTTCTTACGTACACATTGGTCTTATGTTCCCTATAGGAAATTCGTAGAATTCGTCTTTAGCATTTGTACTCAAAAGCCTGTAATTTTCTCTCCATGTCCGCAGTGAGTGTCCAACTCTCACAACCATACAACACAACAGAAAGCACCAGCGACTTATACAGTTTGATTTTCACTACAACACTGATGTTGCTTTTCCAAAACACAGCCTTGACAAGGACGATAAAAAAATCTCCAGCCTTACTTTTAGTTCTGCTTTGCATTTACCATCGCTGCATATACTGGATCCGAGGTATTTGACGGTATTCACCTCCTCAAGCGTATGTCCATTCATCACGATATTAGTCTGGTTTTCTGTGTCTCTGCTGTTTACCAAGATTTTGCTCTTATCTGTATTGATTTCCATTCCATACTTGCTGGTAACTTTTTCCAACTTTGATGTTAATTCTTGCAATGATTGTTCTGACCCAGCTATAAGATCAATATCATCAGCGAAACGCAAATTCATTTTATTACACGGTCTAAGAAAAAAGGTCTTAGTTTAAACATAAAAAGACAACAATGATAACATCAGGAAATATTATCCCACCAAATAGCAAAATAGTATTAAATGAGAAAAACTTAAAACAAGTGAACAGTTTCGAATATTTAGGAACATTAATAACTCCAGATGGTAAATGCAAGACCGAAAATTATAAGCAGTAAATTACAAGCAAAAGCAGCATTCCATAAAATGAAAAATATCCTATGCACCAAGTCCATATCGATGGATACTAGAAAGCGTGTCCTCAAATGCTACATTGAACCAGTGCTACTCTATGGAAGTGAAGCATGGACAATAAATAATACATCACAAAAATCATTGGAGGCAGCGGAAATGTGGTTTATTCGAAGAATGTTACGCATTCGTTGGACGACAAAGATTACTAATGAAGAATGTCTTAGAAGTATGGATGTGAAGATGCATTATTGATAATATAAGAAAAAGACAGTCAACATTTATTGGGCACATTTAATGAGAAGAGGAGGCATTGAGAATATAATGACAGCAGGAAAGATAAAAGGGGGGAGACCCAGAGAAAAGATATTGGACAGTTTGACTAAATGGCTTCGATTGACAACACCAACAGAGATGATGAAATATATTGGAGATCGATGCACATGGAGAGATATGATCGCCAACGTCATTCGGCACGGCACTTGATGATGATGAAAGTACGTGAATCTCTTCACCACTTTCAATGGTACAGCATGTACCTTTAAGCAGAAATCCAGATATACTTTGCCAGGTTGGAACACGACGTTTTCTTTCTCTGTATTAATAGTATGTTAAATGTTCACTGTCGTAGTTAATTCTGTTGTAAGGGTAGAGTGTTTACCTAAACCAAAGATCATTCATCCATTTTCGTTCGTACCTAATCAGCTTTTTCATTTTGGTCTGAAGAAGACATGGCTGAATTGGGACCACGGACTGAACATGGTGTGACATTTCCAAACTCATCAGGATGGTAGAGGATAGAGATGCGTGGAGATATTTCTGCACCAAATGTTTCAATGTGATACAAATACAACGCGGAGGGGGGGGGGGGGGGTTATGGTGCTAGTTTTATTATGATTATCGTTATTATCCCCCTTTCATGAGAAAGTTTATAACATTTTTGTGGCATATCCTTAAATGGAGGAGGGAATGGGTTTATTCAACTTTTAGTTAAATTGATAATACAAAAATTCATGGTCCGATTTCCTAAGCGAAGGAGTTTGAACACCTCAACCTCCTGCTTTTATCTACCAACTGACAGATGTGGTCCATTCTTTGGAATATGTCTATAATGATCTGTAAGATGGAGTTAGACTTCGGCAATATGATGTTTTTCATTATTTGACATTATAACATTTGCATTAATTAATCAGGAGTCGTGATCCGGTGTCACACCTGCAAATGTCTTATTTTGTATTTGTGGTAACGAAAAGGTCAAGTGTTGATATACCGAAAATTTGCACACGATGTGGTGTGCTTTCCAATAATTATAAACACCAGAACGCACGTTATGCATTGAATCATGGCGTGCAAGTGAAATATTTACCATCATATATTTTTGGGAACTATAAGTTCTGCTAAGATCAATAGATGTGACATCAGACACACAACAAAAGTTTAATATGAGATCAAGTCTATCGATAATGGCATTCTCGGTCCAACCCAACATATTAAATAGAAGTTTTAAAAGTCTCTTCGTTTGCAATAATTACTTATCTAAATGTTTGGGAATTAAGCTAACAGGTAAGTGTATTTAAATTACATTTCTGCTCTTGTATGCCAATTTGGAAGTGACAATGTGTAGAAAAAGACTGCTATTTAACAGAAGAAACAATGGCATTTTAAAGGGTTAATCTTTAATATGTGTGACCGACAGTTTGCACAACAGGAAGTAACGTCAAAGAGAATTGCCGTACAGGAATAAAAATAACAATGTTATTTCTCATAGTGAGGCCATCGTCATTATCAAACTCAAATCAGCGCCGTAGATACGTTTTCAGTATAAGGGTGTTTCACTTAAACAAACAAAATAGAAAAAAAAATGTCATTTTCCAATTCTCATGTGCAAAGATATCAGAAAAAAAGTGAAACAAGCCAAACAGAACTGGATTTCTGAACAGTGTGAGTTCATCGATAAGGATATGAAGCAATGTAACAACAAAACAGCGTTTGTCACTTTGAAAGGGTTAACACAACCACGCCTGCCAAGAACAACCATCATTGAAAATAACAATGGAATATTGCTCAATGAAAAAGAAGACATAATGAAAAGGTGGACAGAATATTGCAGAGAATTATATCAATGTGAAATTGACCTATACTCTCAGGTATCTATGGTACTTGCTTAACAACAGAAAATTGGGAAATGCAGAAGTTTTGAGGGAGGAATTGTCAACGATCTTAAGATCATTGAAGGAAAATAAATCACCAGTGGTTACACCCTCCTAGTCGATAATATTCCTTCGGAACTCCTAAAATATATACTGGAGGGGAGTTGATCACTGTTCAGACAACCATCTACAAGAAAATATGGTCTAGAAAAACATGGCCTAGATTATGGACACACTTACTATTGGTATCTATTCCTAAGAAAGACAACCTCAAACTGTTTTACAGAATTTGAGGATTTGAAGAATTACAGAACTAGGTACTTTTAGTCTAATCATCCATTCTAAAAAGGTGATGCTAAATACCACTCTGAACAGAATGCAAGCTAAATCAGAGGAAGTGTTAGCAGAAGAAGAGACTGGTTTCTGTAAAAACAGAAGTGCATAACACTCAATGATAGACGGGAGGCACAGAGTGCAATGAAGAAGACAATTGCAGCATTTAAACAAGTTGCCATAGAAGCAAAGAAGATGTGTTGGAAAAAATTTACTGAGGAGGTCACGGTGGACAAAGCATTACACAAGTTTTGTAAGCTACATCGGTCAATGAAGCGGAGAACATAAACAAAAACAGTGCAAGCGTGAAGGACGACTCAGAGCAGACACTGACATCAGATGAAATGAAAGGCAGAGCCTTCTTTGATAGATATCTTCCAACAAATCAATCAGGGTGACTTAGATCAACGCAAAGAAATGATGCATACCCTGACATCCGTCACGGATTTTAGGGCTAAAGAAGACCAGCTTGCAGATGTTAACAGTATAGATATCGCTGACAGTGTACATAGTAGACTAGATCAATTGTCGATATGGTGCAGAACATACAACGCTGTGATCAATCCCTTGAAAACAAAGGTCGCCTGGTACTCTGGTAATAATAATCTGGTCAGTGACACACTGCCAGCTGTCAGTTGCATGAGCTCATTCATTAAAAGAGAACATGACCTTAAATATCTTGGGATAATCTTTGACAGAAGTCTCTCATTCAACAAACAAGTCACAAATATGATTCAGAAAGCTCATAGGGGGATCCGTTTTATCAAGGTTATGGCGACTTTTGACATGCATCAATGGGTACTTTTTCTACTTCTACACGTGATGGTGCTATCTGTTATAGAGTATGGCCTCGGCTTACTAACACTATCACAGACGCAAGTCGGTAGATTGGGAAAAGTCCAAAATGAGACAATGAGATGTTACTAGAGATACACCCATCCCTGCTATGAGATTTCTACTTGATCTCACCCAGCAATAGAGTGCGACATCAGGTAGCACAAGCTAGATTGTACCTTAAAGTGACAGAATACAACCACCACCCATTACATCAACGTCTAGATGAGTCAAAGGGAAATGGAGCAAGCGTGGCAGATGATGGATGGCAGATGCTGAAGACACACTGTGAATAGTATGTGAATTTTAAGAAATAGGAAAAGGCAGTGATTTGTTGGAGGGAGACACTGAGAAGAAATCACTAAAGCAATAATACAACTAGATAAAACGGACGGGTGTCAGGGCCCAAGTTACAGTGCATGAACTCGCCAAGTTACACTCGAAGCCACAAGACATAATTATATACAAAGATGGCTCCGTAAACAGTAACACTAATAAAAGCGGTTGGGGTTTTGTTGCCTACAGAAATGGCGTGAAGTTGGTTGAGAAATCTTCAGCATATTCAATTGTCACATCGAGCTTAAGGATGGAGGGGTGCAAAGGAAACGCATTGCTCTCGTTGGACCCAGGGTTAGCAGATAACCAAGATCCCAAATGTACCTCCTCGCGCTGCACCCTGCAAACAGAAATACAGCAGCTCGAGCTGATTCTGGCCAAATCATTTGGGGATCGTGTCCGAGAATGTGGAGGTAGCAGATGGAAAGAGATTTGACCGCATAAGAGACAGACACTATCTCCGACACCACCAGCATCACCACATACAGCGACACTGTCGACATACAGTGAAGCTAATAAGTCCAGTCCAAACATTGGAGGGGGGGGGGCAATGTAAAAGGCACGTAAAGGTAGATGCATGGCGAGAGAGAAATATATTTCATACTGAGTACAATGATACAATGAAAGGGCAGAACAGCGCCAGAGGCCAGCTTCTAGTTACCTGTTCTCCTTATAGGCAGAGACCCAGATCCAATCATGGGCGTTCAGAAAAGCAAGAAGACCTGCTCCAACTCTAATGCCGCGCCTTTCTATACTGGATACATGCTCGCGAAGAGAAAGGGTTCCGTACCCGATGGGCTCAGGCACAAAAGGTACACAAATTTAGCCCTGTCAATTTAACCCAACTCTACTGTCAGGTATTCCTATACAGGAAATACACTTGCAGAGATAAAGGATTCAGTACCTGATGGGCTCAGGTGCTATTGGGACAAGGTCTCTCAGCTCGAGAATGCCTTGCTCTCACACGCGTGGTGTGAGACTCGAACTTGGGCGAGGGTTTCAAGATGTCTGTTAACGATACCTCAGGTAAGAAGATGAAAGTGTCAGGGTCCAACTCTTCTGGCGAGTTCTTCCTCATACGGAACCAGGCTCGCGGATGAGAAACGGTTCAGTACCCGATGGACATAGGCAAAGAACGTCCAATTGCACGAGATGGGTTCATAGACAGTGGGACACATTGAGCGAGAAAAACGTGCTCGACAAGCGTCTTGACGAAGAGGCACTACACACCAGCGTGCCCGGCGACAGATAGACATGCTGTCACGGACTAGGGAAGCCTACCCGAATTAAAGGCATGACGAAAACGGATGTGCTGGACCTCGGACGTCCACACCACAAGTGGTCAACCGAGGTGCAAATAACACAGTTCTACTGTGGAACTTGCAGCACAACGTACTTCACGCTCCCCGGCGGAAATCACACGAAATATTCGTTGTGGTTATATGAGAGCGAACGAAGAAGAAGAAGATGATGAGGATGGAGATAGAGTGAGAGTTACAGCAGCACTTAATTGGTTGTTTTCTGATACATCAACACATGCGGTAATACAGACTCTCAAAGCATCCTGCGCAAGATAGAAAAGTTCATGCTTAGAAATGAATTGTGAGATTTATTGAACAACTCAGTTGTCCAGGGCATTACATGGATATACTGCCCTGGTCATGCTGGGGTCAGAGGAAACGAGAGAGCTGACTTATTGACAGTCAATGCGGCGATGGACGTCACATTGCTGATAAGAGATAATGCAGACTTAATGAAGGCAGTAATAAATTCATTTCAAGATGAAGATGATGTCAATGAGGCTGAGAACGTACACATAAAGATCATATTATAAATGGGATTGTCTAGTGGTGTGGGGAAAAAAAGGAAATTCTTTGAAAAATTCCGAAGATCACTCAATCAACACCTGATTGAGACTCTGAGTCTACATACACTGGGATGGCTGCTAGAACGGAGAGCGGAGCACTTATGGAAATGCGCCACGTGCCGTGAAGTCAGTTTCTAATCAAGAAGAAACGTAAGTACCACAGAACCCTCAAAATATTGATGGTTGTTGATTCAGCAGTCCATGGGCTATGCTCTTTGACCCAGACAATATTGACATCAACATGCTTAGTTTCATAGTTTTATTGATTTCACAAAGGCATTAGATGGTGTGTGTCACCAATGTCTTGGGCAGATACTGAGACCATATAGCATCGGCACAAACATCATATACGTCATTGGCACGCTTTATAAAGATGCAAGCAGTGCTGTTTTCATAAATAATGACATTGTTGAAGTTTTCAAGACAGATATAGGAGTGCGCGAGGGTTGCATACTTTCTCCAGTAGGTTTTAAGACATATCTTGAATATATAATGTAGGAAGCAGTACGAAGCCTCCAGTCACCAATAATTAATTGTGGTCGGCCACTTTCTAAAGTGCTTTATGTTGATGAAATCAATCACTTTGCTGGTTACGAATCTGAGCTTCATGAACTCATTTCACAGTTGAAGACATTAGTCGGTAATATGGCATGGAAGTAGTGTGTCTTAAGCAACTGAATATATATATATATATATATATATATAAAATAGTGCTCATGCAGAGTACCATAGACCCCTTCTCACGGGCCTGCAACAACTTTGGTCTCACTATTAACACACTAAAAAAAAACCAAGTCATGCACCAATAAACATCAAATAGCCAACATACTGCTACTTCCATCATCGTCAATCAGGAAAAACTGCAAGGTAGTCGACAATTTTATTTACCTTGGAAGCACTCTCTCTCTCTCAAGATGTCAACATTGATGCGAAAATGAACAATAGACTGGCAAAGGCTAGTGCTGTATTTGGTAGATTACGCAACAATGTATGGGACAGAAGTGTATAAGAACAACCACTAAACTTCAAGTATACTTCATGCGACTGTTATACCAACCCTACTATACGCTTGTGAAACTTGCACGGTGTATGCTAGACATGTAAGAAAATTAAATCATTTCCATCTTACCTGCCTACGTAAATTACTAAACATCAATTGGTGAGATAAAGTATCAGACTACGAGGTCTTGGAAAAATCAACTTCAATAATCAACTACACATTACTTATGAAGGTGCAAGCACGCTGGACAAGTCATCTTGTGCGTATGGAAGACTGCCGTCTGCCAAAACAAATATATTATGGACCATTCAAGACAGGAATTCGAAAAGCTGGTGAACATAAAAAACACTCCAAAGACACGCTCAAGTCATCACTGAAACATCTTGAAAGTGACGTAGGCTCTTGGAAGAGCCGTGTTCAGGATAGAACAGCATGGCGTTACAGCCTTAGAACTGGAGCACTAGCGGCGGAAGAGACCAGGCAAGCTAGGCTACTGCAAGACAGAGGCGCGTACGTAGAAAAGAAAACATCTCAACGTCCCATAGACGGTTGTCAACTCTGTTAAACCTTTTGTGCTCGCGGTGGACTAGCTAGTCATTTAAAAACGCAGTTAACTTTATTTTTTATTATTTATTGTTGCTATTATTATGGTTGAGTTTTAGGTCATCGTCGATTACGACGGACGAACATCATATAACAGTGGTAGCAAATAGGTCGACAGCAGAGATATTAAAGTCTGATGCGATTTTGATTAAGAAAAAATTTAATATGATGGAGAGTAATGCTGATGTAAAGATCCAGTACCTGGGATGCACTATTAGGATAATTCCAGACATAATTCATGGCTGAGTATTTGGAGAAACAATATCATCAGTATCAGAGGAATCTTTATCTGAGAACTGATAACGGAGGCGATAAAGACAATGACAACAGTAGACGTCGTGAGAAAGAGAGTAGTGACCATGTACAACTCGAAAGAGGGGCAGATGCGAGGCCCATTACAGTAATTTCGTTATCAAAAAAATGTAAGCTCGGGAGGAGTGCAAACAGCTACAGCACTAGACTGAAAAAAGGAGAGTGTCACAGCAACATAGGTGATAATACTTAAAGCATAGATACGCCCGTGTCACATCAGGGCCCTGGACATCTATGGTGCAAAGAATAAGACCATTGTTTTTTAGGGTAGTAGTAATGTGACAGTAAAGCAAGGATTGGCTGTCTGTCAAGTGTGACAGAGAAGTCTTTGACTGTGTATGTCAACTCGTGTGACAGTTTTCAGTTTGACACTTGTCAAAACAGTGTGATGAAGATTGAGCGTCACAATATTGGCGGAGAATAGAATCTGAAGTGCGTCACAATAGTGTGACACAATATTGTGACAGTGTCTTAAACAAGACTCTCTGGAACTCTCTGGTGCTGTTACCAGGTTTATTCCTGAGTTGATTTGTGTATCTTGTTATGCTGAGGTAGCAATATTCTTTCCATGTGGTCAAAGAAGTTGAAATAATCTATTACTCTCTCCCTATTCACACCGGGGTTTAGCCCACCTACGAATATACATTTATCATTCGCCTAGTGTGTCTGTCTCTCCCCCAATCTGTCTTGAGGCTTGCAATTTCTGGCATAATGCACTTTCTGGCGACAGCTGAAACAGATAATATTCCTAACCTTCTTCTTGTATTGGTAGTAATTTCTGCCATGCGTGTTATGGCCTCTAACAGTTCCCCTGATGTGTATTTGTTCAGTTCTTCAAACCAACATTCTCCTCTCCTAATACTATCATATGCTCCTTTTGTAGGGGCGGTATAATATTCTTTTTCTATCAGTCTCCCCGCCTGCGATATCGTGTTTGCGCGAAACATTCCCCAGGCGTGTCCTAAGTAACCGCGTATCATCATCATCAAGTGACATATTCTTTCTAGAACGTAGTCTTTCCTATGGATCTCTTGAATTCTCCGCGGTCTTGAGCAAGTTGTCCTGCATCTTTCAGTGACATACGCAGGCTTCTTGAATGTCTTTAGTCCAACGGCGTTTTGGTCGGCCTTTGCCCCTGTTGCCTTCTATCATTTCCTCCAGTAACACTCTCTCCATGCCGTCGTGTCTCTTAATATGACAGAAAAACCTAGCTTTTTCTTTAATATGGTGTTCAGAAACCAGCCTTCCTGGACGTTAATTGTTCGTAACACCTCCTGGTTTGTTTTCTTCGCTGTCCATGGTATTCTCAGAATTCTTCTATAACACTTTAATTCAAAGGATGCTATTCTCTTGGCCACTGTTTAGTGTCCATGCTTCACATCCATATGTCGCCACAGGAAATACACATGTTCGTAGTAAACACAATTTGGGTCTTATGTTAGTACCTTGTCATAGTTTCTTTATCTGTTTTAAGTTTGCCATTGCCGTTCTTTTCTGGATAAACCGCGTATTGCTTGTATTAATACGTATGACTTGTCCCTGCTCAGTTTCGTCATTTCCAACGCGCCCTCATAGTCTACGTCCTTGCCAGTTTGGCGTTTGTGCATCAATTCCGGTTTCTATCACTATCTTCTCCTTCCCCGAGTTCACTAGCCTGCTTTTCAATTCCTGTAACCAAAACAGCTTTTCCCTTTGAAATATGTATGTGACTCCTAGAAGTATACACATACTTATGTCGCGTACCGGCGACATTTTCATTGTCCTGTATCGTCATCATTTTATTACCTCCGATCTCTACTTCCATTTCCTCTCCGTTCTATTTCTTCTTCTCAATCTACTTGCAATGTCTTACTTCGTCCAACTTTAATCTTTGAAGGTAACTCCTTTCTCCTTACAACTAACTACTTAATTTACTATATTTTATGAGAAAAGCTGCAATGTCTTACTTCGTCCAACTTTAATCTTTGAAAGTAACTCCTTTCTCCTTACAACTAACTACTTAATTTATTATATTCTATGAGAAAAGCTGCAATGTCTTACTTCGTCCAACTTTAATCTTTGAAGGTAACTCCTTTCTCCTTACAACTAACTACTTAATTTACTATATTTTATGAGAGAAGCTGCAATTGTTACTAAATTAGATAAAATAATAAATGAATAAATTATTTAAAAAAATAAGTGTAATATAATGTATGGGATAATTGATTTTATTGCAAAACAGCAAGTGAAATGGTTCGCTCACCTTATGAACATCACCCTAACCTCGAAAATAAACATGAACCCAACTAAGGTCTTGCCTGGAACGACAACTAAGACTCCCACCCTTACGATTAACGACAATTCATCATTCACATCACAATAGACACAATATAAAATGGTTGTGGGTTCTTCATATCTTTTCAGACATGACTTGTTAAAGCTGAAAAATAGTATACATTTCTTTCGGATAGACGCTGATTCGGGAAATGGGTGCCAAATGAAATCTCAACCAACTTAGCCAGACAGTTGTCTTTAACACCTCCCAGTTGAAGGTTAATTTAAGCCTTAACTCTAGTTTGATGATCACGATGCTGATTGTTGCATATTTCTTTCAGGTTTTTCATTGGTCAGTTTTAGGTTTTTTATTTTTCTGCGGTAAAAGTATATGTTTTTCTGTGTCTTCCTTCTCACATCCGAGATGTGTCTGGTAATTAGTGATATGATTATATTTGTATGTAACCAGTGGCATGTTATTGTTGATAGGATCAGCATCACACCGATCGCCTTAACTTTCGTAGATTTGTTCTGGTACACGTTTGCCAAAGTTGCGTTGACCAGGAAGTCGTTTGTGGTTCATAAAAAAAATTTAAAAAAATAGCCAGTCTCAACTAATAGTAGAATCTCGTTCCACAGAGTTAGGAAACAAGTACATTAAGCATTTTCTATATGAGGTAATTACCATTTGTAGTGAAATAAGTAGGCCTACACTTGAAAATATACTTGATCAGTTTGATCTGTACACTACTCTCTATAAATCAGGTTTAGTCCTTCAAGTTGTAGGGCTGTACAGCAGCTCGTGGGTACGCCTACAGTTGATGCTTGTGCCATTGTGTGATGAAAATATGCCGGCCAACTACGAGAGAGATTGTGGACCACTACATTACAACCCACAAGAGGTGGGTCGTGCTGGTCTATGGAAAGTGTGTCATTCATTCCCCCTTGGCTTCATTAAAGAGTTTTACTTCTACACCGAGCCATACTGTTCCAATTTTTCTGACGATGAAATATCTGGTATGCTTGCTAACTATTGATATGAAATATCTGGTATGCTTGCTAACTATTGATATGAAATATCTCGTATGCTTGCTAATTATTGATATGAAATATCTCGTATGCTTGCTAACTATTGATATGAAATATCTCGTATGCTTGCTAATTATTGATATGAAATATCTGGTATGCTTGCTATCTATTGATATGAAATATCTGGTATGCTTGCTAACTATTGATATGAAATATCTGGTATGCTTGCTAACTATTGATATGAAATATCTGGTATGCCTTCTAATTATTTATATGCTAAAATCAAGAATTAATAGAGTATGTTTTATGTTATCTACATTCATATCTATGGAATATGTCGGTTATCTAAACTCACAGCGTCCTGGGTAAAAGGTTGAAAGGTTGATTTATCAGTCACTCTTTTTTTGTGGTGACATTTATAGCTTTCATTATACAGCTCATTTCACACACTGTGATCTTTTTTTTCTCGTGTAACTAGAACAATGTAGCCAAAAATGGTGCCATGTGTTCTAAATACTGGGAGAAGGAAAATCAATCTATCTGTCTGTCTGTCTTATTGCCTGCCTGCTAGTCGGTCGGTCGGTCTTGCTGTCTATACATACGCCGCATCCCTTGTTTGCCTTGCGGCGTCAGGGATAGAAGAATTCTCTGAAGTTAGCTTTCCTATGTGCTGTGTGTAAGCCTGTTCCTGTGATCCAACTTTTACATCCCTTAAGAAAGGAGACCTTCAACTATGTACCAACTATAGAGGAGTAGCACTAATTCGTCAAGCCAGCAAAATACTACTGCAGATCATAATGAAAAGAATACAGTGCAAATTAAAAACAGAAATTCATGAAGTTCAAGCCGGTTTTCGAGCAGGAAGAGGAACAAGAGACCACATATTTAACATGAGAAATATAATTGAGAAATGTAGGGAATACAGTTTATATCTACATATGTGTTTCATAGACTACACCAATGCGTTTGATTGTGTTAAACATCACCAGCTGTGGTCCATCATGGGGGGCATGTGCGTCCCCAAACATCTAAAACATCTGATTGAAACACTATATCACGAACAACAAGCAGCAGTAAGAGTGGAGGGAGAAACATTCGCTGAATGATTCGCTGTTTAAAGTGGAGTGAGACAGGGATGCACTCTATCCCCTTATCTTTTTAACTTCTATGCAGAGAATATAATGAGAAATGTAAGTGAAGAACTTGAGGAAAATGAGTTTCATCCAATAAACATCGATGAGTACAAGATTCTAGAAATAAGATATGCAGATGACACAGTCCTCCTTGTTACACATGCTGAGCGATTGAAACACAACAACAAAGAAATACAGCAAGATCCAAAATCTATATCTAAACGCACAGAAAACAAAAATTATGACAACAGACACAACAAAGATGAAACCAATAATCAACATAGACAATATAGAACTAGAATGTGTAAATAAATTCGAATATCTGGGAGCAAATATAAATAGTTCCGGAGATTGTTCAGTCGAGATTAGAAGAAGCGCAATTGCAACACTCAAATTAACATAAATGAGAAAGCTATTGTAAAATAGTAATGACACTAAATTAACCATTTTAAGGTCATGTGTTTTCCCAGTGGCAACATATGAATGCCAGACTTGGACTTATATCCAAAAGAGTAAATTCATTTGAAATGAAGTGCAACAGAAAGATCCTACGAATATCATGGATAGAGAAAAAAGAAGAACATTGAAGCTTTGAAATTACTGAAACTAAACGAAGGGTGGCTTCTAAATACCATCATAAGAAGGAAGCTACAGTATTTTGAACATTTGAAGCGACACGATGGTATCGAAAGGCTTATTCTAGAGGGCAGAGTACCGGGTAAGAGAAAAAGAGGAAGGCAAAAAAGACGATGGATCAGCGACATCGAAGAATGTATGCACATGTCTCTGGCCAATGCAGGCCTGCTTGCACGGAACAGAGAGGCGTTCAGAGTATCCACGACGAAGACAACGTTCTGGAAAAAATATGTCACTTGATATTATATATATATATATATATATATATATATATATATATCTTTTACATCGTCTGCCTCTGGCTTTATAGCCGTTATATCCATGTGTCATGGCCATCTGTGGCATGCTGTCTGGAAGTGCATGAAAACCACTTGATCTGTTGATCATTTGATGTGTTCCAATTTCTGATATTGTTTTGGTTATTTTTCTGATGTTATCGTTTCTAATTCTGTCCCTTCATGACACTCCGAGTATTCTTCGTAGACATGCCATTTCTGTTGTGACTAATTTTATTGTCTTGTGCTGTCATTGTCCAGGTTTGGCACTGGTGGCACAGTGATGGGATAATAATAGTCTTGTAAAATGCAATTTTAGTGTCTATGTTTACATTTTTGTTCTTGAAAATACGTGTATGTTTTGTTGCATCTATTTTGTATCTCTTTACTGTTTTCCATCCACTCGCTATAATGCTTCCTAAGTAAGTGAACTCCTGAACTTGTTTAAGGTGTTTATTATCAATGGAGATTGTGATATTTCTTTCTTAGCTATTGCCATTATTTCGGTATTTTCAACATTAATATTCATATTGAATTTTTGGCATGTTGTGTGGAGTCTGTTCATATGTTCTTGAAATTATTCTTCTGATGTCGCTATTAGTACTTGGTCGTCTGCAAAGAGTAGTTCATTCAATTTGTCTTTCATGTTATCTTCTTAGTTGGTACTTGTCAGTTTACAGATGTGGTCGATATATGTTATAAAACGTAGAGGGAATAGGATACACACCTGATGAACTCCTGACTGGATTTGGAACTTATTGGACACACCTGCATTTGCTCTTACTTCACGCTTGATATTAATATAAATGCTCTTGCATATATTGATTAAATCTTCTGGAACTCCTTATATTGCTAATGTTTTCCATAGTTGTTGCCTATCTACTCCATCTAAGGCAATTTCTTGGTCGACGAATGCGATGTATAATTTTGTTTTGTTTTCTGTTGCTCTTTCTGTTAGTTGTCTAAGTGTAAAGATAGCACCCGTAATCTTTTGTTCTTATGGAAGCTCATTTGGGTGTTTTTAAGTTGTGGTTCAATGTATGATCGTAATCTTTGTTCTAATATTTTGTTTAAAATTTTCCATGTGTGGCTTAGTACGGATATCCCTCTGTATTTTGTGCAATCTCTCGTGCTACCGTTTTTCTACCATATGGGAATGATTGTCGCGTTTCTCCAGTCTTCTGATGTTTCTTCCATATTACATTGAAAAGTCTGTGTAGCCATCTTTTCTCGATCTCTGCTGCTGCTTTGATAAGTTCTGTTTGTATGTTATCAGAGCCTGCTGCTTTGTTTATTGCATTCTCTATTTCCGATAGTAGTATATTTGGTTCTAGGTTTGCTGCCGCAGTGTTTATTGTTGTGTCGTCTTCTCCTTCTTTTAAGTTCAGTAGTTCTTTGAAATATTGTTGCCATCTTTCCATTTTTTTGCTTTGGTTCTTTTAGTGCATTACCCTTTTCGTTGTTTATTATTTCTGTTGGTTCATATATATCATCTTTGTTTCTCGTGTTCTTAATTTTTTTTGTAAAACCTTTTTTGTGCATTTTTATAATCTGCGTTGAGCATGTCTCCATATTCTTTCAATGAGTTGATTTTTGCAGTTTTAATGACTTTCTGGGCATTTGTTTTTGCTGTCTTGTATTCTATGTAATCTACTTGGTTTTTACTTTTAACCCAACTCTTTTATTTATGTTTCTTTTCTCTTGTGGCTTTTTTTACTTCTTCCTTCCACCATGCTGTTATTTTTTGTTTCTTTACACTGTTGTTCTTGTATACGCATGCTTCTTCTGCTACTTGTGTGATAGCGTCTTTGAATAACTTTCATTTTTCTTCTGTTGTTGTAATATCTGCTGGCAGTTTTTTGAATTTTTCGGTGATTTTGTGTGTGTAATGTTCCCGTACGATGTCGTCCTTAAGTTTGTGTATTTTAATTTATGCTGGTTTTTATAATTTTTGTTGTTGTCTTTCTTCTTTCTCTTTCTGTTTGTTTTTACAACTACTATTACTGTTTTATGGTTGGTGTCTACACACGTTTGGTATCGCTCTTGCGTCTGTTATTTTCCGTCTGTTGGATCTTCTTGTTAGTATAAAGTCTATCTACCTTATGCAGTTTAAATTATTCCACTTGTTCCATGTGGGAACTTGGGATTCTCTGACTAGCCTCTACACTGTCAGTTCGCTAAGCTAATCACAGTATCATTTAAGTGACTCTAAATGGTTAAACCGTGTTCTAATCTATATCATTCAGAAAAAAAAAATCACTTAGTCTTTCTAGAAAAGCGCTGAAAAACAGAAACTTTTACAGTCTTTTTGGTAGGCAGAGATAACAAACCGCTCTCTCCCGTCATTGACCGGGAATTTATGAAAGAAAATGGATGGAACAACAGAGATGTGTAAAAAAAAAGAATTTATGTTGAATATTAACTCTGTCGGGTTCGCGTGAGTCATTTGGATGAGGCGCTTATCCATCATAAAACGATTCCTATGGTCCAATGAACAAGACTGAGTAGCGAGTGGCGGTGACCGAGTTGTCATGAACACTATTGTGGTATGGGTCTTGAAATTAGCAGTCACAGGAACCACGTTGTCAGGGCGAATAGATGGCGGTAAAAACGATGGCAGAGTCAAAGATCAAATTTTCCCGTGTAAGTCAAATGACAAGGTTTACAAATGATTGCATAAATCACGTTTATACTCTCTCAGGAAGGGGAATGACATGAACATTTATGATGGAAACATAAGAGTAAATACAAGTAAATAAGAATAAATTTCACTGGCCATTTCTAAGGTACTTCAATGGATCAAAACCTCGATGTAACAATCACTTAAATAGTTGTGAGCCCCTAGTAGTTCGTCTAGTAGTCCCTAATAGTTGCCCGTCCCTATCCTGTACAAACTTAATGCAATCTCTTTCTATGGTCGATTATTTTCGGTCTCCCATTGGCCAATGGAAATATCAGCAGATAAAGTCTGCTTCGAGTTTCATGGCGATCTAGATACAAATTTACGTTGATCAGATCATCACCTCCTGCACTAAAAGAGATGGTTTCTAATTGTCTAGACAGGTAAGGGCCTTGTTATTCGTCATTCATAACGCTGACCGCGAAAAATACCTACCTGCACTGTTTACGTAGGTGCTAAGTACCTGCCAATTACAATGACAACACAAAAACACTATACCGTATTTATTCACTCATGGGTTAAAGGAAGGGATGTCTGATATACCACCGAATATAAAAAAAGGCCGGTATATCGACACCTTCCTTTTCTCCCTGTTACATTGAACAAGCTGGCTGAACAAAAATGCACAGAAATAGAATCGCATTACAACCAAGATACAACATTACTATATAAGAAAATTGAGGTGATAACAGGAAAGAGAGCGCAAACAATTACAGGGTGTTTAAAATCTAAGACAGGGCAGGTATTAATGGGAATAGATCACATAGTACAGAGATGGTCAGAATATATCAAAGAACTTTATGATGACAATAAACCTGAAAGAAACATACAAGATAACGGCGATGGTCCATCAATACTCGCAGCAGAAGTAATGGAGGCACTAAGACACATTAAATATGGCAAAGCCCCAATTCTAAACAATATCACATTAGAAGAATTAGCAGCTTTAGGTGACTTTGAATTGAAATAATAACAAAATTGCTGAATCACATATATAATAGTGGACACATACCCGATGACTTAATGAGGTCCATATTTATAGACTTACCTAAGAAACCAGGGACCACCGAATGTGAAGAACACCGTACAATCAGCCTCATGAGCCAAAAAACCAAAATACTTCTCAGAATTATCATGAAGAGAGTGAGAAACAAAATAAAATCAGAAATAAGTCCAGAACAATGTGGCTTTGTAGAATGCAAATGTGCCAACAATGCTATATATATATTTTGAGAACACTAATAGAGAGGTCTATAGAGGTAAAAACAGATCTGTACCTCTGTTTTATAGACTTCACGAAAGCACTTGATAAAGTTAAACATAGCGAAATTATACACATGCTAGAGAATTTGAACATTGACAGCAAGGATTTAAGAATAATCAAGAACATGTACTAGCAACAAACAGCAGCAATAAGAGTAGGAAATCAATTTGGCCTTTTTCAACAAATAAAACAAGGAGTCAGACAGGGATACGTGCTTTCACCAGACCTGTTCGCTTTATACAGTGAAAACATAATGCGTGCAATAGTAGATATCCCAGGAATATCAGTGAGAGGACATAACATAAATAATTTGAGATATGCGGATGACACTGATTGCAAAAAGTGAAGAAGATCTTCAAGATTTAATTAATGTAGTAGTCACAGAAATTAAAGAGAAAGGCCTCATCCTAAATATCCAGAAAGCAGAAGTAATGGTTATTTCAAAGAAACAAAATAACACACCTTGCTAGATCAAAGTGATTGATATAGTATTAAAACAGGTCAACTAATTCAAATATTTAGGTACACAATGATTACAGCAGATGGAAGAAGTTCAACAGAAATAAAAATCAGAATAGGACAGGCAAAAATAACATTCAGAAAAATTAAAAATACATTGTGTAATATGACCTTGTCATTAGAGGTGAGAGAGTTCTGCTGTGCTATATAATCCCTATACTAATATATGGGTGCGAGTCTTGGACAATAAACAAACTGAAAAGTGATAAATTAGAGGCAATAGAGATGTGGTTCTATAGAAGAATACTGAGAATACCATGATCTGTCAGAAAAACTAATGTAGAGGTTTTGAAATAATCAAATGCGAAATAGACCTTACTCAATAATATAAGAAAAAGACAATCTTCTTTTTGTGGCCACTTCATGAGACAGGCAGGTTTGAGAACATAGCCACAACAGGCAAAACTGAAGGCAACAGAGACAGAGTGCGACAACGTGAGAACATATTAAACAGTTTGACAGCATGGCACGGCAGGGAAACAACAACGATCTTGATACATAATACTGTGGACAGAAATCTGTGGAGAGCCATGACCGCCTACGCCAGCCGACAGGGCACCTGGTGATGATGAGGACATTGAACTACCAAATCCAATCCCTTGTCTACCTTGTCTACATACCTGGTTACCTGCGATGCATGTCGTAGGATGCAACTAAAGTGGTTGTGGGTTGTTGGCTGTCCCATCTCATAGAGGGTCAAAGTGACCCAAAAATCATGCTGAAGTCGAATGTGTCAGGCTGAATGACGCAGCTATTACAGCAGATTAGTAAACTATGACACACCACATGCAGTTCTCTGGACCACATCCTATTGATCTGCAGAGGTTTGAGAACGAGTGCAGACGAAGAAGAAGAATAGACATCCATGCGGACGTAACGTTCCAGCCTCATGTGCGTTTGATATCGAATTTGTCGGAAGCTGCCGTGCATGGAGTATAACGTACCATACATAAAAAACCAAAACTGTGGATTGAAATTCTGTAGCGCTTTTCACTAGTTTTGCGCTCAAACAAATGTAATTCTGAGTAACTCTCCAACGTATTAATGCCATTTTTGTGTGTGCATACGATGTTATTTTTAATGATATTATTACGATGTTAGACCCAACTAATTTATACTTTATATTTGTGTATCAAACATTGTACCGTATCAATCAATCTTATACCCCATCTGTCTTGTATTCGAGAGTACAAAATAATACCAATATATGATAAATAAATCATATGTAAATGACGTCATATAATTGCGTGTAAACACCCTAACTTTTGTATGTGAGATGTGTGGCGACAAGTAGAATTTAAATCTATATCGCAAATAAGCGAAAATTGAACTTAATGAATGAATTTTAATTAAAAAATTAATTCATAGGGTCTACACCTTTTTCAATTTACATTTACACACATAATTTTTTATTAAATGCATTATATATTTGTTGGGATACACATTTTAAAATTGGGGAAACTAGTGAAACGTGCTATAAATATCTTTTTTACATGTCCCGTAATCTGCTATAGCACGTTTCACTTAGATTTGCCCAGAAGCAATTGTAATTGTCTGAGTAACCGTATTAATGCAGTTTTTTGCATACAGTGTTATTTTGGTTAGACCAAACAAATGTATACTTTATATTTGTGCACCATGTCCAGTTTATTGAAGCGAATGAAATCCGTTGATCTTTGTCGGCATATTCATTACTGTCTCGAGAAATATGTTTGACCACTTCAGACATTACACCGGATTAAACTATGTCTGCCTTGTGTTTGAGAGTGTAAAAAAATATGTTGCAATTTTCTTGCTTAAATCATGCCAATTGTATGATAAATAAATCATGTGTAAATTACATCCTATAATTTACTGTAAAATATCCCATACATAGGGTGATATGTGTGTTGAGAAGTACATTTCGATCTATATCGCAAATAAGAGAAAATTGATACTAATAAATGCGTTTTAATGAAAACATTAATTCATATGGACTATACCAATTTAAATTCACACACATAATTTCAATTTAATGCGTTA
This sequence comes from Meghimatium bilineatum, assembly GCA_034231615.1. Classification (NCBI taxonomy): domain Eukaryota; kingdom Metazoa; phylum Mollusca; class Gastropoda; order Stylommatophora; family Philomycidae; genus Meghimatium; species Meghimatium bilineatum. The sequence goes on along the minus strand of CM067321.1, from coordinate 58,858,588 downwards.
TATATTTGCTGAGATAGGCCTACAACATTTTAAAGTTGGGCAAAGCTGGTGAAACGTGCTATAGTCATGCTAGTATCACATTTAGTGTCAATTCCTTCAATGAAAGAATACAGAATGGAACCACATAATGAGAATTAAACTAGCAAAGTCAACCATTCTTGCATACAACAGTAGAAGATCGAGAAATATAGAGACCAAAAACTAGATGGCTGGAGAAAATCAAAGAAATATTAAAGAGACACAAGCTGAACATGACCACTGTGACCTAAATGGCCACAGACATACAACTTCAACTCCCTCCTTTCTCTCCCCCCCCCCCCCTCCACGACGTTTAACGGCACAAGTGAAAATGACAATAGATAGCTATAAAGGATATAAGTAATTCACAATATGCAGCTACCACAGATTTAAGAGCATCTAAATCTCGCGGGAAATGGGAAGTAGCATTGTTTTGTCTGTGTATAAATTTGACTCCGACTAGATATGCTAAAACTGTGTAATTGTTCTAAAGAACACCACACTATCGGACCGTAGTTCAGAATTGCTCTGGATCTTCATATACTGCACTAATGATGTTGTTTTATGAATGACGTAGACCATTCATTCAAAACTAGTCATGCAAGCTAAATATCATAGAGGGTATGCGTGTTTGCATGTGGTGTACGAGTGCGCATGAGTTCGGATTGTGTTGTGCTTGGTATGCACGTTTGTATTATGGTATGTATTCTGTGTATTCTTTTATCTGTGTTTCCTTGCTGATGTTTATATAGACCTACGTGATTCTTGTGCCAAAAAACAAGTAAACGTAATTCTAACTTATATACTTTTGGGGGTTGTCCGTAAATCAACGTCAACAATTATGAAGGAAGTTGGGAGGACAAAGGTGTGAGAAGGTTTGACAGTTGTTGTCAATGAAGGGGGATGTGGTGACAAAAGTTGTCGTCAACAATACTTAGTATACACCAATTAAATTGTTTGAATGTATATTTTTTTTCTAAAAATCTGAAGAAAATCATTTCATTAGGTCTTACTTTTTCATCGGTTTTTAAGGGGAGGAGAGGAGTATATTTTGGGAACATAATTAAGCAGGAACATGTTCCTGATTTCTTGAAAGACACACGCGTGAGAACGGGGTAAAATGTGAAACAATTGTTGACGTACTCTATGGACAGTCCCTTTCCCCCCTCTCTTCCTGATACATCAATTTTTTTCATGGAATTTTGCAGAGGATTGGCTAGAAATGTCCCAGTTTCAGTGCCAACTGGCCGTGGCACTAAATATTGTTGGATTAACACTTGCCAGTTTGGCTAGACAAAATGACATCAACTGGACCGGATCTACTATTCTACAGTTATGTGGTAAGGTTGTGTTATCGAAAGGGTCTAAATAAAGACCTCTGTGCAGAAAGTAAAGAAGACTTCATTTGTTAGGATTTTGATTATTTTCGAGGTTTCTCTTGGTCACTATTTATGTACTTGGAGTATAATGCAACATTTTTTTTTAAACAAAGGCCGACATCGAAATTTTAGGAAATAATTTAAAAAATCAGCCTTTCGGGTCATGTTTACTTTATGTAAAAAGGTCTTTACTGTAGCCCGGTCATGTTTTATCTGCGAGAATTTTTTAACGTTAATTGCTGTTACATATTAAACGTCAGAGTAACGAAAATGCTATAGCACATTTCACTAGCTTTGCCCTCAAACAAATATAATTATCAGATTAACCGCCTAACTGCCATTTATTTTACATTTGGTTAGATACAATAAATATATATACTCTATATTTATGGATAATTATAAACGAATTAAATCCTTTGATCTTTGTCGGCATACTTACTTATTATTGTGTATCGAGAAAGAAATGTTACCACTTCAGATACATATTCTGTGAGTTGATTAGACATAGGCGTGTCTACTATTACAATAATGTGTTCGCCATGTTTGCATATGAATAACTGTTGGAAGATGATTTCGTAAAGGGACACTGCTACCCAGAATAAGGTACAATTTTTAAAAATGTAGTAACTTTTTAAAAAAATTGACATATATATATATATATATACATTTGAACGTTTACTGTATAACTAAATATATAATATAAAATATTATTAAAAATTAATATTTCACAAATGTTTATAATTCCACATGTGAGTATTCCTGTGTTTTTCATCCAAAACACTTCATTTTTTCAAATAATATTGTTTCATATTTTCCATTCAAAATCGTTTTCAACACCTCGAGATGCACAAGGTGTTCTACCGTTAGTGAACTTGCCTCGTGTAATTAGACGTTCAATGTTTGTGCCCATCGGACACTGAACCTTTTCTCATCCGCGAGTCTGGTTCCAGTTAAGGTAGAACTCGACAGAAGAGTTGGACCCCGACTCTTTCGCTTTCTTAGCCGAGGTATCGTTCTCCGACATCGTGAACCCCTCGTCCAAATCCAAGTCTCACCACGCGTTTGGGAGCAAGGCTTGTTCTCCAGCAGAACGACCGTGCCCCATTTGTGCCTGAGCCCATCGAATACTGAACTCTTTCTCTCTACGAGCATGTTTCCGGTATGGTAAAGCTTGACAGAATAGTTGGGCCAAGGCTACTTTCGTTGTCTCGTTTGTGCTTGAGCCCATCTTGTACGGAACCCTTTCTTTCCGCGAGCATGTGTTCGGTATAGGAAAGCTTGACATTATAGTAGGACCAGGGCTGCTTTCTTTGCTAGGACCCCACGATTGGGTCTGGGTCTCTGCCCATTAGTAGCACCGAGAACTAGAATCTTGTCTCGAGCTAACAGAGCTTGTAGTTCCGATTTCCTTGCAATGTTTTCACTTTCGATTTGCACTTAGCGCTGCCCTCTGACGCTGTGTTGCCCTTTCATTGTATTCAGTATATTGTCTTTTCGTCACTCGCCATGCATCTACCTTTTCGTGTATTTTTCATTGGCCAACCCTCCAATGCTCGGAGAGGACTGACTCTCGTCACTGTGTGTCGACAGTGCTACTGCGTCTGTTTGCATAGAATCAAACACAGAACACCTGCTTCTGTTGCCACAAATTTCAACGACGATGGCCATCATAGTGCTCTTGATATTCAGATCACTGTCATCAGATCCTGCACCACCGATGATAGATCTAGGTACGCTCTAGAAAATCGTCTTATTTTTCAGTTTGGTACTCTTAAGCCTTTTGGACTCAATTCCGACCACTCTTTTGTCTAGTTTTCGGTCGGTGTGGTCTTTGTTTTTATTCATTTTGTTACGTCATCTTTTTGTTCGTTTCATTTATACTTATATTTACTTTGTTTTATATACTTCATGTTCCTATCCTTTCGGCATCTCACTTCTATATTTCGGTCGGACACGTTTGTGTGGTGAGGTCTTTTCTATTCGTCGTCTTTTGATGTTTTGTGCGTATCCTGATAAAGGCCTTGTGGTAGAAACGTTGATTATGTCATGTATATTGTTATTTGTATAATTTTAGCTTGTTTTCCATTGTGTGTATTATTTAACGTGAGCTTCCGATAGTGATAGTGTGTTAGTCGTTGTGCAGTAAACTTCATCACCTTTTTTCTAAGTAAGTTCTGTTGTACCAGAGAGTGTATAACAGAAGAAGAAGCAGAAAAAGAGATATTGTATATGTAACGGACAGTGAGTAACAGAAGAGAAAGCAACAACAATTCGACGATTTTGGACGGACAGAAGTCCAGAGTTGATAAGCCACAAGTTCAGTTGGAAAATAATAGGCCATTAAAAGGCCAGTAGCTTTCTGGAAATAGCCAGCTATTGTTCACCGGTACTCAATGGAGATATGCAGTGAAAGAAGACAGGTTGCACAGCTAATATAGTTCCACTACCCAAACCTGGGAAGGACCACACCAGGATACATGGTTACAGAATAATAACTATGCAGAATACGATTGGCAAACAATTGGATAAAATTGTGGCCCGGAAGGTATCGTGTTATCTTGAAAGAAATAAGTGTTTACCAACATTGTTAGGAGGATATCGTCCAGGAAAGAAGACATGGCAGAATGCAGCCATATTTGCGCAGGATGTTTTTGAGGGGTTCGATTCGCGCATGGAGACATGTGCGGTCGCAATAGACCTTGAGGATGCGTACAATAGGGTGTCCTTGGATATCTTGATGCACCAGCTGTTAAATCTTGCAGTTAATCCTTTTGTCGTGCGTTGGGTTGGCGCCGCCCTGATGCACAGGGTTGTAGTTCTTAAGTGTGGTAACTGGATATCTACACCACCGGTTATTAGCCCTGGCCTGCCACAGGGATCGTCTCTATCTCCTGTACTTTTCAATTTATACACAGTACATATCGCTGGCAATCAAATCACAGGTGTTGGCAGAACGATGTCATATGCCGATGATATCCTGGTGTATAGACAGGGCAGAAATCGAGAAGAGTGCGTCGTGAAACTACAGAAGGAGCTGGACAGACTGACAAATTGGTGTCGAGATACAGGAGCAGGGGTTAATCCGTCTAAGGCATTCGTGACGTCGTTTTCCTTGAACAATCACATGGTAAAGACACCCATGCCACAAGTTTCGTTGTCCGGGAAAAGTTTAGAAAGAACTAGCACAATGAGATATCTGGGTGTGTTTTTTGACAGAAGCCTGAGTTTCAGGGAACATGTTGACCACATTATCATAAGGGCAGGCAAAGGCTTAGCAGCAATGAAGGTTATGGCTGCTGCGCAGTGTGAGCAAATATTGTTATTTCTTTTGCACCAGGGTTTGGTTGTGGCTGTGGTGGAATATGCACTGGCAATTCTGACTTAGCAAAACTCAGATCGAAAGACTGGATAGAGTCCAGAATGCAGCAATGCGTATCATTCTGGGATGCACAAGAGACACATCGAAAAGAGCTATGCGATACCTACTTGACTGCCCAACAGCTGAGCATAGATTACAGTATTGCCGTGCACGGGCGTACCTTCAAATGCATGCAGATAAGGAACACCAGTTGCATTCCGAAATACAGAAAGTTAAAGGCAGCAGACTCGAGAGAGGAAGGTCGTGGATGGGAACGTGCTGAGGATGTAATACAAAGCGTGTGCAGTTTACAGGATGTGGCAGCAGGTGCGGAATGGATAGGTCTACCCACAGATTTCGAAACTTGTTTGAGAGTAGTAATATCACTTAGCAGGGAATGCGGACTATGGTGTCCCGCAGCTGTGGAGAAAGAAGTGCAGGCTTTAATCAGATAGAATACCAAAGAGGGGGATGTGATTATATACACTGATGGATCTGTAATTAGGCATGTTCGCAGTGCTTGGGCCTTTACAGCTCAGTGCGCAGGTAAAACGATCAAGGAGGAAAGTGGTGCCTTTGCGGTCACTACCGAGTAGTATGACCATGGAGACTATGGCGGTGACCAAGGCATTTGAGTGGCTACGCACACAGAGGGTAACGCAGGTCTGCATCTTGAGTGACTCTATGAGTATGATTAAGAAGGTACAAGTGGGTCTCGTTCGCGAACAGTAGATTGAGGCCTTGAGAAATGCGAGCTTGAACGCAGTTACATTTATTTTCGTGCCGGGACATGTGGGCGTTCGAGGCAATGAAATAGCGGATCAACTGGCATCGTGTGCGATTGTGGCACCGGGCGATGGGGCAATGGATCGCGCTGACGTTTTGAACTCCTTAAGAGATATAACACGCGAGAGTGAGACTAATGTGGATGATGATTCCTATTCAATGGCTAGGATTAAAGATCAGGGATTGAAATGCGGTGTTGCTAGAGGTGAACATTTTGGAGGGCGCAGAAGAATGATGGTCAACCAGCATAGGACCGGTACTGTCAGCAGAAGTGTGATGGCGGATACACTCAGGGAGAGATCGGAGCAACTATGGATGTGTCCAGTTTGCAGTGATGATGATCCGACTACTAACTAACTAACTAACAATGTAGATAGGACAATGCTAACGTTGTATGTTACAAAGGACCCTTAAACGATGGGCAAATCGTACCGGAATAAATATAACACTAGGGATACGAGAGTGTCCCTGTTGCACAGCGGCCCAGTCTCTTTGATAGTGCGGTCAGTGAGGTTTGTAGATTGCCGATCGGAAAGCTAACTAAAGATCAAAGGGATGGAATGCATAGATGTAATGGACTCGAAACTTGATAAGTGGTCGAGAATTACCCCTTTTCCGTTATAAAGACTGGACACAGACAAAGAAGTAAAGTTAGCGAGAAATTCCTAACCGTGGGAAGATATCTGACAGAAAATGTTATATTATGATGTCACGTGACAGACTGGCCCCTTGTATAATTGGCTGGAGTAAAGAAGTGGGTTGGGTTTGATTGGATAACGGACTAGGAGCAGAGTTTTCCTGGCAGTGCAGGCCTGGGTGTTGACAGGATAGTCTGGATCTGGAAGTTGGCTAGAGCGGTAGTCATGGAGATTCGAAATTTGAAAGCTGGCCAGAGCGGTAACCCAAGATCAGGCTTGTAGAATCAAGCTCCAGATAGTTGTCCTCAGCAAGTAGATAAAGATTTTGAGGTTTAAGTAAGACGATTTGAAACGGCAGAAGAACTAAAATATAACAGAATCTGAGCTTAACTATCGAATTAACATCATAAGTCGTAGTCTGGATGGCAGAAATAGATGTAAAGTCATAGATATGAAGCTAACTAATGAAGTTCAACAACAAAGATGAACTATTTTTGTTTAAACAGCATAATTTTATCAGATTTTTTGAACAAATGTCAAATTCAACAATTTAAATGGTTTTAAACATTTTTATGTTTAAATTTGTCAGCAACCACCAACCCTCTCCCACTCCAACAACTGTCAACAATCTAAACTTTCTAGAATCCTACCCTACCATTGCTGGCGTAATTTATGGACAACTCCTTTTGGAATTTTTCAATTTTCACCTTTTTTTTTTTTTGTTGCAAAAATGTGGCCATAACAATTTCAGCCACCTGGCAACCATAGATAGTACAATATTTAGGCACATCACTTTTCAATGGTTATTTTTTATTGGAAGTAGGCACGACGTTTTACAATGGTCACTAGTTAGTTTGTTGCTTTGGTGCCAAGGGCAGACCGCATGTGTCTCCGTGACTTGCGGTTCGCTGCAAGTTTTTGCAGTTGGACAATTGAACGGGGGATTAACAATCTGTATTTTGTGTTTGAGTCGTGCAGTGATTGTATAATTTGGTAAGAGGTGTAAATAGTGTCCACGATTCTGAATCATTATTCAGGTGTTGTGTTTAACTGTCTTCTGTTCAAAAGTCATTGTTGATTTAAATAAAAAGCTGAAACATGCCAAAAATACTATAGTTGATACTGATGGCCAGTGATGATAATAAATAATATGAATGATTTTCCCCAGGTTTGTGTGGACTTCTCGGGGCAACAACGTTTTACATGAATGTCAGAAAAGAGTTTTTGGTCGATCAAAAATTGAATCTGATCTATATGTATCCATACTGGGGATTCTACTGTTTCATCGATGGATCTATCGTGACGATTTTGGCTGGACTTATTGTAAAACGGATTAAAATGTAGTGTGAAAGAGAGGTGTGAAAGAGAGGTGGGATGGAAGAGTGAGAGAAAGAAAAGTGTGAAAGATAAATGGAATGGAAGAGTGAGAGAGATATAGAGAAAAAAAAGGAAGAAAGGGTGGAGGAGTTCGACAAATAAAGGAGCAAGAGAACAGGAGAAAGAGTGAGAAAGAGAGAGAAGGTAAGGAAGTGTGAGAGAAAGAGATGAAGAGTGAGGGTGAGAGACAGATAAGAAAGTGTGAGAGAAGGAGATGAAGAATGAGAGAAAGATATGGAAGCTGGAAAGAAAAAAATAGTGAGAGAAAGAGAGTAGAAAAAATGAAGAGCGAGAGAAAGACAGGACGAAATCAATGTAAGGAGTTAGACAACGAAAAAAGTGCGAGAGTTTAATGATAAGAGGATTGAAAGAAACAGGAGTGAACATAGAGGCAGATGAAAGATAGCGAAAAAAAACGGAATGTACGAAATAAAATAAGGGAAAATGAAGGAGATAAAGGAGGAAGTAATTGAAAAACGTATTACGTGGCAACGGAAAGAAGGTATTGAGAGAGAGAGAGAGAGAGAGAGAGAGAGCAAGGAACAACAAAGATATGACCGCAAAATTAAAGACCACAGACACATGTCAATTCGCTTATTTGATTAAATTACAGTGTGTGATTTCTTCTGTAAATGTTGAGACTGTGGATCTTGTTCATGAGTGATTAGGAAACGACATTACATTACCGACAAACTGATATGTGCTCGTCGCTGCCGGCATGAAGTAGAATGGTATGAATGCTTATGGTATGTGTAGCTTACTAGTTGAAGACATTCTTCATTCTGAACAGCAGCATCACTCCAATTTGTGCAGAGGGCCACATTGAAAATTGTAAAGCTATTGGAGGGCCACATATAATATTATGTATATTTCTGTTTAAAATTCTCGATAAGTAATCAATTAAATATTTGTATTGTAAAGAAAGGTAGTTGTACATAATGTAGATAACTTCTGAAAAAAATTACATTTCTAACAGACTTACACTATAACAGTATATTTTCTAATATGGATAAAAGGTTTTGCAAATATTTTAACAATATTTGAAAAATATTATGTTGCATACAGTTACAATATGTCAATAGTTTTAATGAAGATTTTAAAAACACCATACACATTAGGTTACAACTTTATTGATATTATTAATTTCTAATGAGATGTATGTAATTGCTTGTAAGATTTTATAATTCCTTTGAAATCTGGAACAAGTTTGCTTGTAGAAATTTGCATGACTGCATTTAAGTTGCAATCAGATAATAAAGACCTATTCTTAGATTTGTTGATTTTTAAGCAAGAAAATGCCAGTTCACAAATATATGTAGATCCAAATAATGACAAACATTCAGCTGAAAAGTTTTTAAAGTTTGGGAATGATTGTTCAGGCAAAGAACCATAGAAATCCAACAAACATTCAGACTTAAATTTTGCCTTCAGGTAATGATTGGCTTGTAATTCAAGCAACTCCAACTGTATGTGCTCTGGGGCTTTATCAGCTTCTGCATTGAGAGGAGAACTGATAACATTGAAGTGCTGCTCCAAGTTCTTGAAATCTTGGAATGTTCTTCCAAATTCTTCAACCAATACATCTAACAGCTTTGAATTTTTTGCTCATTTCATCAGAAATAGTTTCTTGTTTCAGCAAAGGGAAGTGACAAAACACGTTTTCACTTGCTTGTCTGGAAAACAGTGAGAGTTTGGCTTGAAATGATTTTACATGAACATACATTTCATGTGCAAACAAACCATTGCCCTGAAGTTTAACATTCAGTTCATTTAACTTTTCCATTATTTCAATGGCAAATATAAAGTCAAGCTTTCACTCTGAATCAACAATGTTAGCATTGAAGTCACATTCTATGTCCTTCATCTCCAGAAACATTACTATTTCTTCTTTAAGATCCCATACTCTCCTTAAAACCTTTCAGGTACTCAACCAATAAACTGTACTGTGGTACAGGACATCAGAATGTTCAGTTTCTAGATCGTCTAGTAATGCTCTGAACTGCCTGTGATTGAGTCCTCTTGATCTGATGAGGTTTATGACACTGACAACTGGGTCAATAACATGCTTAATTTTTAAAACAGATTTACACAGACTTTCCTGATGAATCACACAGTGAAGTGGTAATATTACGTGGTCAGTATATTCTGACTTAATCCTATCATTGATCAACTTTATCAGTCCTATATTTTTTCCAGTTAAAGCACGAGCACCATCAGTTGTAATACTGGCCATTTTGTTCCACATTAACCCAGCTCTTTCAATACAGCTACTAACAGCATTGAATATATAGAGGCCAGTTGTAGTGTTTTTGATCTACTCAACACTCAGTAACTCTTCAGAGAGTTTAAAAGAATTGTTTATTCCACGTATAAAAACTAATAATTGAGCAGTATCCTGTACATCAGTACTTTGAAGGGTCAAATTTTCACTTATCTTTTCAACACGTCTGACCACAGTTCTTCTGGATAATGTAATATTGTCAAATTTGTTGTTTTGTTCTGGACACAGAATGTTTGTTGCATCTAGTAAACATTCCTTAATAAATTCACCATCAGAAAATGGCTTGTTGTATTTCACAATTTTGTGTGACAACACCAAACTGGCCTCTGTTGCGTTATCTTGAATTGAAGACTGTTTTGTTAACACAGTTTGTTGTTTCTCTAGACTTTTTGCCAACTCCATGCATTTTCTTTTCCTTTCTTCAGATATTAGATTGTGTCAGAAATTGGGATGTTTTGTCTGGTTATGTCTTTTTAAGTTATATTCTTTAAAAACAGCCACTGATTCGCGACACAGCAAGCAAACAGATTTGTTGCCAACTTGCATAAAACAATATTTGGTAATCCATTCATCTTTGAAGACCCGACACTCGTCTTCAATCTTACGCTTTTTGGATGCACTCATTATAATAAAAATATCTTAAAATGTTGCAAAATTAACTAAAAACAAATGTGCTTCCGGTAGCGCGAATATAATTATTTAGATTTAGAAAACTCGGTTGCAATATAAATACGGAAATGGAAACTACAAACATGAATGGAAACTACAAACATGGTGGTTATTAAAACACACCGGGAATTCCCCAGGCACTGCGCAGCTTAAATGATTGCAAATCGAGTATTTGCGCATTCCATTTGTTTATTTGGGGGGGGGGGGGGGATTATTTCCGACGATACATTATTGTTGTAACAATGTATTATTAATTATAACAGCTTTTAGCGATATTCTATTTTGTATGAAACATCTTTTTAATATAAATTAAACATACATCCGGACATAATGCTTAAAAGTTAAAAACAATTAATTATAATTTGAAAGGCAATTTTCAACCTTTATAAAATTATATCGTCCGAGTACTTATAATCATTGAGAAACATTCAGCCAATCAAATTACGTCAATTATAGTATAGTAAATTACTCAATATTAAACACTCATGTTAAACGTAGTAAAATTTCATTAATTTATATATATATATATATATATATATATCAATATTAATATTTAAATGATGTCAAATTGGAAAAAAAAAATTGTATATTTAATATATATGAAAGTCGAATTAAAATTCCAATGGATTTCTGCGTAATATTAATGGAAAAAAATGATTTGTGACTATCGTGCGTTTATTTTAAAATGTGTTAAGGGTTGCAAAATATCCAATGGCAGGCCGCATGCGGCCCGCAGTTTGCCCACCCCTGCCATATGGCATAATAAAATCGTATCATTTTTTAATTGGGTACACTAAAGCCTTATGGAATCAATTCCGACCACTTTTATGTCTAGTACCGGGTTGGTGTGGTCTTTGTCTTTATTCTTTTTATTCCGTCATTTACTCATCTTTTTGTTCATTTCGTTTCCACATATATTTACGTTTTTAAGTACTTCCTGACCTTCCGGCATCTCATTTCCATATTTCCGTTGGATACGTTTGTTTGTTGTGATAATTTTCCATTTGTCGTCTTTTGATGTTTTGTGTGTATCTTGATTTGTGTGTGTGTGTTGCGTTCGCTCCATTGTTATCAGCACGGTGGGTTATCCGAGCGATTTCCGCCGGGAGCGTGATTACGTTGTGCCACCGTTATGCGCCTTGTAGTCTTAGCACATCCGATTTCGACATGCCTTGACAATTCGGTTGTGCTACCCTAGCCTGTGACAGCCTCCCTTTCTGTCGCCAGGCACGCGGGTGTGTGGTGACTCTTCGCCCAGATGATTGTTGTTCACGTCTATCTCGTACGAGGTGTTCCACCATCTATGAACTGGCCTCAAGTCATTGGGCGTACTGTGCCTGTAGTTGGACGTTCGAGTCTCACACCACGCGTTTGAGAGCAAGGCGCTCTCGAGCTGAGCGACCATGTCCCAATAGCGCCTGATCCCATCGGGTACTGAACCCTTTCTCTCTGCAAGTGTATTTCCGGTATAGGAAGCTTGACAGTAGAGTTGGGCCAGAGCTAAAATCGTTGTCCCTTTTGTGCCTGAGCCCATCGGGTACGGAATCCTTTCTCTTCGCGAGCATGTTTCTGGTGTAGGAATGCTCGACATTAGAGTTAGGCCAGGTCTTCGTGCCATGCCGGGCACCCATGATTGGGTCTGAGTCTGCCCATAACGATCACAGCTAACTATTTATATTCGCTAAATTTCACAATAAATTAGAAATTGGGAAATTAGATGCAATGGTGATGTGGTTCTAAAGAAGAATGATGAAAATACCATGGTCTGCCAGAAAAACTAATGTGGAGGTGTTCAAAGAGTCAAATGCGAAACGGGGCTTAATCAATAATATAAGAAAAAGACAATCTTCTTTTTTTAGCCACGTTATGAGACAAGGAGGTTTGGAGAATATAGTTACAACAGGCAAGATTGAAGGAGACAGGGGGGAGGGGGGCAGAACGTGAGAAAATATTAGACAGTTTAACAACCTGGCACGGCAGGGAAACAACAACGATCTTGGTACATAATACTGGAGATATAGAGCTGTGGAGAGTCATGATCGCCTACGCTAGCCGGCATGGCACCTAATGAATTAACGAACACATTTCAGCCAGAAATCTCTGGGGGTCGTCCTATTATGACGTATTTCTTTACATCTGTAAGTAAAGGTATGTCCCATGGCAGCATTGGTCCCATGCCGTCGGGGATGAAGTTAACTCTTCACGTACTAAGCCGCATCAACTTCTAGGTGGGGTGGTCATATTCCCTTCCTTGCTGTCTTTACCTCCCCTAACTCATGCGTCAGGTACTCATTTACAGCTGAGTCGACTGGAGGAGTGGTCATGCCAAGCGAGAAATCACAACCCGCATTGATTTTTTTTTAACTCTGTGAGAATTCTTTATACCTTAGTGAGCGATGCTTTTGTTAGACATTGAAATATGTTTATGAACAACAAATCACTGAGTTTCCTGACTACATAAATCTCCGCGTACTTTTTGGTCGATGCAACTTATATATATATATATATATATATATATATATATATATATATATATATATATATATATATATATATATATATATATAATGATTTTTTAAAATACATATTATGATTGTTCGATATTTTACCTTATTTTGGCCAGATCTGTCTAGCATAATACTTGATACTGTATGCCTCTCCCACACTCTTCTCTCTTCCTCCTAGGTGTCACAAACCTAGCCCTGGCTGTCATAAACGTGCTAGATATTGTGTCTGAGCGTGATTATATTCATCCAGAACTCTGGTTTGTATGGTATAATATTAACATCTGTACTCTGAGATTTATTTATACCGTGAGTGTTGCCAGTGAAATATTTTTATAATTCTTGACACATAAATGCATTGTTTTGGTTGATATAACTTATATATAGTCATTTTTTAAACATATAATGATTGCTGAACACACTTTAAAAGATTGAAGTGTTGTCAATAAAAACTATATGCATTGATAAACATTTTGTCTGTTACATGTTTTACCTGATGTAATGTGTTTTCAAACAACATTCAGAAAAATGAAAAATATACTGTGTAATATGACCTTGTCATTAGAGGTGAGAAAGATAATTCTGCAGTGCTATATAACCCCTATACTAACATATGGGTGCGAGTCTTGGACAATAAACAAACTGGAAAGTGGGAGATTGGAGGCAACAGAGATGTGGTTCTACAGAAGAATGCTGAGAATACCATAGACTGCCAGAAAAACTAATGTAGAGGTGTTAAAAGAGTTATATGCGAAACAGACCTTAATCAACAATATAAGAAAAAGGCAATCTTCTTTTTTTGGCCACTTCATGAGACAGGCAGGTTTAGAGAACATAATCACAACAGGCAAGATTGAAGGCACCAGAGACAGAGGGCGACAACGTGAGAAAATATTAGACAGTTTGACAACCTGGCACGGCAAAGAAACAACAACAACTTTATAACATAATACTGTGGACAGAGAGCTGTGGAGAGCCATGACCGCCTACGCCACCCGGCATGGCAACTGATGATGATGTAATGTGTTTTCGTTAAAGCCTTCGTTGATGTAATGTATGTATTTTAATGCTATGTTTCTCTGATAGTGTTTTCTGTAAATGAGTGTCTTTTCCACCCGTCTATCTACTATCTGTTGGTACCATCACTGACATTACATGGGAGACACCAGATGACTTTTTTAATACTCTATAAGCATGAAATAATTCCACTAGGAATTGTGTCGATACAACCAATCAGTGGTTGCGAACCTCAAAACATATACCATTTCATGCACCCCTCCATCGATAGGCGATGGACGTGATAGGATCTGGATATATATATATATCACCATAACCAGGTGCCAAGTCGGCTGGCGTAGGCGATCATTGCTCTCCACTTACGGTAATTCCAATTTCACTTGCTATTTTACGCATGTTAATATTTTTCTTTGTAATTTTAATGCTACAATACATATTCAAATGCGCTAATATTCGCAAAGATTTCCCGGTTTCCATCAAATTGACATATAATAAGTTATACTGGAGTCTCATATTCAAGATTGACTCATTTATGCAACATTTTTGGAAATATAACAATAATTCTGTACAGTGGCGTAGCGAGGCGGGGGCGGAGGTGCGGACCGCCCCGGGCGGAATCATCGAGAGGGCGGCAAATTTAATTTCGTCCAGTCTTTCACAATCACTGACAAATTTTTTTTTCAACGCACAAGGGCGGAAAATTATGATTCCGCCCCGGATGCCATTGACCCACGCTACGCCACTGTGCACAAGTCTATGCATTTCTGCGAACCAGTCGATTTTAGTTCTTGATTCTTGATTAGAAACTGGCTTCACAGCTGGCGGGACATTCCCATAAGTGCTCCGCCCTCCGCTCCAGCAGACATCCCAGTGTATGTAGACTCAAGAGTCCCGGTCAGATGTTGATTGTGGGATCTTCGTGACTTTCAAAAAATGTACTTTTCCTTCCCTCACCTCTGGACAGCGGCGTGCATAGGGTAATTGCAGCCCGGTGCGATGAATATTTTGAACCCCCCCCCCCCCCCACCTGCCTGAAATTGATTAAAAAAATTCCGAGTAAAATTTTATAAGTTTATTAATATTATCGATTTTATCCACATTTAACAAATTTATTTAAAATAATAAAATTAAAATAAATTTAAAATTACAAATTCACTTTGCTAGCTTTTTGACTAGCGAAGTTATTAATGACTGTGTAGAAGCTCACATCATTGACCAGCTCATGTTCGATTGATATAATTGCGAGGTTGTTTAATCTCAAGTTGTTCATAGTTGACCTGCGATAGTTTTTGATTAATTTGAGTTTGGAGAAACTTCTTTCACGTGTAGCTATACTAACTCCTTGAGTTAGGAACATACACAGTAAAAGACAATATTGGGAACTGAATGAGAAAGCTGATGTTTGTGAATAAAGACAAGTAATTCCATAGGCCCTTGGTCTTTTAAGTTCAAGACCGAAGGTGCTGCGACAAAATTCATTAGTCGCTTTCTCTCGAGTAAAAATTCATTCTTGTCGATGTCATCATAAAGGAGCGTTGTGAAGATCAATGTCGACTCGATCGTCTAATAGTTGCTTTGGAGAAAGAAAGCCAAACTTGTCAGCAACCTCATGCATTTGTGCAATTCTTGTTGAACTCTCCTGATTCACTCTGTCCATGGAAGCGCATATTTCCAATCAAAGTTCATTTCTGTAGCTTAAACCGGCATCTGCGGCTTCTTCTCCAGGCATGGCAAAGACTGGCAAAGGATGGAGCAACACAGGAACAAAAAGACCAAGAAATCACCTACCAAGAAAAGAAGACCCTCATCAAAGCCATCAGGAAAGTCGACCACCCAAAAGACAATTACCACTATCTCAACAGAGCAAAGCATGTAATTATCTTCCGCCTCAGAACAGGACACAACAGATTAAACAGCCACTTAAATAGACTAAGATTGATCCCATCACCACTGTGCCTTTGTGGGCAGGCAGCACAGACAGCTGAACATATCCTGCAAGACTGCAATACACTAAACCAGTTAAAGGAAGAAAACTGGCCTACAGAGATGGATATCCACAGAAAGATGTATGGGAGCACTGAGGAGCTTTCAAATACAGCAGCATTTATTAAGAAAAAAGGACTTGCTGTGTAGACATGTCAAACTCCGAACGAGAAGAAGAAGAAGACAAGCCAGTACGACATCTTAACTATCAAAATTATTTTCTTTCACCGGTAAGATTTTCTAAAAGGAAAAAGACATATAGAGCCAAATCTGGAGAATGTGATTGGTGTAGAATAATTTCAATATTCAAATCTAGAGAATATGATGGGTGTGGAATAATTTCAATATTCAAATCGTTGACTGTTTGCAACGCAAGCCATGCTTTATGAGACGGTGCATTGTTTTGAAGGAAGAACATAATTTGAGAGCGAGTTACCCCTCGTTTTCTGGTCAGTCTTTTTAAGTTTGGTAAGTTTGGTATGGAGATCAACATACCACTGGCCTTTAGTCGTCTTGCATTGAGGCAGGTAACTTTTCATTATGACACATTTGACGTCCCATACAACCAAAATCACGTTTCTTGCATATTTCTTTACTCTTTGATATGCGTTGGTAATGGTGATTCTAACAGACTCCCATAGTATTCTGAAAAATCAGTTCTGGTTTCTGCCCTTTGCACCTCATTCTGCGTTGAAGAAATATAGATAGTACCGCTGGAATCACACAGGGTAAAATGGGGAGCGTACTTACCCAGCGAAACACAGGAACAATTAACATGCATACCCTTCGACATTTGCTGGGAGAGACTGGGCACCTATGTGCCTGTCAGTCATCGTTCTTCATCATGATGTGCCATCTTCGCGACCAAAGTTGGTTGCAACGGACTTCCAACATCCCCTTTCTTTTACCTTGGTTATGCACTCTGCCAGACTCTGCCTCCCCTCAATCAAGTAAGGTCTGCAATAAGGTGTCATGTCTTTTAATATGTTCAAAATACATTATTTATTTTATCTTTATTTCTTTAATAGTTTTTACACTATACATACATACACACACACACATACATACATACTCACACACACATACATACAAACAAATACACACACACACACATACAAACACACACACATACACACATACACACACGTATACACACATACACACACATACATACACACATGCGTGTGCATGTTCATTATTACATGATGGTCAGACAGTCCCATATGTAAGCTTAAATATATATATGGGTTATCAAGGAATAATTTTGATCAAAATATATCTGTGTAATAAATCTGTGTTTTGTGATCTTCATGTTTCATTATTACCTTGTTTGTATCACAATATTTTATTATTATTATTATAATTTTTTAAGTAACATTATTGGTTTGTGTTTTTGAGATCCCCAGGAATCGTGAGAACTCTTGCTTCCTATAGTTAGTTAGTAAGTCGTTGGATCATCATCACTGCACTCCGGACAAGCCCATAGATGCTCAGATCTCTCCATGAGTCTAGCCGCCATTCCCAGTACGCAGTTGATTGACCATCATTCTTTCTTGCCCACGAAAACTGCTCCTTCCTAGCGACACCACATTCAAACCAAATTTCTTGCTTCCTATGTGCAGTGAGATGGTTTTTCTGAGCTTTGTTTCAGACCAAGGAGATTTCAGCTTTCGGCTTAGTGCAGTGCCTATTTAAAGAGACTTCTACTCAGAGAGGGTCTATAATTGTATAGATGACATGCTACAAAGCTTCCATAAGAGAGTCTCAATATAACGGCATGTCATCTACTAAGGTTTTCTGTTGCATTGGTGGTACTCTTATGGTAATGGTGCTCTTCTTTCAACCGCGGACATGATTCAATTTCGCTCTTATTATTATGCGTTCGTTCTCAGACTCCTGATCAGCTTTATGTAGTTCGGAGAACGAAGTGCATTGTGTTATAGCGTACATCTTAGCTGCGATATATGCGCTTTTCGGCCTTCCAGTTCCTACTTCAGCATAGCTTCTGCGTCCCTTTGGCTCTTTTTGGGTCACACCAACGCTAGCCCAAGACCTGCTTAGTCGCCTCTTACAACATGATTGGCAGGTAGCAATGTCGCCTTTCTTTACTCCAATTTATGACCCCGGAGGGGGTGCAAAGGGAACGCATTGCTCTTGGCGGACCCAGGGTTAGCAGATAATTTTCCCAGAATATTCCCAAGATCCCAAAAGTGCCTCCTCGTGGCGCACCCTGGTAACAGAAATACAGCGGCTAATGCTGATTCTGGCTAAACCTTTTGGGTATCGTGTCCGTGAATGTGGAAGTAACAGATGGAATGAGATTTGACTGCAAAAAGACAGTTAATAACTCCGACACCATTGTGCCAACACATGCAGCAACACTGTCGACACACAGTGAAGCTAGAAAGTCTGGTAGAAGCATTGGAGGGCGGCCAATGTAGTCGGTACGAAGCAAGCAGATGTTCCAATAAAAATAAAAGCACAATGAGTACACTGAGAAAGATGCACAGCGCTAGAGGGCAGCGTCATGTGTAAAAAGCATGGAAGACGGTTCGATGAAATTGGAACTAAAGCATTGTTTGCTCGAAACAAGCTTCTAGTTACCAGTGATCCCAGCCTGGGCCAACTCTACTGTAGAGTCTTTCCTATACCGGAAGCGTGCTCGCGGAGAGAAAAGGTTCAGTACCCGATGGGCACAGGCATAGCAGTCCGAGGTGACAAGCACTGTTCAGCTCCAGAACAAAGCACAAGTTCCTAACGTTCCTAAATATGTGTACAGATTCAGACCTGGACTAGGGACTCACGAAGTTGGTGAATAACGCTTCGGCTAAGAAGACGAACGATCCCGAGCCCAACTCTTCTGTCAAGTTCTTCCTAAACTGGAACCAGGCTTGAGGCCGAGAAAAGGTTTAGTACCCGATGAGCACGGGCACAATACGTCTAATGATTGTGCTTTGTACCTCCTGGTTTGTTTTCCTTGCTGTCCATCGTTTTCTCAGAACTATTCTATAGAATTTTAATTTAAATGATGTTGTTATATTGGACAATGTTTTATTAGTACCCATGTTTCGCATGCTTTGCATTCGTCGTTACTGGAAACACACATGTTTGTAATAAGCACAATTTGGTTCTTATTTGGTTCACAAGGGATATCATTCTAATTTCCAGTTTTTGTACACAGGAATCATGGTCAACCTACATATGAGTTTTTCATAATAATATTTTTAACATTTTAGACAAATGCATACAACAGAAAAAAGAACAAACTATTTGTTTAATTTGTGTTTAAATTCAAGATGTAGCAGGAGTACATTTCTTCTCTTTTTTGGACACAATAATTAGTCTTCCACTTCTTCCACGTCCTGTTTTCTTAATAAATCCTGCTTTATTTGAAAGCTCCTCAGTGCTCCCATACATCTTTATGTGGATATCCATCTCCGTTGGCCAGTGTTCTTACCATAACTGGTTTAGTGTATTGCAGTCTTGCAGAATATATTCAGTGGTCTGTACTGCCTGCCCACAAGGGCACAGAGGTGATGGGACCAGTCTCAGTCTATTTAAGTGCCTGTTTAATCTGTTGTGTTCTGTTCTGATGCGAAAGGTAATAACCTGTTTTGCTCTGTCGAGATACTGGTAATTGTCTTTTGGGTGGTCAACTTTCCTGATGGTTTTGATGAGTGTCCTTTTTCTTGGTAGGCGATTTCTTGGTCTTTTTGTCCCTGTGTTGCTCCATCCTTTGCCAGCTGTCTGCCTTGTCAATTTCCGGGTATGCCACAGTGCGATGATAACTAATAAGGGGAGAATAATTAGTTGAAACAAATGTATTGACAATTGTTCTTATTATCTCCCTTCGATTGTAAACGTAAAACCGCCTTTTATAAAATGTCAAGTTCTCTGTTTACAGTGATTAAATTAGTGGGTTTAAAAAAAAATAAAGCATTATGTTAAATCAAATTGACTATCTAAGACACAATAGTCACGTTTTCTTCCTGTAAACAGAGCCCTTTTTCTATCTCGTACAGTTAACGAAAGTAAGATTGTTGCTAAGATGTCAAAATTAGGACCTATAAGAAAAGACAAAAACATTGCGTGGTGTTGACTGTGATATGTGCTTTAGATCAGTGGTCAGCCCGAGTAATGTGTACTAAACTGTGTATAGTAGATTTATGATCAGCCCGTATAATGTAGACTGTGCTATGTATGATAGATCAGTGGTCAGCCTGTGTGATGTGGAGTGTGCTATGTATTATAGATTAGTGGTCAGTCCGTGTGGTGCGGAAACCAGAAAATGGAGCTCATATTAGTTGCACTATTACCTAACATGCACATCGTAAATGGTGACTAAGAAAGTTTTTAGGGTTGAATTGGCTGACTCATTCCATTGACGGTCTATCGAAAACGTCTCTACGGCCCTGATAGTTATCTATGGGCCTTTATGGAACCATGAACTCCACATCAAAATCCACTTAGTTGCTGCTTACGAAATGTTTGACAGGTAACAGTGTAGCTATTCTTTGCTCCCCTTCCAGTCCCGGCTAAACAAGGGCAGTTTTTTATTCACTTCTCCCACCCAGGCCCGGTAACACAAGGGCAGTTTCTATTGGAAATTAAGTTCATTTAACTACCATTGCTTTCAGATTGTTCACTAGAAACAAATTGTCAAAGATATTATTTCTTTTTAATTGTATCAAAGAACACAGGTTAGCTCTTTTGGAAATCTAATTTATTCATTGGATGATCCCCTGACAGACTCCTGACAATCAAATAATATTTTGAAATAAATTAAGACGTCTACAGAAAATACGTTATGACCACTGATCTATGTATAAATAGATTTAAGCCTTTACAATCGCCTGCGCTTAGTGTTACCATGCCCCCGTGTCAAAAAGCGTGCCAAACTCGTAAACATGATCACACTTCTCTTGTTTTCACGAAGCTATACCAAGTGTGTTGATTCGAACACGTGACACATTCGTTATATGCATATTATTAAACTTATAGAAACCGGGACACGTCACAACCGGGCAAGATATCAGGCAGCGATATAAAACCAAGACAATCCCTGTGAGACCGTGACTAACACACATATCTGCCATTCATATAAACAAACGCATATTTCCGCTATTATAGTGAGAAATATATTTATCAAGTCAAAATATTTTAAGTTTACATTTAAAAAACCTTCACCAACACAATATATGTTTTTATATTGTGAATTTGCGTTATTTTTGAAAGTGAATCTTAACCATTAAGTTTTTAAAACTCATAAACTGCAATTTCGTCCCCCCCTCCCCTCAGAAACGTGACAATGTACATATTCAGAGAATTGCAGTAATATTATTGACTAGATGTGATTTGAGAAGGTGTTCCCTCTCCGGAAAGATCAGAAGAACGCGTGATCAGTAAATGACTGGGACACTGAGCTTATACACTTTTAGATGGCTGACGTCATGGCAAACAGAGCATATATAGGAATGCTCCCAGTTCTGTGACACTTATTTATAGTAAAAAATCAAGAATCCTCAGAAATAAAAAAAAATTATTTTCTTGTAAAATGTGACAATTAAGAATTTAATGCATTAAAAACTATACATTATCACTGTATCCAAATTTTATTTTTTCAAAAAAAAATGTATTCTTTACAATAAAACAAAATGAAATAATTTGACTGAACATTTGTTTTTAATCACAGAGGTAATTACAATAGTAAAAAAACAATGACAAAAAAGTAGAACGAAGCACAAAAATACGTTTAAGTGTTTGGGTGTAAATACAAATAATACTAAAATGTAAGTAATTCCAAAGTTATTTCATGACAAAAAAGTCGAGTGAAGCACTTTCTAAGCAGCTCTCCTATACCCCCGTAATCCTCTCTCGAGGCGGTATGACATAGCAGGCGCCGACATCGAAAGCCACTCGGACGCTGAGTATAGCTCACCACTCAGCTGAGCACGTTTATGCTGTTAACATTCCGTACGACCGAAAACTTCACCCCGGTGACTTCGTCCTGTCTTAACATGTCATATGGGGAGGAACCAGCCTAGATCCCAAGCGGTACTGTGACGAGCGAGCTGACTCGACACTGGCTGAACCTTGACCCCGCGGTGGAGTCTAAGACATGTGAACGGACTACTGACACTGGTTCCCATACAAAGTCAAGAGCCAACTTTTGTAAAGTTCCGCGGGGAACTTGAACCTTATACGGACATTATCCCTTAACATCCAAAAGTTTATGTGCCACACATTTTGTTACCCATGACAACAGTGCGGGAAGAATGTCGCGCATATTGCTTTCAAAAAACGTTTTTATAAATAGGAGAACGGGGAAAAGTTACATAAAATCTCGCAAAATAAATTATAGTTGTTCATTTAAATGATATTGCCAATTGTCAGATCAAAATATTTGTGTTTTGATGATTTATTAATATCTCATACTTATTACCACCCTTGATTTTGGAGTACATGCCCGGCTATTTCCCTTGGTAAATAAATGCTACTATCTTTAACTTCCGGTTCAAATAATGTTTTTGTTTTGCTGTATCAAGAACTGGTTGATCATTCATTTAAAACATTAATATCGTAGAAATTAAATATCTGTGTTACTGAAACGGATTTAATGATTTCCATATTTACATCATGATTCGTTCAACATGGAATCTAAAATGTTGTGTTAGTTAGATACTTGGACAAAATTTTCAGAATTGTGCTACATTTCTACATAATTACAATAAATATACTATGTTATTTGGTTAGATAGCCCTTCAAAAATTCATTTCAACGATACCTCAACCAAGTCTGTACTGTACGTCAATCTTGAAAAAATGTTACATGTTTTTTTCTAATGAATTTGACATCAAAATAATTTACATTGAAACACATAGGAAAATATAAATAAAACTTGTGACCACAGTGACAAAATGTATCCAAGCTGATAATTTTTAACTTATCTTTGTTATTTTCAATAATACAAGCCACAAACTATATGTTTTTTTGTTTGTGAAGACAAGACGCATCTGTTGATCCTATTTCTATAATTTTAGTTGCGCAGAACTAATTAATATTAAAAATGGCAGCAAATTAGCATAATTAAAATGATAATAAATTATAAACTATTGAATATAATTAAATACCACAGAAATTATATATATTTGTGTTGGCAAAGGCAAGACGCATCTGTTGATCCTATTTCTATAATTTTTAGGTGCGCACAGAACTAATTATTATTAAAAATGGCAGAAAATTAGCATAATTAAAATGATAATAAATTATAAAACTATTGAATATAATTAAATACCACATAAATTATATATATTTGTCTTGGCAAAGGCAAGACGCATCTGTTGATCCTATTTCTATAATTTTTAGTTGCGCAGAACTAATTAATATTAAAATTGCAGAAAATTAGCATAATTAAAATGAAAATAAATTATCATTCTATTGAATATACTTAAATACCACAGAAATGATATATATTTGGGTTCAATACAAGAATCCGTGAACAAATCATGTGACAACATACCACTTTTTAATTTCATATGCTATTGCACTATCTCAGAAACTTAGAAAGTCGTAACATAAATTACCGATCTAGCAATTTGCGCACTGAACTGGCTATCCACCTCCCACTCAGTGTGCAGCGCGCATGTCAAGTGGTCAGGGGCTCTCATCGCGCAATGTGTCGAATAGTGGACACGTCTGTATATGCAACATTAGGAATTTCATTCCGTCTATTTATGTTAGCTGTTTATTCCATAGAAACCTGTTCACTGGTTCTTGTATTGTACCTATATTTTTATTGGCATAGGCAAGACACATCTGTTGATTCTATTTCTATAATTTTTAGGTGCGCACAGAATTAATTAATATTAAAAATTGAAGCAAATTAGCATAATAAAAATGAAAATAAATTATCAAACTATTGAATATAATTAAATACCACAGAAAGTATATATATTTGTGTTCATAAAAGTAAGATCCTAGGTTATTTCTACAATTTTTAGGTGCGTGCAGAACTAATTAATATGAAAAATGGCAGCAAATTAGCATATTGCTGCTAGAGTTTGATATGATGAGATATTGCTGCTAAAGTGCTGTTCATAGATTCATCAATAGGTTTGACCCATCTCATCCCACTCACCCGTAACCCCAAATATTTAGGAAACTACAGCCTTGCTTAATTATGTATTTTAAAAATGCACTCATCTGCCTTCTAGATCAACGTTTGTATTAGCGTACATGACTTTCTTCTAGCTCACACATTCTGTCTTCTAGCTCAGACACCTGTCTTCTAGTTCACACATATGTCTTCTAGATCAACTTTTGTCTTAGCGCACACAACTGTCTTCTAACTCACACATCTGTTTTCTAGCTCACACATCTGTTTTCTAGTTCACACATCTGTCTTCTAGCTCACACATCTGTCTTCTAGCTCACACATCTGTCTTCTAGCTCACACATCTGTCTTCTAGCTCACACATCTGTCTTCTAGCTCACACATCTGCCTTCTAGATCAACGCTTGTCTTAGCGCACACAACTGTCTTCTAGCTCACACATCTGTCTTCTATTGCACACAACTGTCTTCTAGTTCACACATCTGTCTTCTAGATCAACGCTTGTCTTAGCGCACACAACTGTCTTCTAGCTCACACATCTGTCTTCTAGCTCACACATCTGCCTTCTAGATCAACGCTTGTCTTAGCGCACACAACTGTCTTCTAGCTCACACATCTGTCTTCTATTGCACACAACTGTCTTCTAGCTCACACATCTGTCTTCTAGCTCACACATCTGCCTTCTAGATCAACGCTTGTCTTAGCGCACACAACTGTCTTCTAGCTCACACATCTGTCTTCTATTGCACACAACTGTCTTCTAGTTCACACATCTGTCTTCTAGCTTACACATCTGTCTTCTAGATCACACATCTGTCTTCTAGCTCAATGTTTGTCTTAGCACACACAACTGTCTTCTAGCTTACACATCTGTCATCTCGTTCACACAACTGTCTTCTAGCTTACACATCTGTCTTCTATTGCACACAACTGTCTTCTAGTTCACACATCTGTCTTCTATTGCACACAACTGTCTTCTAGTTCACACATCTGTCTTCTAGATCACACATCTGTCTTCTAGCTCACACATCTGTCTTCTAGATCAATGTTTGTCTTAGCACACACAACTGTCTTCTAGCTTACACATCTGTCATCTCGTTCACACAACTGTCTTCTAGCTTACACATCTGTCTTCTAGCTCACACATCTGTCTTCTAGATCAATGTTTGTCTTAGCACACACAACTGTCTTCTAGCTTACACATCTGTCATCTCGTTCACACAACTGTCTTCTAGCTCACACATCTGTCTTCTAGCTCACACATATGTCTTCTAGATCAATGTTTGTCTTAGCACACACAACTGTCTTCTAGCTCACACATCTGTCTTCTAGCGCACACAACTGTCTTCTAGCTCACACATCTGTTTTCTAGTTCACACAACTGTTTTCTAGCTCACACATCTGTTTTCTAGTTCACACATCTGTCATCTAGTTCACACATATCATATAAGCTCACACATCTGTTTTCTAGTTCACATGACTATCTACTAGCTAACAAAGTTGTGTTCTTTCTGAAAACAGGACACTGAAGCTTAAAATTGACTTATTCAAACTTAAAGAACAAAGTGGAGTCAGGAAAGCAACTATAGACAGACTGATTATCCAGTTGAATAAACATGTACCTCAAACACTTGGTAATAATGTTGTCTCACTTTTCATGTTTATTTGATCACGTGAATATATTGTTGTTGACATACTTGTCACACTACAACTATTATATTTCATATACTATATATTCATCCAAGACTGGTAACATTACCTCTGTGTCTATGTAGACAGATAGCAGAACATGTCCTGCAAGACTACATTTCATTAAACCAGCTAAAGGAGGAACACTGGCCCACAGAGATGGATATTCACAGAAAGCTGTTAATTAATTTGGCAGACCATCTGACCTAGTTGGCAGACCTATCATTGTACCCACTATATGCAGATTGTTCAGATGGTATGGGTAAAGTGTAAACAGAACATTGTAACTCAACAAGACAATCTATGGAGCGGCCACCGATATAGAAAACAGTCTGTCAATTGATATTGGAGAGGTTGCAGACTTTCTTTGTGGTGTGGAGGAATTGGCTGCCATGCTTATCCATGTGTATATACAATAGTGCCATTCTTACCCATGGTTTTTTGCTGTGTGTCTTGATAAAGGCTTTTTGGTTGAAACATCAGTTTGTGTGTTTTTATATGTGTTTACAGTGATTAGCAAACTTCATTGCACTGTTCCAAGCTTTGCCTGATGGATTTCAGTTTTACTGCAGTCAGTACATATTATTGATCTTATCCATGTGTGGTAATGTTGTACTACACATACATGATTGATGAATACAGACAGAATCTTGACAAATAATGGAGAAAATGGAACAATGGAAAAGCAGACCTTTAAATGAATCAACTGATATCAAATAAAGCCGGGAAGGATGATATTGTGTTCCCAGATAGATCTCTCCATGGTGGTGAGAAATATGTTCCTTTCATACCACAGTCGGCACATAGGACAGAGGTTTTGATTCTCCATGTGTTGCGGTCCGCTGCCTGCAGTTTTAGTTCTTGTATGGTCCTGCAGCCTGTTATTTCCCCTTCTTTAAGCATGGTGTTTTTTAGGTTTACTTTACTCCTTTCTCGTTTTATTTTACCCTCAGGCGTCCATGTAAGGGCTTGTTGGTTTATTCTCTTTTCACCTAGTCTTAAAACATAACCGAGGTATTTCCATCTGCGTTTTCTTATGACGTTTGAAACATATTCTTGGTGTGCTTTCTTTCTTAAATCACTATTTGTGACAAAATCGCTCCATTTTATGTTCATAAGTTTCCGGAGACATTTGTTTTCGAAGCTGTTTAATTTTTGATCTGTGAATTGATTTCCAGCTTTCTCTTTCATATGTTAATACTGAGACAATATAGGAGTTGAATAGCTTTAGTTTGGTGTTTCTTCCTAGATCTTTTGACTTTCAGATATTAGTTTGGTAAATGTGCTAGCTGCAACTGCTATGCGTGTATTTATTTCTTTCATTGAGTCTCCATCAACAAAAATTTGGTTACCCACGTAATTAAAGTTGGAGACTTTTTCCAGTATTTAGTTGTTTACTGAGATGTTATTTATTGAACTGGTAAATCCCATGATTTTTATCTGAAAATATGAGAAAAATCTGGCTTGGAGTTTATTATAACTATTGATATTGAGAGTTCTCATGGAGCACAATGGGAAATACAGAATAATTGCTTCAATTATGATGGTTGGGGTTAAAATCAATACTATAAGTCTTTAATGCTTCATGGTTTACAACTTGTCTGTGATAGCTGCTCCTTTTGACAATATGCAAATAAACAAAATATTCAGAACATCCATTGTCAAAACTATAACTATTTCTAAACTTCTGGGTATCACATTGATCTATTGCCTGGGTGTGCTGATATTTGTAGTAATAAGAGAGCAGACAGACTTGTATCTGTGAATTTAAGATAAACACTGGTGATGTACTGATGTTTGTGGTCACTTGCTGGAGTGGACAATGGGATAGATGAGGTATCCATGCTGCATCCAAGGCAATTCAGTATCTCCTTCTTCTTCGTTCATTCTCAAACTCCTCCAAATTAGCAGGATGTAGTCCAGAGAACGGAATGTCTTGTGTCATGGTTTACAGCAATGATGCAATATCTGCGCCTTTCGGTCTGACACATATGACTTTAGCATAGCTTTGAGTCATGTTGACCCTATATGGAATGGGACATCCAACTCCATCCCATAACCTCCTTAGTCGCCTCTTACAACATGCATGAAAAGTAAACAATGTTACTGTTCTTTACTTTCCTCTCAGCCTTGGTAACACATGGGCGGCAATTCAATATTATTTATGGTATAAATAGAACTGAGAACACATCGAGTAGATTTAAGAGTGTTTATCCAGCTAGCTAGCTATGGGGACTATCAGCATGTATATTCTTTGACATCTTCTCAGGGAGATGTAGAATTGTGGGTTTGCCGTGAAGTACAATAACATGGATTAACCAATAGCTTCTTTAATGTGATATTTCTTTAGCAGAACATCATCAAGCACTGCTACTCTCTGTTCTGTGCAACCATCATAATTTCTCCAGTGTCATATTAAGGAGGCCCTTTTCTTCTGCGTTCTTTTTCAAACTCCTTCAGATTAACAGGATGTAGTCTGGAGAATTAAATGCACTGTGTCATGGCTTGCAGCTTGGCTGTGATACCTTGGCCATTGGACCTGATACATTTGACTTTAGCATAGTTTCTGTGTCATTTGACCCTGTAAGGGATGTGACAGCCAACTTCACCCCCTAAAAGCCTGAGTCACCTCTTACAACATGCATGACATGTAAAAGTTTCACTATTATATTATCCCCTTTCAGGCCGGGCAACAAGGGCAAAGAAGGTCTTTGATAGAATCTTTTTTGTCTATTCATTTATTCCTACGGATTAACTGTCTGTCAATATTTGATGTAAGTAAAACTGAAACTCTACATCTTTTGAAATGTTTGATCTCTTCTATTCTATGACCCTTTTTGTATTATTAAAGTAAATATTAAATGTCTGCAATGAATAAATCATCAATCCACAGACAAAAGTACACAAGTAAAAAAGTACAAAGAGGAGTTTATTGGAGGTCGTAGAAGCTCAAATTCAAGGTAGTAACAATATCAGTGTATTTGTTGTCCTCTATTTTGTTATATTTCTTATACTATATATTTATCCAAACCTGGTAACATTACATCTCTGTCCATGTGGGCAGACAATGGAACATATCCTGCAAGACTGCATTTCACTAAACCAGTTAAAGGAGGAACGCTGGCCTATAGAGGCGGATATCTACAGAAAGATGTTAATTAATTTTGGCAGACCATCTTACCCAGTTGGCAGATGTTTTTTTTTCACCTTTTGATACAGACCACAGAGTTTGATGAATCCATTCGCTTGAAGTGTTTTCTAGTGCTCTTTGGGCACTCTTCTTCTGTGTTCATTCTTAAACTCCTGCATATTAGCAGGATGTAATCCGGAGACTGCATGATCATCCTGTCATGTTCGTCCGTAATAGTCGATAATGACGATTTGGGATCAACTGTAAAAGGTAAAGGTAATATGAGTTATGAACCAGTGTCATAACACACAGTTTCCCATAAGTGCTCATCTGTCTAGTCAGTGGTTGACCAGAAACCCCCATCGAAGATGGATGTGTCGTATTATTGGTGTAAATAAAATGGTGACTCAACGCAGAGAATTTCCATTCTCTGGACTAAATTCTGCTGGAAATTTAGTAGGACCATTGTTCTGCTGCAAGAGATATCCATTGGAAGTGTTGGAATGAAGAAAAAGACCAGAAACCGCCTGAAGAGTGTCCTCAGCAACACTTGCTAAATTAATATGGCACCTTCCCAGAGTTTGAGCCCTGGTATCCAACTTTCTCATGTCTGGTTTAACCATGGGAGTAATTTTTATTTAAACCACGAATAATGAATGGACCCATGTGACGTCAGTGACCCACAAAGCTGTACTAAATTTGGTTTGTTGTACTGAAAGGAGCAGATATCTCAGACAACTGTAAACCTTGATTTGGCAGATTCAGTTCTCCAGAATACATCCTGCTAGTTTACAAGAGTTTGAGAATGAATGCAGAAGTAACGGTTCATGCCTGGAACGTGTGCCTACCAATGTTTACAGCGCTCATAGTTTTTAAAGAATTATCTGGTCATAATTTTTTAATAGTTTGTGACATTGCAGAATACAATTGTTTAGTAGTTTGAAGCCAGGGAAATAATTAATGAAAATAGGAAGAACACAGTTTTTGAAACACAGCAGGAGGGGGTAGGGATAGAATTAGAATTAGTTGTAGGTAAAGGTAGGCCCCATGGCAGCCACCTGATGTCACGGATGAATATAACTTCATGCACTAAGCCACAGCAGCTATTAATCGTGGTGGCCAGTTCCCTTTCTTACTGTCTTTACCTCTCCTAACTCATGTGTCAGGTACCCTATTACAGCTGAGTCGACAGGAGGAGTGGTCGTGTCCAGCGAGAAATCACAGCTGGAATTTTTGTTTGTCCGGACAAGGTTTCGAACCTGGTATGCTGTAATCCAGTGATAGCAAGCAAGCTCACTATCAACTAGGCTACTGTGCTCCTCAGAATTAGTTTTAACACTGCACCTAACACCTCTCCGCTCCAAACTCTAGCATTATCCCTTCTCATTAAATCATGGCATAATTTCACTAACATTAGCCATTTTTGTAATTTGTGCGACACGCTCTGCATGTGATGTAAAATTATTGACTACATGAAAACTGTGACATAACAAACTTTCAATGAACCTGTGCATAATTTCTGAGTTCATTCTATTTTCTGCTTATAGATTAACTATTACATAGGCACGTGTTTCAGACAAGGACAGACATGACATTATTCTATTGATCTGCTGATGCCCAAAAGGGGATCAAAGCATAGCAACCTTGTGACCTGCTATGCATGTTGTAAGAGACAGCTAAGGAGCTTTAGGGGTGTACTTTTCTATCCTATCACATGGGTCAAAGTGACCATAAAGCCATGTCAAAGAATGAGTCTAGAGAACTGAGTTCATTATGTGTGGTTTACAGTTTATCTGCGATATCTCATCTTTCTGCGACATATTCCATCTTCAGAATGACTTCTGGGTTACTTTAGTATTCTATGGCATGGGTCAAGCCAACCCCACATTTCCTTATTCATCTTTAACAACATACATGACAGGTCATAGTTTTGCTATTCTGCGCAACACTTTAAGATCCTGTCAACATACTGGGGGCAACTAAATCTTCATATCCATGACCAGGGGCTGGCTGTGATGTGTACTGACCCAAATAAACATTAATTAAAGTCAATATTATTAATTTGAAGATTTTTCACAACTTTCTCATTTTCAGGGGATCTCCCTAGTGTAATGGGGTTAAGCTGTTCGCCTTGAGTTCAAGAGGTCATGAGTTAGTATCTGACTCATGTCATTTTGTGTATAAAGTGGATTTTTTCAGAGATCCCTGTGGGTTATCACTTGAAGCTATGGAGTTACGTGCTATGAGTGGTACTTTTGGCAGGCAGCATGCCACTTTGTTGAGAGTGATGAGTATATATGGAAACCGAGTACAGTGAAGTCAATCCTCTACAACTTTTGAACCCTTTTTTTTAACTTTTCTAATTTTTAGATAATGAGAGATAAAAAAGACAGAAAGTAGAACAGACTGCAGATAAGCATCAACAAATGACTTCAGTAGTAGAATATGAAGAGTGGAAAATAAAAATATTAGTTAGAGCTGCTGAAGCCTCTTGATGGAGCTTTACTAACCCTACTGTCCATGAATGGAAACAATCAGGGCTTCATGATTGGGGTGCCAAAGAGGGAGTTTTAGTGGTGTACTTTGCTGTCCTATTACATGGGTCCTCCAATTGTGTTGTTAAATGTTGTGGGTGAAGTTGGAGTTGTCAGACTTTGGCTATTGTCAGCATGTGTCTCTTTAAGGTTTCTTTGATTGTCTCCATCCATCTAATTCTTGGTCTTCCTTGTTCCCTGTAGCCTGATCTTCAGCTGTTGTATGCACAAAGTGCTGGTTGCTTTGGTTCCATTCTAATGATGTGACTAAACCACCTTGTTTGCTGTCTCTCAATATAGTCTTGAGATGGTTTTTATTTCTTCTCTGATATCTTCATTTCTCTGTTGGTCTCAGTGTTTGATATTTTTAACTTTTCTCAAACATCTCATTTCTCGCAAATGTATTGTTAAAACCATACCTTGCAAGGTGATTTGGTGCCACTAGAATGGGCCTGGTTCGATTCCCATTAGTCTCAAAAATTTTCACCCCTTGGGGGAACTGTATGCTAAAGATTTCAATGTGGTACCCTTATGACCCTGATGGGTGCAGGTTTATAAATAGAATAGATATTTAATGTGAATAAAATTGTTAAAGATTATATGAAGTACTTTGTCATTTTTTTTAACCACAATGAATGACAGAATTATATCAAAGAATGATTGTCCAGATTTAAAGACATGTCTCAGAAATAAGAGATTTCTTCTACATCAATCGCTCTGATTCTGAAATATTTTTGAGTCATGACCCCATTTTAGAGAAACAAACTGATCTACGACCCCATTTTACGAAACAAAGTTACCCTCTACCCGAATACATTAAAACAAGGTCTTGATATAGTTAGAAGAAAACATACAAAATTATAGCTTTTTGCGTCTTTACAGATGGTCGAAAAGCTGGCCAGTGCAAAATTTCATATGAACAAGGAGACCCTCAAATTAATTAAATTGCCAAAATGCATAGTGTCTATGTTTCTCGCGATTTCTTTCCTAGGCAAGTTTTATTGGTTGGTTGGTTAGTTGCTGATCCAGCAGTCCATGGGCTCATGCCCTTTGACCCAATGCCATTGTGTGATATATGCATGTGTTTGTCAGCTGTTCCATTTATGTTCCAGTAATGTGTTCCATTTATCTGGCCCTGGAGGGAGAAGCATTATCCTGATGTCATCCAGTGCTGTGCATTTAAAAAGGTTGTGGTCAACATTTTCATAGGGATGAGTGCACAGTCTGCACTCTGGATTGTGTGTCGTGGTTGAATTCTGTTCAGGTGATTGTTAAGCTGTACATGTTGTGTGGTGTGCAGTCGGAAGATGATACTCTGGTCTTTTCTTCCCAGGAGGTTGATGTTATCTTTAGGATTTGGGCTGGTCATATATTTATAGATTTCCCTCCCAGTGTTTCCCATAGCCCATCTGTTCACCCAATTTTCTTTAGTCACAGATTTCAGTATCATTTTAATTGTGTGCATGGTTGTTTATGTATATGGCTGTTCTTGTTGAGCTCCCATCTTTACTAGTCTGTCTGCCTTGTCATTGCCAGGTGTGTTTGAGTGGCCAGATATCCACTGCATAACAATGTAAGTAGCTGGTTGGCATGGTGATATATTTCCACCAGCTCAGGCTTACAATGTCCACCACATTCTAGTGCTTGAAGAGCGAACATAGAATCTGTGAAAATAACAATGTTTTGAACTTTTGATGGAAAGGCATCAAATATGATCTTCAGGTGGTACAATGCAACTTCTAGTGCTGTTATTTCGGCTTCATAGTTAGAACATATCTCCCCACAGGCATGGCTCAGGGCTGACTTTTGTTTTATTCTGTGGTTTGGTTGCCAGTTTTCTACAAGTTGTTTCTACAAATGTAGAACCCCTTGAGATGTGGAGAGATATGGCTTCAATGGAGGCTTATGAAAGAAGGAAAAAAATGAACAAAGACCACCCAAATAAACAAGCCAGTTTTATAAATTTTTACTTGGAGGCTTTGAATGATAGTTTAAACAAGAAAACATGATCAGCCTTTTGATATAAATGTTGAAAATGTTTTGTGTATTGTAATTTGTAGGTTTTCTTGTTTACATCATAACACCCTAGTTTTAGTGATAGTTCGTCGTGTCTAAGTGGACCATTCTAAAAACGTGTTTTACGTAAGTACATTTTTAGATAAATTTAACAAGATTATATGTGAAAGTAGATATGCTTTCAAAATAGGCAAAAAATTGCCAAATATTTCATTTTTTGCATTCTTTCTCAAAATCGATTGGTAGAATGTAGTCTAGAGAACGGAATGCATGTGTCATGGTCTAGAACATTGTTGAGATATCTACACCATTTGGCCTGTCATATTCAACTTAATCATGAGCCAGATATTTAAAATGGCAACCCTGTGAAAGAGATAGAAACCCTGTGAAAGAGATGGAAACTATGAAAGAGATAGAAACCCCATGAAAGAGATGGAAACTTGTGAAAGAGATAGAAACCATGTGAGAGAGATGGAAACCCTGTGAAAGAGATGGAAACCTGTGAAAGAGATAGAAACCTCGTTAAAGAGATAAAAACCCTCTGAAAGAGATGGAAACCCTGTGAAAGAGATGGAAACTATGAAAGAGATAGAAACCTCGTGAAAGAGATAGAAACCCTGTGAAAGAGATGGAAACCCGTGAAAGAGATAGAAACCTCATGAAAGAGATAAAAACCCTCTGAAAGAGATGGAAACCCTGTGAAAGAGATGGAAATTATGAAAGAGATAGAAACTATGTGAAAGAGATAGAAACCTCATGAAAGAGATAGAAACCATGTGAACAGATAGAAACCTCATGAAAGAGATGGAAACCCTATGAAAGAGATAGAAACCCTATGAAAGAGATGGAAACCCATGAAAGAGATGGAAACCCTGTGAAAGAGATGGCAGCCCTGTGAAAGAGATGACAACTCTATGAAAGAGATGGCAACCACATGAAAGAGATGGAAACCATGTGAAAGAGATAGAAACCCTGTGAAAGAGTTGGAAACCTCGTGAAAGAGATAGAAACCTCATGAAAGAGATAGAAACCCTGTGGAAGAGATAGAAACCTCGTGAAAGAGATAGAAACCTCGTGAAAGATAAGAAACCCTGTGGAAGAGATAGAAACCCTGTGGAAGAGATAGAAACCTCGTGAAAGAGATAGAAACCCCGTGAAAGAGATAGAAGATGGAGATCCGTTGCAATCAACGCTTGAAAATTAGACTTGAAATAGCCACGGCTGCAATGCCCAGATTAATGATACCATATGGGAGAGCAGAATAAGTACATCAGTGAAGATACGCCTGGATACCATTGTATGTCATGTGTACCATTATAGGTCATGTCGTGGTGTGAGACTCGGAATTGGGCGAGAGGTTCACGCTGTCGGTGAACGACACCTCGGTTAAGAAGACGAAAGCGCCATAGTCCAACTCTTCTCGTGGATGAGAAAAGGTTCAGCATCCGGTGGGCATAGGGCACAGAACGTCGAATTACACGAGGCAGGTTCACAGACGGCGGAACACCTCGCGCGATATTGACGTGAACGACAATCGTCTTGGCGAAGAGTCCCTACACACCCACGTGACTGTCGACAGATAGGTAGGCTGTCACGGGCTAGGGAAGCCTACTACCCGAATTAAAGGCATGCCAAAAATGGATGTGCTGGGCCTCGGATGTCTAGACCACAAAGTGAGCCAATCGATGTACAAATAATACAGTTCAACTGTGGAACTTGTGGCACAGCGTTCTTCGCTCTAACCGGCGGAAATCTCACGATTTATTCGTTGTGGTTATAAGATAATGAACGCAGAAGAAGAAGAATATGTCATGCATACCATATGTACCAATATAGACCTATAAATCTAAAAAATACATTTTCTATTTGTATGGGTACACAGATTTCTAGTTAAGATGTTGAGAAGAATATGCTATGTAATATGTCATGGTCATTAGAAGCGCTTAAGAGAGTTTCATGGCTAGGCCTATATCAATCAATAAACCATAACCCTTCACGGTCGTAGGGGTGTCACATTGGTTGCTTCAGCACACAGAGTCCTCCAGCGAATTATATCCTCAGCGATGCGGATGAGTGTGGAAATATATTGTCCTGTCCATTCCTTGATGTTGTCTGTCCATACCTTTATTTTCCATCCTCTGTTTCTCCCGCCTTCGACAGTTCCCTGTAGTATTGTTTTTGACAAGGAATCATGTCTGCATACATGTCTGAACCATGCTAGTTTTCGTCGTTTCACTATTGAAAGCAATGGTTCCTGAACTCTTGCACACATCTCTACTTTATTTCTTACGTTCACATTGGTCTTATGTTCCCTATAGGAAATTCGTAGAATTTGTCTGTAGCATTTGTACTCGAAAACCTGTAATCTTCTCAGGCCTATATAGGGACCTACCACTGACTCTAAAATATGTATGCTAAGTTTGGCAATAAATAAACAGGATAGTGGAAAAATTAGAGGCAACAGTGATGTGGTTATGTAGAGGAAAGTGTTGACAAGACATAGAGGATTTATTTAATTGTAGTTGGATTATCCCATATGTATTGCATCCTTCTCAACAAAGCGATACGCGCCAGCCGAGAGTAACATTCATAGCACGTAATTATGCAGCTTTAAGCTAAAATTGCTAAAATTCATAGGTAGGTAGGTTAATGAGTTTGCCTCTCTTTTGGAGAGGCGTGCCCCTTTCAACCAGCGGACAAAGTCCAATTAGGCTATATTAGGATACAAGCTATAATTCACGGGGGATTTCCGCCATCTTTGTTAGCATATTCTTCCCGTGTCCTTGAGTGACGGGCGTGCCGAGGGTGTTGCGGTCGCACCGGGCATCAAAATGCCCCTCAAAATAATGAAAACATTGAAATGGGATTTAAGTGCCTTTGCCATGCCAAAGTTGATGCCCCGCAACCAGTAACGTAACGAGAGGGGGCGGAGGTGTGGACCGCCCCAGGCGGCACCATCGGGAGGGCGAAAAATGTATTTTCTTCCAGGCTTTCACAATCACTGCCATATTTTTTGTAATGTCGCAAGGGCGGAAAATTATGATTCCGCCCCGGGCGCCATTGACCCAAGCTACGCCACTGATTCTGTACAGACTCTAAGATATGTACACAGTGAATGAGAGTTTGGTCTATGTCACAGATTACAGACCATAGATAAGGATGGGAGTGAGTTGAGAGGGTTCGTAAACCGAAAAATAGAGCATGACGTTATGTACTAAGAAAAAGGGGCCTAAGTAAAACTGAGGGTAAACCCCTTCATGTTTTCTGAGTAAAGATAATCAACATATGCCACTAAGACGAAGTAACTGGATTATTTATTTTTATTGATAAATTCTCCACTTTCCTGTCATATCTATGGCCATGCACCATGCGTATGCCTATAGGAATCGGTCTCAGATGAACGGATCTCAATCCAGTGTGCTACAACCGTGCATAGATCACCAATCTAAACACATTAATCACTCATATTCGAGATTTTTCATTCTTTCTTGAGTGGTATGTATAAGAAAATTTGCATTTGGCTCAATGCCATGTGGTTATTTTTTTAATTTATATTTTTCTTGTAACTTTGTTTCCTAAGGAGTGCTACATTTATGAGGTTTTTAAAGGCGAGAAAAGTT
Source organism: Meghimatium bilineatum (assembly GCA_034231615.1). Classification (NCBI taxonomy): domain Eukaryota; kingdom Metazoa; phylum Mollusca; class Gastropoda; order Stylommatophora; family Philomycidae; genus Meghimatium; species Meghimatium bilineatum. Next base: position 58,821,477 of record CM067321.1, on the reverse strand, counting down.
CGTGAAAATACTCAGTGCTCCTACTCTTGAACTTATTAGGCTATTCGTAATTTATTCTTAAACTTTCATTTGTGTATTTCTTATCCATTTTTATATTCACAAAGTACTCGAAAATCTGCTGTTAATTGAAATAGGAAGCATGAGGATAAAAATAATTCTTAAGGCCGTGACTTGAGTACATAGGTTGAATGACTTGACGAGATCACATCTTTTTTATGGGGGGGGGGGGGGGGGGTGTGGATGGTCAAGTACGGAAAAAATGTTTACTTGAGTTGCAAGGCAATTCAATGCCACCAGAGAGGACATGGTTCAATTCCCCTCAACATTAAGAATTATGTTAATTCAGAGGACATGATTCATCGTACTGCTGAAACAGCACCAAGCAAAATTTTCAAGTAGGCCCTATGTATTCATTTCAGCGTCCTCATTTCTGCACCATAGCGGTAATGCTTCTTTCGCCACTGTCAGAGAGATGGTCATCATCAAACTTCGTAATACATTAGGATCGCACTTTTGATACAGATGCACATAGACAATGTGTTTTGTTATTGTCGGTTCTTTGTATGATTGTGGAGAAGCTTAGCTTAATATAGTGGAGTCCCGTTCGTTCTAACAACTTTGTCTGGAATGACAAAATATTTATGTAACAAATTCGTTATATACAGTAAAAAACAATAAATGAACAAATATAATTGAGGATTTTGAAAAGTTGTTATAGAGGGAAATGTGTTATAACAGATTGCACTGTAACGACCAGTGTCTAAGATTTTCACAGACAGTAGGACATATTCTAAACATTACACTAAACCAGTTGAGTGCGGAGCACTGCCTGCAGAGACAGACATCCACAGCAAACCTATGGAGTATTTTCTTTTGTTCTCAAACTCCTGCAGAATAGCAGCAAGTAGTCCGGAGAACAGAATGTTTTGTGTCATGGTTTTACAGCTTTGCTTCGATGTCTGTGACTTTCGGCTGAAATACCTGACTTCAGCATGACTTCTGGGTCACTTTGAACATAAATGGGATCTGACAGAAAACTACACCACATAAACTCTTTAGTCACCTCTTAGGATATGCATGGAAGGCAATCAGTATTGTTATTCTTTTCTACCCTTTGAGACCCGACAACACACAGGGGATGGTAGTTTTGAGTTGCTTTCAAATATAGTGTTATCTTGGTGTTTAAATCTACATTTTTGTTTCTGAAGATTGGTGTCTTTTCTCCTAGGGTTTGGTATGCTTTACTACATATATTGTGTATTTCTTTACTGCTCTTGGCGTCTGTTGTTATATTGCTTCCTAGGTATGTGAACTCTGCCAATTGTTTAAGTCTGTTGTTTTAAATATATATATTATTGTTTCTTTCTGATCTTCCTTACCTCTGTCTTTTCTCTGTTTATCTTCATGTTAAAGGTTTAGCATGTTTGATGTAATCTGTCTATTTGTCTTTGTAGTTGCTCTTCTGATGATACTATTAGTGCTTGGTCGTCTGCAAATAGCAATTCGTTTAAGCTATCCTTCAGATTGTTTTCTTCCATTGCCTTTGCTACTTTGCAGATGTGATCTATATATGTTATAAAGAATAGGGGGGATAGTACACATCTCTGTCTCACTCCCGTGTGGATTTGAAAATTATCGGATGTGCCTGCACTTGTTCTTATGCGCATTGACTGTTGGCGTATATGCTCTGACATAGGCTTATCAGATGTTGGGGAACTCCATATGTCTGTAATGTTATCCATAATTGTGCTTTATCTACTCTGTCAAAAGCTTTCTCTTGGTCCACGAAAGCCAAATATAAATCTTGGTTATGTTCTGTCGCTCTTTCTGCAAGTTGTTTGAGGACGCAAAATGCACCTGTAGAGCTTTTATTTTTTCGAAAGCCCATTTGTGTGTTGTTGAGCAGTGTTTCTAATGATGATTTTTTTGGTGTTAATCTTTGCTGTCTTGTATGTTAAGTAATCTTCATGCGTTTTGCTTGTTGCCCATTATTGTATTTTTGTTTTTTTATCTTTCGTTGCGTTCTTTACCTCTTCTGTCCACCAAGCTGTTATTTTTGGTTACGTGCCTTTATGGTTTTTATATGCGCATGTTACTGCTGTTTGTATGATGGTATTTTTGAAATATTTTCATTCTTGATCTATGTGCTGTGCTTTCTGGTAGCTTTTTAAATTCTTCGTTAACTTTCTGGATATATTTTTCACGCATGTTTAGTTCTTCCAGCGAGGTAAAACACACACAAAAGGACAATACTGGTTTATCTATATTTATCATGGCAGCATTGACAACATTGTCAGTTGTGTGAACAAGATTGTGATATCAGTGACTGTAAACATAGCTGAACGATTATAAAAATGGATTACTTGAAACATGACCGTACTCATAAAGTTAATTTGGATTAATACTTAAAATGAAATATTAAAAACCCTGAGGCCTGCTCAAACTACTAAATAAGGCACGAAAGATAGAGAACACTGAAAAGAGTTTTCTCAAGGATAGACAGCAGAAATGTTTTTCCAATTTTTAAGTCTTGTTTAGTTTTCTTACGCATTCAGAATTATACTGCATTAACTTCACTTTGATAAAATATTGAAACTGCAATATTTTTTATTTCATATATCTTTAATACAAAGATATCAGTACATTAAATCATTACATTAAATAATATATATATATATATAAAATGAAATGATTTCTTGAAATTTTTTGTTCACGCGGAAATATCCATTTCTAAAAAATCTTAAGAATTTGGTCATGTGATAAAAATAGATGAGAGGGAATATTGACTTGTGATTTCCATTATTTTTTAAGATCATGCGCTCGGATAGAACCAAATAAAATACATGTCCGCATTTAGTAAACGTTTTTTGTCTAATAAAAATTACATAGCCCAGAGAGCTGGTGTTTATATAAGCTCAGACACAGTTAGCACATGTGTTACCAGGGCCTGAAAGGGGAGCAAATAATAGTGATTATTTGCTGCACATGTCGTAAGAAGTGACTACAGTCATGTAGACTTGTTCTGTGACATTCCCTAAAGTCACCTTTACCACCAAAGATGGCATGTTCTGTAATATCATTTACACAATCATTTGCAAACTTTGCAACATGGCGTACATAAGGGAGATGGGTTTGAAACTCAAAGAATGATTCTGTTAACATTTGCACAGCATCAGACTGGTACTCCAGTTGCTGACCACTGCTGAATGTGCAGACCATTGCTGAACACATCAGCCCATGATGTTCAGGTTATGGCCATTAAATTGTGCTCTTCTGACGACCGGACTTGATGAGCACTCTAGAACCAGCATATCCTCCAATTTGGCACACTGCAGTTCTAGGGTTTTAACACCCGTCATTCATGTGTCATAGATGTCCTGCTATGTTCTGTCATGTTTCTATTGTTTTGTCGATTTCCTGTGATTTCTTTCTATTTGCCTTTGTTTCATCTCTACCATTCTAGTTTTTTCATCATTAAATCTTTCACCATTATGTGATTTCCTTATTGTCAATCACCCCAATCTTTAGGACAAGGGGCACAGCTCCTCCAAAATTATTGATATGATAATGTTGAAAATGCATTTTCTTTCAAACTATTCATCACATTACACCAGACTTGGCAGATCAACAGGAAAAATGAATAGTCTTGCATGAACATATATCAAAGATAATTTAATACATATATGTTTTAAAAAATAAACTGTCAAACTCAATATAATGTGGAAAACATTTTTTTTTACCTTGGGGGTGCTGAGTAGTGTAGTCATATTGAGATGAAAATATTGAGATATATTCTCAAATCTCCTTTTCCCCCAAACAGGGTGATATGCCCAAAACGTTGAACCCGTCAACTGTATTCCAATACACACCATACTCAAGCAAAATACACAAGGCCCATCATAGTATAAATATTTTTAAAATGTTTTATTTCAATGGCAGTTACAGATATCCAGAAGGTGTCTTCTTTCCTTGCTTGTTCTTTGCGTTATGCTACATACAAATTTGTCCGATCTGCTGAAAATTGATAAACTCATCATTGACAATGATGCTAAAGTATTCATAACTTGTGGCAATCTCATCAAGATTATGTACAGGCCCAAGGTTTTCTACAAAATTCTCAACCTCTACTTGAAAAACTGCATCACTCCGACAAAATTCGCAATGTCACAATTAGTACCACGAATTTCCTTCTCGTTGACGGAAACATTAGATCTATCTAACAAGGAATGTCACTGTCACTTTTCATGTTATATTCAGGACAAAAATTACAAACATAATCGTTTATATTTCCATCATAAATACGGCAATCATCATCAGTGTACATATGAACAATACCCTCTAATGTGAAAAAATTGTGTCATAACTCCACAAATTTTGAAAAATTCATAAAAAAACAACAGGAAGACATAAAATTTCCACAATGTAAATACATAGAGAAAGTGTGAACTGTGACCTGCGCAAAGGTCACGGTCAGGTATTAACAAAGCACAAACTAAAAATGTAATATCAATCACAACGAAACAAGTAAAAAAGAAACGCCCAGTTCAACTGTAGTTGCTTACCAGTAGAAGTGATTTGCTGCGACTATAAGGGGGATCTGGTTAATATGCTTCCAGACTTATCCCGTCCACCTATTATGTAAATGTGGACACTGCCATTTTACTCATCATATGTTCTGTTGTGTACTTGATAAAGGCTTTTTGTCAAAACATTGATTTGTATGTGTTAACAGTACACAGATCTTCATTACCCTGTTCCAAGTTTTGCCTGTTAAACGATTACAGTTTTACTGTAGTGATTACCTATTACAGATTTTCTGCAATTTCATGACAGCCACCTCGTTTTGTGTTATTATTAACTATCAATGTTAAATATTTAGTTCTTCCATCCATTCTTCTTATTTATTCAATACAATTTAGTACACCTTTATTTCACAGCTATTTCTACATTTTGTATTCCTTCTGCTATCATGCTGTCTCCACAAGAATTGAATGACTTTATTTGGTACTACACCATAGTTTCTTTCAGTTTTCTCCCAATTGATATTCAGCATACAGCTACTGACTATGCCTTGACCATCTAAACACCTTTGAGTTTGATGGCCACTTCTTTTACCAAATCAATGGTGTCGTCATGGGCACTAAGATGGGGCCTAGTTATGCACATGTTCATGGGCTACCTTGAGTACTAGGTATGGGAATCCTATGATGGACCCTTTCCAACAATGTTTCTTAGACACATCGATATTGCTATTGGCATTAAAGAGGCAACTTTCACCCTGCCGAGATCCGAGAACTGCGCCTCTCATCTGTCAATATCTACTCACAATCCTATAGTCTCAGCAGACTAGGTCCCTACAAATCTACTGATGCTCATAGCTTTCCTCTACAGCCCCCCCCCCCCCCGGGATTATTTGCCATTCTTTCAACTTCTTAATATCTGCACTGTCTGATGAGGACTTTTCTTTCAGGAATAAGGACTTTCTCAACAAAGTCTACAAGACCATGATATGTTGACTTCTGCTGTTGCCTTTACCCTGACAGTGCCATCACGTCTGCTTCTGCTCTGATTCAAGTGTAGTCTCCAGGGACAACTTATTCTTACCTTCCACCACACAGTATTCTGGTACTCTATTCATCTTTAGTGAGATCTTCAGACATGTGAAGTATTGTGGGTGCCCTCTGGTTGCCTGCAGACATGAGACTAGAATCTCAGGGATATCTTAGTCCACAGCAACATCAGGCCAGACATCTCGAGTCATTTTAGCACCAACAGCTGAAAAAGGTACTACACGTGTACCTATATCATTCAGACCCAATATGCAATATTCCCTAAAACTACCATCACCATTTAAAAGGGTTTACATGTAACATCATTTACGCAATAATTTGCAAATGTTGCACCATAGTGTACATAAAGGAGGTGATTTTGAAGCTTGCGGAATGATTCTGTAAACATTTGCACAACATCTAACACCACTCTGAGACCCCTGTTGTTGACCACTTCAACAGCACAGGCCATCAAGTTGAGTTCCTCTGATGACCAGACTCAATATGCGCTTGAGAATGTAGTATACTGCAAACTTTGGGGAAGTTAATTCATTATTATTCAAAAATGTTAAATCCATTATTTATATGGGACATAGATATCATGTTGATTCTGTCACATTTCTATTTTTGTTTTGTTGATTATCTGTGATATTCTGCCAACTTTCTGTTTGATTTCATTTCTATCTTTCTAGTTTTCATCATTTATACTCTTACAGATATATCCTGTTTACCTGTTTTTATGTGAATGTGGACAATTCTGTTTTACTCATCATGTGTTATGTTGCACTCGTGATAAAGGCCTTTCAGTCGAATGTTGATGTATGTGTGTGTTATTATATACGTTTTACCAGGAATTAGAAAAACTTAATTACTTTGTTCCAAGTTTTACCTAGAGGCTAAATATTGAGTATTTGGGGGTGGAGTAGACTGTCATATCCCATATAGGGTTGAAGTGACCCAGAAGCCATGCTGAAGTCAAATGTATCAGTTCGAAATGTGCAGATGTAAACCATGACATAGCACATTCTGTTCATCAGACTACATCCTGTTATTCCGCAGGAGTTTAACAACAGATGCAGAAGAATGAATTAAGATAGCTGGTGTTTATATGAACTGACTATGTTAGCTATGTGATGTACATGGAATTCAGTGAGTGAGTGTTGCTCTGTTTATCAACCCACATTCTCAAACTTGATATATCTGAAACAAGTTGCAGGAAATTTGGACAATAATGAAATGATCAATTGATATTGGTCTTGTAACAAACAAATGAAAATAAATGATCAAAACTCACAAGTCCCAACACAATAAAAAATATTGCGACTTTAAAAAAAAACAACAGATCAGTGTTCAATAGTAGCAACAAAATGTAAGAATACTTTTGAACACAACAATATCAAATTTGAAAAAATTAAATTGAAAAATAATAAAGAGAAAAGGAGATGAGCTTTTAAAAGCGCAAGCTCGACTGAGTTTTTTACCACCTTAAAAAATGTATATAAAAAAACTATTAAAGTTGATCATTGTTGAACTAAAATCTAATTCCTTGATATTTTATATTATATCCACACCAATCACTCTTTTTACACACACACAAAATGGTGAACAACCAAGCCCACTATCTGCAGCCAAACAGTATCTCTTCCCTTCTGGAGTCATATGTCTCTTTCATTTTATCCAGGTCATAGTTTGCATCCAAAACCTGAAATGTCAACATAAAATACAATTACTGGTAATTTACAACGTTGATTTTTTCCTTAAAAATAATGGTGTATCTTCTGCATTTGTTCTAAAACTCCTGCAGATTAGCAGGTTGTAGTCCAGAGTATGGAATAGATATGCCAAGGATTGCAGCTCAGCTGCAAAATCTGTGACTTTTGTCTTCAATATATATGACTTCATCATGGTATTTTGGGTCACTTTGACTTATGGGGTGAATAGTCAACCTCATCCTTCCTTAGTTGTATCTTATGACAGGTTACCAGGCTATTGATATAGCAATAGCATCAGCTTGTGCCAAATTTCACATTTTTTTTTAGACCAGCTTATGTTTATGTAGGGGTACTGCCCTAAGGCGAGTAACCCTTGAATCTGATGCCCCACAATGTCAATCCATATGTAAGTGATCATTTACCTGTCGGACTGATAACCGGTTTCACATACTCTAAAAACCTCTACTTTATATCTATGTATGTTCCTTCAGCACCTTTTGCATAGGACAGAAACCAGAGCTCTTCAGTTCGACCAATGTAATGCTACTGTGTGTAATTCTTGCATGTTGTTGAGACCCATAGTCATATCCTCCGTGATGGTTGATCTACAAAGATGTCCTCTTGGTCTTCCTCTTTTTTCTTTTGCCATCTGTACCAATTTTAATTTAGTGGCATTTAGTGGGAGTTTGAGAATGAATGCTGAAGAAGAAGAATTATTCATTCTGACCAATAAAAATTTAACTAGAAGCATATGATGCTGGTATCACACCACTTCTGTGTATAAATATCTTATCTCTGATTAAATTTCATTATTAGTATTGCATTTTTTTTTATCTCAATAGTGTCTTTGTTAGAAATGCCCAGGACGTGTTAGTAGTGTGAATAATTTCTGTTATATATGTGGCGAAGTGACTTTTCTATCACAAAGATGGAATATGTCTGATTAGGAAAGTGCACAACTTGTATTTTAGCTGCAAGAAAGGAGATCAAGATAAGAGTTGGACACAAGACATGCTGCAATACATGTGCTGCACATCTTAACCTTTAGAGCCCTGAATTAAATTGAGAAATTTCTCCCCTGGGCCTGGATTCTTTTTGGAAAATTTTCGTTGTTGATGGTGAGTGTTTTGAAAACGCAATAACTTTTTTGTTTTAGAAGATATTTAAATAATTTTTGCACATGTAAATAAAGGAATGAATAGTGAATATAATCGTGTTTTTGTTGGTGTATGTGTGATATGACAGTTGTGAGCAAGTTGTGAAGTTGAAAATTCGGGGGAAAAACGGAAAACGTCATTTTCAAAATCGCAAATATATCTTCTTGGCGCCCCTAATACATGAGCAATGTGTGGCAACATTGATAAAATCCTCATAAATACCTATACTTATTGTATATATATATATTGTTTTATATCCAAACTAATATAATATGAACTAAAAAACTAATAAAACATGAAGAAATTGCATATAATGTCCGTCCGGTCAACACTAGGTCTATGCCGACACGCAACGTAATTATTGTCCATGCACACATGTGGCACCCCTGATACATATTATTTTTGTGTTTTTGAATGAATACACAAACATTCTTATCAAATAACAACATATTAAACACAAAGAACAACAATTAGAACCTGTAGTCACGATCACTTACCCATGCCACGCGGTACTCAATTTGATAGTAAAATACGGCCGAAAATGGCTAAAGTCGCTCTAGAAATACATTGACAAATTCAACCGGCTTTCTCTCTTACAATCATAATGAGTAAAGGAATTTGACCTTTAAACTGTGACGTAATCCTAGCTTCGTTTGGCGAGCTTTATACGTCATCTGTTCATTACTTCGTGAGTTTCCGTACTCGGGAATCAGGCGATATCGTATGGTGAGTGACCTCGCCCGCAGGCACAAGGGGGCGTGTCCTACGGGTGCGTGACCTCGCCCGCAGAGTCGTAAAGGTTAAACTGTGGTTTAAAAGTTAAGCTATGCCATTTGCAGTTCCAATGATTTGAAGAGAGCCCACTGACCATATCAACAACTGTTACATTTGCATGGTGCCTCCAATTGGGAAAAGAATATCAAGGAAAAAAAAAATTGACTCTGAAATATCCAAGTATTTGCTCTGCATGATGATGCTCTACGAGTTCCCAAAGTGCTAGAATCCTTTTCAGCTACTTCTGTAGACAAAGAAGAGGACATTTCTGAGTCATCAATCTCAAAAGATGCAGAATTTGAACAAACTATACCTGCAAAACCACACTTGATAAGAATGTTGAATGAAAGTTGAAGAAGAAATCAGGGAAAGTAATGGTTACTGGTATGATGGTGACCGCATTATCCCTAGTGTGCTGCTAGTGACAGAAAACAGTGGGCATAAATATCACTCCCCATCTAGTATCATACTCACTATCTAAACCATAACACTACCCCCCCCCCCCCCATGACTCAATGTATATAAAATAACATGATAACTTGTGCAGTATTTATCCTTGCCTCTGCATTTCTATTTTTACATCTGTCATTTTATCTTTTTTATTGTAAATATAAAGACTCATATTTCTTCTAATCTTCACGGATCCAATGAGAGGACCATGTGGATCCCCAGGGGTCAAGTAGATCATAGCTTAAAAACCACTGGTCTACAGCGTGGGATTTGTTCGATGACCTATGGGATATCTATTGTTTTATATCAATATTTTGAATTCATTAATAAACAACAAATATACAACAAAAATGTATAAAATCAAGCACTCACAAGGACAGGTGCTGGTACAGGATACTTCTTTTGCACTAACCAGATGTCATGGAGATTGTGAAGTGACTGAAGGTATGACTGAAATACATTAAAATCAACATTTAGATTGTGAAGTGACTGAAGGTATGACTGAAATACATTAAAATCAACATTTAGATTGTGAAGTGACTGAAGGTATGACTGAAATACATTAAAATCAACATTTAGATTGTGAAGTGACTGAAGGTATGACTGAAATACATTAAAATCAACATTTAGATTGTGAAGTGACTGAAGGTATGACTGAAATACATTAAAATCAACATTTAGATTGTGAAGTGACTGAAGGTATGACTGAAATACATTAAAATCAACATTTAGATTGTGAAGTGACTGAAGGTATGACTGAAATACATTAAAATCAACATTTAGATTGTGAAGTGACTGAGGGTATGACTGAAATACATTAAAATCAACATTTAGATTGTGAAGTGACTGAAGGTATGACTGAAATACATTAAAATCAACATTTAGATTGTGAAGTGACTGAAGGTATGACTGAAATACATTAAAATCAACATTTAGATTGTGAAGTGACTGAAGGTATGACTGAAATACATTAAAATCAACATTTAGATTGTGAAGTGACTGAAGGTATGACTGAAATACATTAAAATCAACATTTAGATTGTGAAGTGACTGAAGGTATGACTGAAATACATTAAAATCAACATTTAGATTGTGAAGTGACTGAGGGTATGACTGAAATACATTAAAATCAACATTTAGATTGTGAAGTGACTGAAGGTATGACTGAAATACATTAAAATCAACATTTTAAAATCTCTTGATAGAGTTGACTAATTATTATATTATGTATTCATCATCTATCCATAAAATATGAACACATTACTACCAGCTGTTTCTCTTCTTCTTCTGCGTTCATTCTCAAACTCCCACTGGATCTAACAGGACAATGGTCCTACTATATTTCCAGCAGGATGTAGTCCAGAGAATGGAAATGCGCTGTGTCGCCGTTTTATTTGCGCCAATGGCCCGACACATCTGTCTTCTGCAGGGTTTCTCTTCTAACCTGGTTATATTCTAAACCTATGTCATTCGATATTGTCTACTGTTGTCATCCCAGCAAACCTAAGGTCACCTTGGAGGTTTAGTTTACAGGCTATTGCCTTCTAATCAGTGCAGGATTTACCTATAAGCTAAACAAGCTATAGCTTAGGGCCACCACTTCCCCAACAAATTTTTTTCTTTCACTATCTATATACTTCTTTCTTAATTGTTAAAGGACCCCATATCTCAAATAGCTTAGGGCCCCATATCTCAAATAGCTTAGGGCCTTATCAAGTCTAAATCCGGCGCTGCTTCTAATGATAATCAATAAAACTAATTTCAAGCAGCATTTTCAAACTTTATATTTTTTTTTTTAAATGGATATATTTTTCTAATGTCAAATAATACATTTAAAAGTTTATCGTTGACCTTTGACATCACCTGCATTTTTCTCTTCCAGTTGTTGTCTGTTCATACAGAGCTATTCCTGTTTCCTGTGCAGTTCATTGGTTATCATCAAGCTTGTCATACATATACAAGTTTGCAGTCATTTCTGACTCTAGACAAAGCTTAGATTCTCAATGTCACTTCTGCATGTCTTGTCTCTATTTCTTACTTTTATCTTCTGTCACATGATCCCCATGGATGACAAAAAGATGCAGGACAGCGAACACTGCACTTTGTGGTGGGGAAATGCTAGGTGTACCATTAATTAAAACTCTTAGTCTACAGATCGTCTTTCTAAAAGATGAATAAATAGTTTCCTTATTCCGGCTAATCTTCCTAAAAGACAATGGGAGACAGTGGTGGTAGACATGCTAAGAAAGACTTCACCAAAAGCTCTTCATAAAAATACTGTAGTATTTCTTCGTCCAATCACAATATTCCAAGTCTTGCCTTGTGACTATGGTCAGTCATTTCACGATATTAATTCAGGAGCAAATGGAAAACTGTAAGTTTATTAAATTTAAATTAAACAACTAATACAGGATTTTTTTTAAAATCTCACACGTACGGGTTGATGTGTCCCTACCCCCCCCCCCCAAAGGCAGTAATTAATACTAATACTGACGTTTTTATAAGAATACACATATAAATTGTGAATAATATGAATTGATTAAGTTGACAGCTATGAATACACCCCATTTATACAGTAATATTAAATTTATATTAAACAAATATAAGTAATTATAAAATTGTATGTCTACTTATCACACAGGGTTAATAAACTTTGTAGGCCTAATGTATGTAAGCCTCCAAGTATGTAAATAGTGACCAACAATAATCGATAAAATAATAATAAAAAACCTTACGCTTGGAGTCGTAATGAATTCTGTACAGATGTCTTCTATACACGACAGTCTTTCATAAACATGCCACTTTGGGAATTTTGCCTTCTTAAGCAGTCTTGATTTTTTTTAAAAACCAGATGGGGGGAGGAGGGAAGGAAATAACTGAAATCTATATTGAAAGGTGTCTTCTCTGTCCTGTAGCTTTTTAAAAGTGGTTCAAATCCCAACCAAATCCACTGTAATTGATGCCTGTAGGCTGATTTCAAAATCCTCTCTCACGCTAATTACCGTATACTCCCTAAAAGATAAACATGCCGTAACGCAGTTCAAATTTTTAATGTATCCTACAAAGACAAATTTCATCCTATCATTTCCCACTTAGACCTTACTGTCTGCTGTAATTTAATTCGAATCCGAGGCAAGATAATTAGTTAATTACTATCACTAGCACAGTTCCACATCAGAACACTTGGACACCAAACACAAACAATTTGTCCAGGAAAGTACGATTTGTTGTTCCAAACTGGTGCACCTGTGATATGCCCATCTATAGAGGTAGTTAGGAAAAGGTTAAGCTGTATTATCTCTGATGTATTGTTCCCGGAATATAGTGACCCTATTCATTCAGGTACCCGGGTAATGTGAGAGGGGCAAATTAAAAAATGACCTTGCATCTTACAGTTGTCAAAGTGTTTGTTAATTAACTTTCAATCCGGCTGATCAGGAAAAACTCTGCGCTTCATTTCCAGGGTAAGGAGAATAACTCCCCTCAAAAATCAGAAGTGATTGTACAAGAAAATTAACATAAAATACAATTTGCAATCAATTTTTATGATTCAAAGTTCAATTAACAGATAAATGGAAGAGGTTCTGATCTGTGAATATATCTTTGTGAGTGTCATGTAAGATCAGTTTTAGCAACCGTAAGATGCAAGGTTATTTTTTCATTGGCCCCACTACATTTATGTAACATGCGAGAGGAGAAGAAATGAACACCAGTTTCAGGTTAGATTCATTTACTTGTGTCAAAATTTTTTTACTGATAAATGTTCAAATGAAAATGACAAAGTGGTCTCCCTTACACAGCATGACAACAACAGTCTGTAACTGTTAACTACTCCAAGCATATAAGCCTAGTAAACACAAAGAAAGTCCTAGATATCTGGTGAAAAAGGTTTCACACTTCATAATGGGATTCTACGCCTCTGCCTATAAACAGATTTTAGACTTTTGTCATATTTCAGACATTAAAATCAAGTCCTCAGTTTATAATGGAATCAGTTTATACACTGTAATTAACGGTAACAATGAATGATCCAACAAGAAATCAAAGAGAAAGTGAAAAATGGATATTATAACCTTCATGATTGTTAGTTGTAAAGAGGAGCTTGCAAGGCTTTTTAACTCACATGGCACAAGAGTCTTGTCATTATGCAAACACCAGATTGAGAGCAACTACAAAATTCATGGCAGGTCCCATAGTTACTATTCTTTGCTTCCATGTTGTTACTGGCAAGACATGGATGACACAGTTGGTCAAAAATAAACATGTATAGAAAAACTTGACTGGGAGGATGATATTCTGGTCAAAAGTAAACATGTATGGAGAAACTTGACTGAGAGAATGACATTCTGGTCAAAAATAAACATGTATAGAAAAACTTGACTGAGAGGATGATATTCTGGTCAAAAATAAACATGTATAGAGACACTTGATTGGGAGGATGTCCTACATAGGATGTAGTGATCAACCTCATATTTTCTTTAGCTGTAGGGATTTTCTAGGCAATATTTATGTTCAGTGGGTTGTTGCTTCTTTTTGAATGTCCTGGTTGCACTGCAACTAAAATTGAACCAGGTACCTTGTCGAGACATTCTGTACCTCTCACTGACAGAGCCAGGCAAAACAAAGAAAGACATGTCAAAATAGAACAGATGCCCATGTGCTGTAGTACTAAAGAATAGTAACTGTGGTTTGCCACGTGTGTCAGAAGAGATGACTGATGATTGGGCACAGAGTTGGCATCTCCATCCAATAGACCGAACTAACGCTGCTGTGCAGAAGTCAGATGTGTCAAACCAAAAGAGGTAGATATCACAGCCAGGCTGTAAGTCACAATGCAACATATTCTGTTCCCTGAATTACATCCTATTGAGCAGCTGGATTCTGAGAATGAACACAGGAAAATAATGTTTGTTGCAAGTCCAGTGGATGCTTAAAGTCTCTTTAAATGTTCTATTGAAAGTCCAAATGAAAGACCTCTTATTTGTAGCTCCCATGATGGTCTCTTTCCCTCACAAAAATGTATACTTTTGATTCCACATAAATTCTACAAAACATTCATTAGAAAAGACATAAAAATAGTGTAACCATATAAATTTTACTTACCAGAGGTACATCTGCCTCCTCATTGCGAGATCTTTTTTTAATACGCTCCAAACAAATCTCAGGATCAGCTCTCAAGTACACTGAAGGAATAAAAATTTGAAGTAGCAGTAGGCCTTTTGGTGCCTGCAGGAAGCTCTAGCTACACTCTTCCACCTTTTATGCAGACATAAATTCATTAAGTTGTGGCAAACCTAGATTTGTTTAGGTGCTCTGAGCCAGGACACCAGCAAAAAAATATTGAACTGAAATACAAGTCTTCTATTGTTCTCAAACGTATTTATTATATTGTATTGCAGTTTATAGAGATGCTGTAATATGTGTCTATATATCAGATCTTCGTCTATAGCCACCTTAGGTCTTCTGTTCCCGACCATTTTTGTACTGTTCGTTGCTCACGAGGTCGTTGCTATACATGTCCTTATGTGGTTCAGATGTGCTCCATTTCATTTCCCAAGGCCACTTTCTCCATCGATGAGGCCTTTACATGTGAATCCTGTAACGTTATATACGTGATCATATGTAAACGCTGGGGAAAGCAGTACATAGGGGAAACCGGCTTAATATTGAGCGACCGCTTCTGTAACCATCATCATGCCATCAAGCACAGAACACCTACTCCTGTTGCCATACACTTCAACGGCGATGGCCATCATGGTGCTCTTAATATTCAGGTCACTGCCATCAGATCCTGCACCACCGATGATATATCTAAGTACTCTCTAGAAAATCGTCTTATTTTTTAGTTGGGTACTCTCAAGCCTTTTGGACTCAATTCCAACCAGTCTTTTGTCTAGTTCTCGGTCGGTATGGTCTTTGTCTTTATTCATTTTGTTCCATCATTTACTTTATCTTTTTGTTCGTTTTGTTTCCTTTATACTTTACATCTTTTATGTACCTCCTGTTCTTAACCTCCTGGCATCTCCTTTCCATATTTTGATCGGACACATTTGTGTTGTGTGGTCATTTCTATTCGTCATCTTTTGATGTTTTGTGCATATCTTGATAAAGTCCTTTTGGTCAAAACGTTGATTATGTCATGTGTATTGTTATTTGTATGATATTAGCTTGTTTTCTGTTGTGTGTATTATTTCACGTGAGCTTCCGATAGTAATAGTGTGTTAGTCGTTGTGCATTAAAACTTCATCACCTGTTTTCTACATAAGTACTAGCTACACAAATACAGTGAAGACTGACGTAGAGGCTGACCACGGAAACGATGGGCCACCAAAATAAACGAGGAGACAAACTCCACAATGCACTCAGCACACTTGAGGGTAATCTACAGATAACTCTTCTATCCCTGATGCTGAAAGGCAACAAAGGGTTTAGCGAATCACTATGTCATGTAACGCATTCTTTCCAGAATGCTGTCTTTCCAATGAACTCTCTGAACCCCCTTCTGTCTTAGGCGATGCGGCTTGCATTTTCCAACGATGTATTCATGTTATCTTTAATGTCTTCAGTCCATCATGTTCTTGGTCTGCCCTTTCTCCTCTTCCCAGGTACTCTGCTTTCCATAATTTGTCTTTCTAAACAGTTGTATCTCTTTATATGACCAAACAGGTGTAATTTTATTTTTGCTATTGTGTTTAGTAACCAACAGTCTGAAATCTTCAATGTGTTTACAATATCTGAGTTTCTCTTTTTTTCCTTCTATGATTATCTAAGTATCTTTCTATAGCATTTCATCTCAAAGGCGTTGATCTTCTTTGCCGCTGACTTACTTAGAGTCTATGTTTACAGCCGTATGTTGCAACCGGAAAAATAAAAGTTTGTAGCATTAGGAATATTTTTTCTATTTTGTTGTTTTTCCATATGTTTTTCAACCAGTTATTTTACAATATGCCATTGCCAATCTTTTCCTTATTTCTGCCACGCATTCTCCTGCACAATTGATGTTTGTTCCTAAGTATTCAAATTTATCCACACATTCTATCTCGGTATTGTCTATTCTGATTTTTGGTTGTTGTGTTGTTAATCTGTTGACATGATTTTTGTTTTTTGCGTGTTTAAATTAAGTTTTGTGACTCACTATATTTATTTGTAATTTTGATTAGTTGTTCCAATCCCGTTATATAATTTGAAAGAAGCACAGTGTTGTCTGCGTAGTGTAGTTCAGGAATTTCGAAGCTACTGATGTCTTCTCTCACATTCCTTATTATATTTACACATGTAGATGTTAACAAGTATGGGGAGAATGTACATTCCTGCCGTACTCCACTCTGTACCTCAAACCACTCTGAGAGATCGCCCTCTAACTTCACTGCAGCCTTTTGATCTTGGTAAAGTTCTTCTATTTGATGAATCAGATGTCTTGGGAAACCCATGCTGTACATCATTTCCCACAGTGGGTAGCAAAGGGAACGAACTGCTCTCGGCGGACCCAGGGTTAGCAGATAACCAAGATCCCAAATGTACCTCCTCACGGTGCAGCCTGGTAACAGAAAACAGCAGCTCGAGCTGATTCTGACCAAATCATTTGGGGATTGTGTCCAAAAATGTGGAGGTAGCAGATGGAAAGAGATTTGACTGCATTAAGGACAGACAATATCTCCGACATCACCAGCAACACCACATACAGCGACACTGTCGACATACAGTGAAGCTAGTTAGTCCAGTCTGAACATTGGAGGGGCGGCCAATGAAAAAAAAAGCATGAAAAGGTGGATGCATGGCGAAAGACAGAAAGATTTCATACTGAGTACAATGAAAAAAGTGAAAGGGCAGAACAGCGCTAGAGGGCAGCGCCAACTGCAAATAGAAAGTGAAAACGATTAAGGAAATAGGAACTACAAGCACTGTTAGCTCGATACAAGCTTCTAGTTACCTGTTTTCCTTATAGGCAGAGACCCATACCCTTAATGGGCGTCTAGCAAAGCAAAAGACCTGGCCTAACTCTATTGTCGAGTTTTCCTATACCGGAAACATGCTCGCGAAGAGAAATATTTGCAATACCAGATAGGCTCAGGCAAAAAGATGGCACTCCTGGCCCAACTCTACTGTCAAGCTTTCCTATGCCGGAAGTACACTTGCAGAGAGAAAGGGTTCCGTACCCAATGGGATCAGGTACAAAAGAGACAATGATTTAGCCCTGACCCAATTCTACTGTCAGGTGTTCCTATACCGGAAACACACCTGCAGAGAGAAAGGGTTCAGTACCTGATGAGTTCAGGCGCTATTGGGACAAGGTCGCTCAGCTCGAGAACGCCTTGCTCTCAAGCGCGTGGTGTGAGACTCGAACTTGGGCGAGGGGTTCACAATGTCGGTGAACGACACCTCAGCTAAGAAGGCGAAAGAGCCAGGGTCCAACTCTTCTGGTGAGTTCTTCATCCTAAGGAACCAGGCTCATGGATGAGAAACAGTTCAGTACCTGATGGGCACAGGCACAGTACGTCCAATTACACGAGGCAAGTTCACAGACAGTGGAACACCTTGTGCGAGACAGACGTGAGCAAAAACGTCTGGGCGAAGAGTCACACACACGCGTGCCTGGCGACAGATAGGGAGGCTGTCACAGGCTAGGGTAGCCAACCCGAATTGCCAAGGCATGCCAAAATTGGATGTGCTAGACCTACAAGGTGCATAACGGTAGCACAACATAAACACAGTCCCGGCAGAAACCGCATGGATATCCATGCTGGTTACAATGGAGCGAACGTAAAACAAACAACATCTCCCATAGTTTCTGGTGTTGGATGTAGTCAAAAACTTTTGATCAATCTAAGAAGCACATGTGCAGGTCAGTAGTGAATATATATATATATTACTCTAATTATATATTACTCTAATATTGATTGAAAATAAAAATGTAAAATATATTCACTGTAACAAAATTACTTCCACCACTGTACATCTTATTACACTATACAACTTATAGGTGTCATACTTACCAATCAAGTCTAGATTAATCCTGCCTGATTTTACAAGGTATTCAAAATACTGGTCCAGTACAGAAAACTCAAAGCCAGTGATGGTTTTACTGTAATATGTTTGTTACAAATTATGAAATAAAAGTACTGATAATTATTATTAAAAATACAGTTTCAAGCTGCAAGCATTTCTTTTTTTTCATAGTCTATGACAGCCTTCAAGATGTCTACAAGGTGTTATATGTATAAACTGTAGAGACAGTCCACAATCACACAACATTCCTTAAGTACTTGCCACTTTTTCATTGGAGAGATTTTAAGAGAAGAAAGTGCACAACTTTGAAAGGGGTGATAGACCTTTGCTAATAACTGGTAACATGCATGATAACACAAACAAATCGTCATTTTGACCAAAAGCTCAAGAGTACAACTATCTGTGTTATGTCAACCTTTTAAATATTTCCCAAGTTTTACCTGTTGGATTACAGTTTTACTGCAGTTATTACATTTTATAGATAAGGAAGTGCTCATTAGTTCTAGACATGAGTCACTTGTATCAGTTAGCCTGAAAATCTGCTATGTAGATAAATCTCATGTTTAAGGAATTTAAAATTTCACTCCCTGAAGATCCCTCAATTAACACCTGACAGGGACTCTGAGTCTACATACACTAAAATGGCTGCTGGAATGGAGGGCGGAGCACTTATGGGAATGCCCCATATGCTGTGAAGCTAGTTTATGATCAAGAATCAATATTTCACTGATTCTTCCTAGTATGGGATGATTTCTCCTGAGCTTTCCTTAGTACCTTATTATGTGTATTCCTAGCACTCAATCACTGACAGGTGTGCTTTTGTTAGGATATCTCCTGCTCTAAGAAAGAAAGAAGAGGGTCTATCACAATAAGACGTATTGATCCTCAAAGCACTGAGCTTATTCTGTTAACTGGGAGCACATTCCTGTGTAGGAAATATACAGGAATATATATATATATATATATATATGTTTCCATCCAGTTGATTTGTAGTCCTATAATATCTTATAGATTGAAATTTTTCCTGTTCACACAAATACAAATAATAAAAACCATTAATGTAGCATTACGTATGTACGTAAGCAGTACGTAAATGCCTACGTACCATTCTGAATGTTAAGTGGAGTGATTTTAAATCTAACACTACTATAAGAGAGGAAAGCAAACAAACCTATATATCTTCCTTCATTAGACAAAGGAGTTGGACTTACATCGGCCATGTTCTCAGAATGAACAGCCTAAGAATTCCCCAGCAATCACTATATTGGGTGCCACCTGGAGTAAGAAGAAGAGGGAGACCTAGAGAAACTCTACGAAGAACCATTAATAGAGAAGGCATGTCAATGAACCTAAACAACACGCAACAATTGAAAGACCTGGCAACACAAAGACAGAAATGGAAAGCTATGGTTTCTGCCCTATGCGCCGCCTATGGCCCTGGAGGAACATAACATAACATAACAATGTAGCATAATTATAGTAATAATAATGTATTAACTTCCAATATGAACTAAATATTACTGGTGCAACATAGCTGAGCCAATGATTGGATCCAGTAAGGATGTTAGGATCATCATCATTACCTTCATCTAATAGTAATTTGTGTTCTCTTGGTGCACAAGAAAATCTCAGCTGCAGTACACAAATACTGTAGCATTAGCAATGACTATTGGTGTGAATGTATTATTGTGATGGCATCTTATTTATAATTATTATGTACTATTTCTGGTAGCGAAGACAGTCATTGATTCCCGCACTATACCCACAGTATTGTGTATCAGATCTACTGCTGGCTCTCTGCCACAATGTCAAACTATCCAGTGCCTACTCTCTTTGATGCTTTAATTTCCTTCTTAATTTTGCCTGTTGGTAATTGTATTACCAAAATCTCCAAATATATTGAAAAACAGAGACTGAAATTGTTTGGCCACTTAATGAGAATAAACCCTTAGTGGCAAGTGACAAGAGCCTACATGAAAATGGAAACATTAAGATACAGAGGAAGACAAAGAAGAAGGTGGATTGAAGGAGTAACCAACATTCTCAGACATCACAATATTACTGCATATCAAGCGACCACATGGTGCCATAACCTGAAAACCAATCGTCATTCAATTTTGCTATCCATTACAGTAAAAGCAGAGAAAAGGCAATAGATAGATATATATAGTAATTGTATTCAAACCTTCTATTCTCATAGTGTATCTTATTTAAAGCAATGTAGAAAGTTAATATTTTATCTGATTCAATTATTAGGTCTGGACAGTGATTATATAATGACTACTATTCTCCATCTGAATTTGTTTTCAAATATCTGCTGGTTAGCAGTACCCTGGTTAACAGGATATAGTCAGAATATTACTCATTGAATGGAATGTGTTGCACCATGTTTTACAACATGGTTGCAATAATTGTGCCTCTCTGCTTGACATTCCACTTCTGCACTGAATTTTGGATTATTTTTTATTTTTCTACAAGATGGTGTAGTCAATCCCATGGCAAACCCTACTTAGTCTCCTTTTACAATACAATGGAATCCTGTTATAACAATTTGGTCTGGGTCTGGAAAAAGCAAATTATGTATAGCATAACTGAAATTTGATATATGCAGTACAAACAATAGAGAAAAAATATAATTGGGGATTTTTTTTTAAACTGTTGTTATATAGAAAAAATTGTTATAAAAGAATATGCTATATAGGGATTCCACTGTATATACATGGCAAGTTATAGTGTTACTATTCATTGCTTGCTGTTCTAGTTCTGACACAACATGAGCAAGTTACTACTACAGTTAATGCAAGTGATGACTGTATTTAATGAAAATATTTTAACCACATACCTGAGGTAGTCATTTTCCACAAAACAGTACCTGGTACTGTACAATGACCTTTCCATAATTTTCACAGCTTGTGTCTGAAACAGTGAAAACAGAACATGTGTGCATACTCTTAATTCTAGGTTACCATGCTTCCTAACAGTTGTTGGTCTACACCATTGTTATGTATCATGTCTAGGTGTTGATTCTAAATTTCTTCTACAATCATTTTTTCTTCTAAGCATCTCCTCAGATTCTTGTTTTTTGGTTTGATCCAGTGCTCCATGAACTCATGCCCTTTGACAAATTTCTTTTCTAAATCATGTTGCTGTACAATTCCAAAATTTTTCTGTTGTCATAAAGTTCTCTGTCTTTTCCTTTTAAAGTATTACTTCTCTATCATCTTTCTTCCCATGGGTCCTAAGGGTGCACAGATTAGCAACCACAAGCCCCTTGCCAGTACAGTGAAACTCCATTACAACAACTTGGTTTGGACCAACGAAATATGTATGTAATAACAAAAATTTGCTATATACAGTACAAACAATAAAGAATAGATATAATTGGAGATTTTGAAAAGTGTTGTTATATAGGGAAATTTGTTATAAAAGGATGCACTTATAGAGGGATTCCACTGTATAAGGAAGAAGGATGGGTAGCTGGTAGTCACATCACATGATCTAGGCTGTGAGAAGTTTGCTGAAGATCCTGCTTGAACTACTAGATCAACCCTTTTATTTACATAATACCTCTAGGGACTTGCAAAAATTATGTGAAAAACCTCTCCATTGAAAATTATGTGAAAAACCTCTCTATTGTCTTTTCCCAGGTGAGTGATGGTTGATAGTATCCACATTTGCTGTTAAGCATAGGGGTGGGTGCCTTAGTTGTTGTTCCAAGGCCAGATGTGTCACCTAAGTTGCGTTGAGTCCACGTTTGTTCATGGTTATTTTGATTTTTTTCTATCCACCGTTTTCTCGGTCTACTTTTCAGCTTTATATCAGAATATTTTTTTGTTAAACCCTCTTATTAGTATTTTGTTTCGTTTCATTCTCATAAGGTGACCAAACCATTTTACTTGCTGTCTTCCGATATGTTCAATAAATGATATTATACCTATTATTTTCCTAATTTCTTCATTTATTTTATCTAGTTTAGTAACCATTGCAGCTTTTCTCAGACACTTCATTTCACATGTAAGGCATAGTGAACAAGTGACAAACTCATACTTCTTTGAGATTCTATGACCATCATTCTCATAATCCCCATTCCCAGCATCATCATATCAAATGTCAGTAAACAGCACTAACAGCTTCAATTAAATGTATGATTTGTTTTGTGTCATCCATGAAGCCCTTCATATCTGAGACAATGAGCATATAATGGTTACCATGAGTGAGGTGACAGGAAATTTTTTACTTAACAACTTAGCTCGCTGATAAAGATCAACATTCAACAATAATTAGATATTAGTATATAAAGTATATAAGCTCAGTGTCACAGTCAGTTATTGATTGTGGATTCTTCTGATCTTTCCAATTATTAAACAATAGTTGTTATGGCAATACTTACATGTGGTCTCATGTGTGCCTGAATTCTTGTTAACTGAGCATACATATTGAAAGAAAAGCTCCATCGTTCAGGATCCTTATAGAGTAAACTCTGAAAATGTTTAAATTGAGAACTTATAACATATTAAATTAAAAATTAAATAGAATTACTTAGCAAATGATTGTAGAAATATAGCAGTCTAAAATGTGTAAGATATAATATAAATCATAAATCAAGTTGGACTAAAAATATAAATATGAGCTATATCTCTATGTGATTGTGTCCTTATACAGAATGTTGTCCTCACTAGCACTCTGTAATCTCTTTGTTCTGTGCAAGCTGCACAGCCTTTAGCAGTGTCAGTTTAGGTCTTCGATATCCTGTGTCCATGGTAGTTTTGGTCTGCCTTTTGTTCTCTTACCTGGAACTTTTTCTTCTATGATTAATCTTTATCATGGACTTTATGAGAATGACCCAAACCAAATACAATAAGAGCATATAACAAAAGAATATCCAGGCATAAAGCCAAAGGTAGACCAAGAAAATGGTGAATAGAAAACATCAAGACAGACTTGAACAAACATGGACTTAATGCAACCAAGGCGACTCATCTGGCCTTGGAATTACAGCTGAAGCTCCCACCCCTACACTTAATAGCAAGTGTGAATATGATCAACCATCGTTCACCTGGGGACAGACAATAGATGAATCTTTCTAAGTGACTGTGTCTTTTTATGTGGCCAAAATGTTAGCTTGTGGTATTTTTAGAATTCTGAGGAGCTTCTTCTATGATTTTCAGGTCTTTATGGACGTCTGTGCTGGTTCGTCTTTCTGTCTATGATATTGTTAGAACCTATCCATAACATTTAATTTTGAATGCCAATAATTTCTTTTCCATTGTGGATAATATGAGTGTATAGCTTTATAATACTAATAATTATTCAAGCATCTATCTATAAACCCATAAACCGTTAGGGTTGTAGGGGTACCACATTGGATGCTTCAGCACACAGTCCTCCAGTGATTTCTATCTTCAACAATGTAGATGAGTGAGGGAAAGTCCTGTCCTGTCCATTCTTTGATGTTGTCTGTCCATGTCTTTATTTGCCCTCCTCTGCTTCTCTGTCCTTCGACAGTTCCCTGAAGTATTGTTTTTTATATGGAACCATATGTCTGCAGTACATATGTCACATGTCCAAACAATGCTAGTATTTGTCGTTTCACTATTGAAAGAAATTATTCTTGTACACCTGCATACATCTCTATTTTATTTCTAATGTACAAATTTGTCTTATGTTCTCTATAGGAAATTCGTAGAATTCATCTGTAGCATTTGCACTAAGACTGTAATTGTCTCTCCATGTTCGCAGTGAGTGTCCAACTATCACAACCATACAGCACAACAGAAAGCACCAGTGACATATATTTTGACTTCACTCCAACACTGATGTTGCTTTTCCAAATCACCATTAGCCTTGATGCTAAAGCCATCTTCAGTCTTATTTTTAATTCTGCTTTGCATTTTCCATCACTGCATATGTCAGATCCGAGGTATTTGAAAGTATTCACCTCCTCAAGCTTATATTCATTCATCATGATGTTGGTCTGTTCTTCTGTGTTTCTGCTGTTAACCAAGATCTTGCTCTTTTCTGTATTGATTTCCATTCTATATTTGCTGGTAACTTTTTCCTACTTTGCTGTTGGTTGGTTGCTGATCCAGCGGTCCATGCCCTTTGACCTAATGCCATTGTGTGATATATGCATATGTTTGTGAGCTGTTGTTTTGTTCCATATAATGTATTCCATTTATCTGGCCCTGGAGGAAGAAGCATTTTCCTGAATCCAACTTTGCTGTAACTCTTGTTCTGACTCAGTTATAAAATAAATATCATCAGCGAAACGCAAGTTGCAAATAGGGCGACATCTGATCGATATAGTGTTGTAATCATGTAGTGTCTCCTATGTGAAGACTGTATTATAGCATATTCTATACAGATCATTCTTAAACATTTGCAGATTAGCAGAATGTGGTCCAGAGAACAGAATACACTGTGCCATGGTTTATAGTTTAGCTGAAATATCTACACCTTTTGGTCTAAAACATCTGACTTCAGCATGGCCTATGGGTCACTTAGATCCCCCATGGGATGGGGACAGTCAACTCCATCCTTCAAATCTCCTTAGTTGCCTTCTTATGACATGCTTGGCATGTAACAGTATCCCTACCATCTGCTCCCATTTTGAGCCTGGCAACACATGGGTAATACAAGACATTGCTGTTCAACAATGGTTGAATGTTTTGGCACCACTAATATATCCAATCACATCGCTAGTACAATGTGGACAATTGGCTTTAAACCACAAGCAAGTTCGACAGAGTTATTTGTTAGACGGCCCACTAATCACTCTACCATAGAGCTGAATTTTATAGCTTTAATAATAATTCTACAAGCCAGAGGTAGCAATGCTGTTAGTGCATTGCCTTCCAAAGTCAGTGGTTCAAGAAATGTTCAACAACAATTGTAAAATCTATATACAGCACTTACTGGCTCTGGTAGTAAAGAGGTTAGTGGGCCAGTCTCACAAACTCAACTTAATTGAACTTGCTCAGTTTAAAGAGCAGACCAGTCAACTGTCTGGATGTATGTCTATTTCCCAGGGATAGCGATTCTCTGGGACAGCGATTACCATTATGCATATAGGTTAGAACTTTAGTTGTCACTCCAAGGTCAGGTGTCCCTGAGTCCATGTTTGTTCCATTGTATTCTGATGCTGTCTATAAATCTTTTTCTCAGTCTTCCGCTGGTTCTGTATCCATATCTTTTTTATACACTCTTATAAGTAATTCTTTATGGTTAATTCTCATGTGTCTAAACCATTATAGCAACTGCCTCTTGATGTATTGTTGTTTCAATCGCCAGTAATAAAGAACAATTAGCTTGTACTTTCTATGTGCAGTGGGGTGGTTTCTACACAGCTTTATTTCATAGAAATAAAGACTCTGATTCACAGTGGTGTGCAATGCTTTCAGAAGAAATCTCCTAAGAGGGGGCAAATTATACATTCTAGGGGTTTTGTGGCTTTTCTGCCTTACCCTACATGCAGATTTGGTGTCATGAGCTTCAGCTTTCCTGCCACGAATCCTTTCTTGCCAGAGGTGATCAAGTTCTGGGCCATGGCCATTGGGATAGGTTGGACTGCCAGTTATGCATTCTCCATCATCTAAGGAGGTTCTCAAATTACTCAGAACTATCATGTTTGTTTGATTTTAGGCTCTCGCAGGGAATTATCACATCCAGCACAGAATTGCTTTTCACCAGACTTGATCATAGACAGTGCCCCACATAACTTATATTTCCATGTATAAGCCGAGAATTGTTGTATTTCTTCCACTATTGATGTAGTGGGTTCGGCTTATATACACGCACAACAAAATGTTTTTAAAAGTTAGCGTAGAAACACAAAAAGCAATAACACAGAATAGCGTTAAATAATACTATCAGAGGAACTTACCAGTACAAGTACAAACAGTCATTCATATCCTTTGAAGTTATTTTCCGAATTGTGAAATAATTATGAGGGAGATAAGGACCCCAGACATTAGATACAGATCTCATGGCATTGTTTTTCCACTTGCTCCGTGACATGTGCCGGAAACAAGTTCCAGTCTAGCATGGATGGTTTTTATTATAGCCGCCCCTTCAACAGTCTACCCAGCTATTCCAGAGTGTGGCTTTTGTTCATTAAGCCTGGGGGGAGGGGAAAGCAGGAAGCATGCCATGCAACCTAAAATAACAGTGAAATTCATTTTCTTATGTATGGTTGTCTTCTTGACAAAAGTTGTCTTCACAGTTTCATTCCACCATTAAATGTATGGGTAGCTGATGCTATCATCAAGACAGCACTGAATGAATGAATTAATCCAAACACTCTTGGTATGCGTTGGTCAAGAAATAAAATTCCTGTGTCAGGAGTGGGATACTGGAAATTTGTTACACCAGAAGACTAACTTTCAACCCCATGAAAATTACAATTACAATTACCACCTGATGATGGTAAGTTTTAGGAGTCGAGCCACACCTCTGGGCTCTACATTTATCCTGGATGTTTATTTTATGTGACTACAGGTAGAATGGAAGAAATGGCCTTGCCCTTTGCTGTTGTTAAAGTTTGTGTTGTTTACCTTTTATCAATATTTTGCTTGTCCCTTCAATCTTATAATAACAGGATACCAGATATTATTAAATATAATATTTTTTTGTACATTCTGCCTATACACTGGTTTCTGACTTTAGTCACATTTTGGACATTAAAGTTACATTCTCTGCTTATACACTGATTGGTTTATACACAGAAATATACGGTACACATTGACAGCTAGGACCTTGGCCAGGGCTGGGGCTCATCTGATTTCCCCCAGCATGATGTGCAATGCTGGGTTCTCCAAATGCTGTACCACAAAGGGAAAGGTAATTGTACAAAAGAAATACCAAAGGAAAACCTCACTGTATTGGCATGTCAACCAACTACTGAGAATTGATACCTTCATAATGGTTGATATGATAAGCAAATAGTGGGATCCTTGCAATGCTGGGTATTATACTGGTTCTCTTCCTAATTTAATCATTGGATGTATAGATGGTACCTCTAATTCAGCAATAGCTGGAAAACAATGCACAAGACAGGATATTACTGTACTTTAGTGAATATTACTGTATACAGCACCCATCGACAACTCTAAGTTAAATGCAAGTTTTATCAGCTATAAAACAATGAATATCAAGCAGTTCTAGTTCAACTGATGTGCTCAATTAATCAAAAACTCACCAAAGCATTATGTCCTTTTATATTTGTCCATTTCTCTATAGGCTCCTCATAAATCTGAAGATGTACAATCACAAAATAATAAGCAACTTTCAGGTCTATTATTATTAACAATTTTAGAAAAATAAAAGGTTCTTTGCCAAAATAATGGCCTACCTTCACATTTTTTTTATAAACCCTGTGCTGATCCACAATATTGACATCATTTACTGCCTGTTTAATCCTAGATACAAAATGGCTACAGTAATTGTAATTTTGTTAGAGATATACAATTCTGTTTGAATTATACAATAAAGTCACAAGGACTGCTGCCAGATTCGATGATTTTCACGCCACCCACAGAGCACACCCTTCCCCAATCTACACACCATCCACTGAGAGACCCATCCATACAGTCCTCTTTAAAAAATATCTCGACCTCTTATCGGTAAGTATTAGACAAGGGACTTCTAACATGGGGCTTCCGGTAAAATGGCACGAAGTAACAGCTGTTATTTCTTGTGACCACAAATGAAAGTCTAGTTCAATGTTTCAGGACTATTCACATGAAATATGTGATTTCTTTCTATGTGTTAGTTAGAGACTGCTGTGTAGCCATGTGAATTTCCTGATACAACACTGAGACAGGATTAGCAAACCGTCAGTGAGAACACAATGGCACGTAGTAAAATGGAGAGTTTTCTGAAGATGACTACTAGTAATATTAATGAAGGAAAAAAACAAAATATTAAATTTGCTACAATCAACTTATGTGAAATAAAAAATAAGAAACAAGACCTGATAGATGAAATTAAAAGAAGAAACATCAAAATACTAGGACTAGCAGATACAAGGATTAAAGACAGGGGCTGTAAGAAACTATACCAAAATTACACGTTCCTATAAAGTGGAGTTGACCCAGTTTCAAGAGCAAAGCACAGAGTGGGATGTTTTTGTAGACCCGATATTCACTAAGAACATAGTTCAAGTTACACATCAGAATGAATGATCAATGTCGGTCATGATTACAATAGACCATGTAAACACATCTATACAGGCATATGCCTCATGTAACACACCAAACAACGAAAACAAAAGAGAGGAATTTTTTGAGGGTGTAAACAGATTAATAAATAACAGCAACAATGAAGATGACCTATATATTTTGGGAGATTTTAACGCACATCTCTGCACATATAGAGAAGGAATAGAGGAATATAAAGGACCTTTTTGCGACATAAGAAACATGACAACGGTTATAAACTAATAGATACATGCATCCAGCACAACCTCTTTATAACGAACACTTTCTTTAAACATAGACAGTCACAAGTGTACACATGGTATAAATGGAACAGCTTGGAATGCAAGAGCTAAATAAGACTTTATTCTCAGAAAAATAAACAATAGATGAAAAATAACAGACGCACAAGTAATACCTAACATGTGTGCAGACACTGCCCATAAGGCAGTAATAATAACGATCAAAACAAACTGAGTGAAAAATAACAAGCATAAAGCACCAAGGACAACTAGATATACAGAAATTGGAAGAACTAAACATGAGCGAAAAATATATCCAGAAATTTAACAAAGAATTTGCAAAGCTACCAGAAAACATGTAGCACACAGAAGAAGAATGGAAATATTTAAAAAATGCCATCATACAAACCGCAGGAAACGTATGCAGATATAAAAACCATAAAGGTACAAAACCAAAAATAGCTTGGTGGACAGAAGAGGTAAAGAATACAACAAAAGATAAAAAACCAAAAATACAAGAAATGGGCAACAAGCAAACACATGAAGATTACTTAGCATATAAGACAACAAAGAATAACACCTAATAATCATCAATTCTGCAAAAATTAAGTCATAGCAAGAATATGCAGAAATGCTTAACAAGATAGGCCAAAAGCACCAAAGATGTTCTACAAAAAAAGTACAAAACACGAGAAGTAAAATAGCCACGAACCAACAGAATTAATGATAAACAAGGCAAAATACTAAATAGGTCCCAAGAAATCATGGAAAGATGGAAAAATTACTTCAATTAACTGTTAAACTTAAAGGAAGGAGAAGTGATAACAACAATAAATACAATAGAAGAAAACCTAGAACCATACATCCTGAAATCCGACATTGAAGACTCAGTTAAACATGCACCAAATAACAAAGCACCAGGAATAGACGGTCTACTCATAGAATAAAAATGCTAACATTGCAGGTATAAAGTGGCTACACAGACTGCTCAATGTGATAAGGAAGACACAAAAGACACCACAGGAGTGGCATACAGCTGTGATAGTTCCCATAAGGAAGAAAACAGACAGTAAGAGGGACTGCACTAAGTATAGAGTAAATTTTTAGCAAGATACTAGAGAGAAGGATGTGCACATATATAGAACCATGGTTCAACAACACACAATTGGACTTTCGTGAACATAAAAGCTGTACAGGTGCAATCTTTGCCCTTAAAAAACTTTCAGAAAGAGCAACAGAACATAACCAAGACATATTTGGCTTTCTTAGACCAAGACGAAGCTTTTGAAAGAGAGGATAGAGTACAGCTATGGATAACACTACAGACATATGGAGTTCCCCAACATCTGATAAGCCTATGTTAGAGCATGTAAGTCAATAGTCAATGTGCAGGTAAAACGAGCACAGGTACATCTGATAATTTCCAAATTCACTCAGGAGTGAGACAGGGATGTATACTAACCCCCCTATTGCTCATAACATACATAGATCACATCTGCAAAGTAGTAAAGACAACGGAAGAAAGCAATCTGAAGGATAACTTAAACAAACTGCTATTTGGAGACAACGAAGCACTAGTAGCATCATCAGAAGAGCAACTACAAAGACAAAAATATTACATCAAACATGCCAAATTTTTAACATGAAGATAATTACAGAAAAGACTGAAGTAATGAAGAGAAGAAGAACAGAAAGCAACACCAACATATATATATATATATATATATATATATATATATATATATATATATATATATATAATGAAAACAGACTTGAGTGACAGAATTCACATACCTAGGAAGCAATATAACAACAGACAGCAAGAGCAGCAAAGAAATACACAATAGATGTAGTAAACCATACCAAGCCCTAGGGCAAATGACACCAGTCTTCAGAAACAAAAATGTAGATTTAAACACCAAAATAACATATTTAAAACGATTATTATTCTAATGCTGTGCTACCATTGCCAAACATGGACAACGACAGTACAAGACAAATGTAAACTTGTGACAGCTGAACTTGCTGTCTTATGCAGAATCCTAGGAATATCACTAAGAGACAGAGGAATGAGGACATCCGACAAAGAACAGGCACCACCCCAATCTGGGAACATGTTAAGAGACAACAAATCAAGTGGTTTGCACACATCAGCAGACTACCATCAGACAGCATACCACAACAAGCTATGCTACACAGATACAGCAAAAGTAGACCTAGATGTCGACCTCAAAAATGATGGACCACTGAAATAGAGTAGGCGACGGGGTCCACAATATACTCAGCACACAAGAGGGCGATCTCTAGAAAACTCTTCTACCCCTGACGTCGAGAGGCAACAAAGGGTTAGCAAATAGATAGATAAATGAGGAATTCTTGGAAATTACTTTTGTTTTCTAAGATATTAGTAATAGTAACACGCTATATTCATTATATGGGAAGAATATAGAACAAGACATTTCGCGGTATTGAATATAATTATGATGCATGTTGGACTAGACATAATGGGCAGAGAAGGTGACATTTCCGTGTTTTATTTATTTTGATATTGTTTAATTTGTTTCAATATGATAACGTTAGTTTGGTCATGAAATAACATAAACACAATAGGTCTAGATAAGTACCCAAATTTTATCAAGGGTTCCGCAGATCGGCATCAAATATAATTATATTGTATGTCAATCTAGACCTAATGTAGAATGATAGACATGATAAGGGACATATGCGTGTTTTATTGGTTTTCACAGGCGATATTATGTTAATTTAGTTATGAAACAACATAAATACAATAGGCAGGTATGTAGAAGAATTTTATCAGGTGTGTACACATCGGATAAATGTGGGTGAATTTTGTACCAATTAAAATAAATTTCATTTTTGGTATTCACCACCATCTTACACCTCTTATATCACACATACACAAAGATAACACACATCATTAGATTCAGTTTTCCATTCTTTATTTACATGCACACAAATTAATTAAAATCTCTAAAAACAAAAAAGTTATGCTGTTTTCCACCCACCAAAAATAATGCAAATTTTCAAAACATAATCCAGTGGCAGGGGAGAAATTGTGTAATGATAATCTGGCTTGTTAAAGGTTAACACATGAACAGGGGACAACAGAACATATAACATATATGCTATGTTATGTTCCTCCAGGGCCATAGGCAGCGCATAGGGGCAAAACCATAGCCTTCCATTTCTGTCTTTGTGTTGCCAGGTCTTTCAATTCTTGCGTGTTGTTTAGGTTCATTGACATGCCTTCTCTATTAATGGTTCTTCGTAGAGTTTCTCTAGGTCTCCCTCTTCTTCTTACTCCAGGTGGCACCCAATATAGTGAAAATATGAAGCAATATAACTGTAAAGATGAATGTTGGAGGAATTTTCACAGGAAGAGAAATCTTGCTGTATAATCATATCTATTAAAAGTATAATGTAACATGGTGGTTTGGTTGGTAGGATACTGGTAAGACCTGCAGACCTTCCACAGGGAAAAATTCCCAGATAAAGTATATAGAAAGGAATGATACAGGTTTATTGAAGACCTGTTCTCCATGAGCAGACATTTGCATAAATACTGCTACAATAACACTCATCTGCTCCTCACCTCACAGTTTGATGCATTTTCAAAATGTCGGAGCAAGGTAGACTTTCCACTTCCAATATTACCCTCTACAGCAATCTGTAAAATAATTTTAAATGATGAACATTTCAGCAAAATCTACAACAAAATAATGTTACATTCTTTTCAGTGGAATCCCTCTATAGCGCATTCTTTTATAACAAATTTCATTATATAGCAACACTTTTTAAAATGCCCAATTACATTTAGTCTATATTGTTTATACTGTATATAACAAATTTCTGCTATTACATACATATTTTTTTGATCCAGACCAAGTTGTTATAACGGGATTCCACTGTATATACTATACTGCTGCCCAAGTGTTGCCAGGGCATAAAAGAGGAGCAAAGAATAGAAAAATTGTTTGCCCTCCATGCATGTTCTAAGGAGGCGTTTATGGGGTGAAGTTACTGTTCCATTCCATATAGGATCATAATGACCCAGAAGCTATGTTGAAGTAGGATGTGTCAGGCTGAAAGGCGCAGATATCACAGCAAAACTGTAAACCATGACAACTCATTCCATTCACCAGAGTTTGAGAACGAATGCAGAAAATACTATACTGTTAAAACACAATACTTAATAAGACACAATATTAATAATGTTATATTCTGTATTATTTACTTGAATTCCATTATAACAACTTATTCCGACCAACAAAATATGTATGTAATAACAGAAATTTGCTATATATTGTACTAATAATATATAATAAATATAATTGGGGATTTTGAAAAGTGTTGCTATATAGGGAAATTTGTTATAAAAGGATCCACTGTACTGTACTACTAAAACATAATGCTTAATTGTCTATTGTCTATCCCCAGGTGAATGATGGTTGATCATACTCACACTTGCCGTTAAGAGCGGGTGTGGGAGCTTAAGCTGTCATTCCAAGACCTGATGTGTTGCCTTGGTTGCATTATATCCATGTTTGTTCAAGGCTATTTTGATGTATTCTATCCAATGTTTTATTGGTCTACCTTTAGCCTTATGCCACGATATTCTTTAGTTATATTCTCTTATTGGTACAGTATTTGGTTTGGGTTCATTCTGATAAGGTGACAGAACCATTTTACTTGCTGTCTTTCAGTATGTTCAATACATGATATTATACCAACTCTTTTCCTAATTTCTTCCTTTCTTATTTTATCTAGTACCATTGCAGCTTTTCTCAGATACTTCATTTCACATGTAACAATTTTCCTCTGCTGCGAGGCTGTTAAAGACCATGTTTGATATTGATAGCAGAGTGTTGATAAAAAAATAGTAGATATCTTTTTTATTATTACTATCTTTATCTTTGGATGAAGTAGTAATGGTGAAAGTTGGTAGGTCAGTGTTTGCTTTCTGGCGCCTTGTTTCTATTTCTCTGTCTAGTCTTCCATTTTTGGAAAAAATGCTGCCTAGGTATTTAAATTCTTCAGCTTCTTTCACTTTGGTGTTATCTATTGCTATATCCATTGGTTTTTGCAGACTTGCTAATTTTCATAACTTGTTTTTTGTACATTAATTTTCATGTTTTGCTTCTGACATACTAATAGCAATGCATTGATGTGATTTTGCAAATTTACCTCATCTTTGTATATTAGACTTTGATCATTGGCAAATAGTAGTTCGCCGATTTTATTAAGTTCCCCATCAGGTTTATTTTCAATGTTTTTCTTTTTGTTGATTGAGCTTTTTTTATTATTCTGTTGATGTATATGTTGAAAAGTAGGGGTGAAAGAATGCAGCCTTGTCTTATTGAAGCACCATACACCAGCTTTATCTAAGCAACCTATGGGCATATTAATATTTAGCTCTGTCATATGAATGTCAATAGTGCCATTCTTACTCATTGTTTTTTGTTGTGAATGTACTCCTGATGAAGGCAGTTTGGTTCAAACATCTATTTGTGCTATTTTTGTGTTTCCAGTGATTAGAAAAATAAATTTTAAAAAACTTCATTATCCTGTTCTAAGTTTCACATATTTTATCTAAACAACTTTGTTTTTATCCCTCTGATTAGGAGAGCATTACACAACAATGACAGTTGAGTCTTCTATGTATAAAATATAGCTCAGGAGAAATTAACAACTGCATGAAAGTAAACAAAATATATATTGCTCGTAATTTCTGGAGATTGAAACAAACGAAATGTACTGAAGATGTCAGTCTTGTGCCAAGTTCGGCACATAAGGCGGATGTCATAGTTCTCCATGCCTGTCGGTCAGTTGCTAGGGGTTGCAGGTATTGTGCATTTATGCCTGTTGCTTTTAATTCATTCATAAATGTTCTTCTGTATTGAAGTACTGAAGATGTAAAGTACTACAAAATCTGTATCAACATAAAATAGCAATGACAACAAGAAAGGTTAGTAATGAAATTGTTTAAAAATATTACACAAATATAACAAATTCTTACTGTAAATTGGGTCTTATTTCCTGATAGAGTAAGTTGATTCTTGAAATCTGAAGCAAATACAATATTTAAAAATATTCTTACCATAATTTGATTACAATTTCAAAACAGCAACAAAACCAACCATGCTGAATACATCTGCATTATTTTTTTTACCTTTTCAACTTCTTGTGGAGTACAGTTTCAATTAAACAAACATCTTCCATTTATTTTCTGCGTTAGTCCAACCTATTATTTTATGTCAAACTGCAGTTCAACTTCTGGTATTTCTTGTTCTTCCTCTTTAGATACAAATTCCATATGTGCCATCTTCTAACTCACTCTTAACATTTGATCTCAAATAGGTCGGAAAGGAAGCATTTTTAAAGTTAAAAAAGAACTCGTCAAAAAGTGCACACGACCAACTCTAGATAAAATACTTGAGAATAAACCTGAAATGACAGACCTGGATGATGAACCCACAGAAGTTGACCTCCTAGAGGCTATAAATAAACTAGCAAGGGACAAAGCAAAAGGATCAGACAACATCCCCATTGAAATCCTAAAGGAAAACAGAGGTCCTCATTGTCCACCTGTACCAACTCCTTATAACGTGCTGGAGGGAAGGCAAAATCCCCCAAAATATGCGGGATGCAAAGATAGTAACTCTCTACAAGAACAAGGGTGACTGCAACAACTACAGATGAATCTCCCTTCTCAGCATCACCAGGAAAGTTTTTGCATGTATCACTCTAAAGCGACTCCAACTGTTTGCCGAACGTGTCCTGCCAGAGTCACAGTCTGGTTACATTGCCAAAAGATCCAATACCGACATGATCTTTACCCTTCGTCAACTACGGGAAAATTGTAGTGTACAGTGGAAGCCACTCTTTATGGCTTTTGTGAATGAAACTAAGGCTTTTGACACTGCTAGTAGACCAGCTCTATATAAGATTATAAAATGTACTGGTTGTTCATCAAAACTACTGGACTGGTTATTTATTTTCATGAAGAAATGCGCGCACATGTATCATTCGAAAGGCAATATGTCTGATAGCTTTGCAGTAAAGACTGGAGTCTCAGAGCAAAGACGAAAACATCAGAAATACTCACCAAAGAACTTCTCTTCGCCAATGATGCTGCACTAGTGGCACACAATGAGTCCACTTTGCAGTCTAAATTGACAACATGACAAAGGCCTGTGAGCTGTTCTCCATGACAATAAGCATTACTAAAACTGTGGCAATGTGTCAGGGATATATAGTACCAACTAACATCACCTTAAACAACACCCATATAAAGGAAGTCACCAACTTTTGCTACCTAGGATCCACAGTTACATCCACACTTTCCCTGGAAAATGAAATAAATGCATGTATAGGAAAAGCAGCTACCATTTTTGCGGACTGTCAAATCAAGATTGGAAATACCATACGCTAAAATTGAAAACAAAGATACAGATCTATCAAACATGTGTGCTGAGTACACTATACTACAGATCTAAAACATGGACTAACTACACCAAACATGAGAGGAGATAAAATCACCAACATGGAAGTGTTGCACCACACTCAGCTACCATTTGCCATGGAAACACTCAATATAAATATATCGTGTTGGCTGGGTTATGTCCGCAGAATACTCAAAAGCAAGACTGCAACTGTCTTTTGGTAGCATGTTGTGTAGAAAAGAAATGGCAGGATGTGATAGTCCCAGCCTGCAGAACAATACAGGAATCTTGACACTCAAACTGGGACGAGGTCTTCACGATATTTGTTAACACAACCACAGTTAAAAGGGCAACCCAACTCTGTTTTCTATAGTGAAACAGGGCTCATAGTTGAGAAAAGTTTCAGTACCCAGGGGGTAAAGGACATCTAATTACACAAGACACATTCACAGGCAGTAGACACCTCGTATGAGATAAATGTAGTTGACCCAAGTCTAAATCTCTGCTTATTGTCTTCATCTACCCAGAGACTGCCAGCCAGGGACATGTTTTGGCCTGCAAAGTTCAAGGGCACAGCGGGCAATAAACCTTTACAGCAGATAGGAAAGGTATCACTGGCTAGGAATGTCCATCTGAATCAAAAGCATGTCAAAATCGGATGTGCTGGGTCAATATGCACAGAAAACGCAGCTTTACTGTTAGACTAGCAGCTAAACACATTCCACATTCTCCAGCACAAATCACATGACTATCCGTGCTGATTATTTGAGAGTGAGTGAAGAAGAATAGTGTCAATCTCGCTGAAGTCAGGTGTGTTGGACCATCAACATACAATACAATGGCATCTCCATTATCTGGACTACATCCTGTCAGAAATATAGCAGGACCATTGTCTTGCTACAAGAGAGATCCAGCTGATGTTTGAGAAATAATGCAAACAAAATATTGTCAATTATTATTTTAATTGATGGAACAACATATGGACAGAGAAATCAATATAGTTCAGGCAAGTTATAGACAAAACAGAGATACCAGGGATCACATTTTCAACATGAGAAATATAATAGAGAAGTGCAGAGAGCTCAGTGCAGGCATATACATCTTTCATGAACTGCTCAACAGCATTTGACTGCGCAGCACACCAGAAATTATAATGAAACATGGGCTTCCCACACCCACCATCTCATATCTCTCATTAAAATGCTTTATCAGGAACAACAACCTTATGTCCGCCTCAAATAATAAACATCTGACTGATTTGAGGTACAAAAAAGACCTTGTCTGCTAAGAAGATTTTCAAAAGTGTGAATCATGGTCGCTCTCAAGACTGCAAGATTGGTGTAAAGATCAGAACAGCCTGTAAAGAAAAACAATTGATATACGAAGAGAATGATAAATCAGCATGCAACTGTCAGACGCGATACTTTGATAGATTTATTGAGACAGGGATGGGAGCACCTATGGACTTGTCCAGAGTGCTATGATAATAACCTGCAGTCATAACTCACTTCACAGCCTCAGTGAATATGGGTAAATGCAAATAAGGTAAATAGGTTACTAGAAAACTGTCAATATAAAATAATAAAATATAGAAAATAATAAAACAAAGAACAAATACAATTGTCAACATGTCAGTCCAATTGGGACCTTTATCAAGACAACAAAAACAGTTAAGAAAATAAAACTATAACGAATTTAACCAAAATGGCTGGGAGAATGATTTCTCTCACCAGAAAATTATCACCCAGTGACAAATCCAGCGCAACACAATATTAATAAGAAATGCATATTGATGCGTTCAATATGTATAAATTATGAAATACTAAAAGATGAAAGATGCAAAACTAAAGAAAGGGGACACCAAATAGCACTACGAAGGACCGGGGGGCACGCAGCAGCTACAAATAGATACAGGGAACATAGAAATGTGTAAAGAAGAATAGCATTTGACGGTATAGGATAGATAACGAAATATATACACATCCAAATACAATCACGAACTAAACAAATATGTATACATTCTATTTGGTAATCATAGATACCTATAAATATAAGCACATATACATACAAATATCTCGACATATATAAAAGTATATACTGATATAACAGCACACATTGGAATACAGACAAATACATGTATATAGGTAACTGCACACACAACATATATATATATATACACACACAAATGTGGATATATATATATATATATATATATATATATATATATATATATATATATATATATATATATATATATATATATATATATATATATATATATATATACACACACACACACACAAATGTGGATATATAAATATATACACATGCATAAGCATAACAATATATATACAAACATACATATAAATACAAGTATACTAGGAATATACCAAGTATATATCTAACATGATCAATACATAAAGAAAGATACCCACACAACATGCACAAGCATATAAATGTATCCAAACATGAACAATGGCTCAAACAAGAATAGGTGTGCATAATGACACAAAATAAGCATCAACATAATATATACACATGCATTCACATAAACATTTTCTCACATGAATACATATAACATGAACATTCGCACACATAGAGATGTATTTTTATACCCATTCGTTCACATAAAGATATTCACATGTATTACTCTAACACAAGAACATGCACACATGAAAATACGTAACCCAAAGCAACTGTATGGATACATAAAACCATGTAAAATAATATGCATATACAAATTCATACATATGTGTGTATGGGTACCCATCTGTTATTTTTTTTAAAAATATGTTTAAAATGAGATAATATGATTACACAAAAATAGGGTACAATCATAGAATTGACAGATTAGAATACGATATAAACAAGAGAAACAACAAAGACAAATTACAAATCTAACAAAAACAGAGCTAATTGCTGTCTTGAGTCTCCATTTGCTATTATTCTGCTTCCCAAATAAGCGAAATGTTGAACTTTTTCTAGTATATTGTTATTTATATCACATTGTTTACATTAGTAAGTCCAAAATTTTTGTTTTGGATATATTTATTTGCAGGCCTATTTGTTCTGAAAAATATTGCAGTCTTGTTTCTTCTTTTTCTTTCGTTCACTGTTGCAGTCTTGTTGTCTGTTTTAGTACACACTAGAAATAGGGTGTGGTATTTGGGAAACCGCAGCGCTTTTTGTGTGGGGTAGTCAATGAAATTACTTCCGGAAGTGACGTCTGTTGATGGAGGGTGTTTCTCTAATCAAGTCTGGGTCATTCCGTTGATTGATTGAACATCGTAAAGTCTAGATCGATTTTGTGTAATAGACGTCAGTTCATTCCAATTCTGTTTCAGATGTTTTCAAGAAAATACACCACCAATCTCTTGAATGGATACCTACAAGCAAAAGAGCAGGGGTAGACCAAAAGAAACACTCAGAAGAATAATAGTAGAACAATACTTAGAGAAAGTAAAAGAACCAATATACATACTATTCAAAAACTGCACAGAATAGCTTAGAACAGACAGAATTGGAGAGATCTGACCTCTGCCCTAATGTCAGCGCCAAAGGAAAATGAATTAATAAATGAAAAGTCAGTGAAATATTCTGATCTGCAGAGGATTCTGTGGATTTATTCTCCTGGACATGCAGGAGTTATAGGGAAGGCAAAGTTAACGGCAACAGGGGAAGAGGGCGACAAGACGACAATGGTGTAGTGATATATCAGATTGCTTAAACATGTCTCTAACTGTGGCAGGTCAACTCGCCAAGAATCGTGGGAGTGTTAAGAGAATCCATAAGAAAGACCACGTTCTGAAAAGAATATATCACATGATGATGATGCAGGAGTCTGCAGCAATAAAAAAAACCGACATATTAGCGTCAAATGCACCAATACTAGGAGAATTAGTTATAGACAAGAGTGGTATATTTTAGATCTTTAGCCTACATGAATATTTTCTAAATGAGGACACTAAACTGGAAGATATGAAAGAATTTGGAATTACCCCCAGAGTGAATAGAATAGGGTATCTAAGGTGTCTGGTGTGTAACCAGCCAGCTACAGGAACCATCAGCAAACAAACATGTATCTCTTTGTCATGTGCTGGGAGAGATTGAGCACCCATGGGTTTGACCAGAATGTGTTAATATTATTTCAGAAAACTAAACTACATAAATAAAAATTAATTCTAATTTAACAGGACCGGATGTTTATTTTTCCTTAGGCTTACCTTTCTGAAGGACATTCATGGTAGTATAGTTGACAAATTTTGACTCTTCAAAATACGGAAAGACCAAATGCTGGTACAACAGACACTGTCGCCGTCTCAACAATGATGTGCTAGGATTATGCCAACTACAATTATGTAATGTTTGGAAAAGTAGTAACACTTTGCAGTTGCGAGTACACCTACTGACATCCAGAAGTAGGTACTTGGACATCTGATCTGCACATGTATGGAAAATATTGCATTAGGCTATCAGTTTCTCTCTATAGTTACACTTACTAATTATGGAAATGTTCTAGAGCAAAGCATCTATGGCTATATAAAGGTGTATTATTTGGAACAACATGAAATTACTTCATTCTTCTGTGATTAATTGTGTTGGAAATAGTCTTCTTCTTCTTCTGAATTCAGCATCTGTGGTCATGATATATTGTCAGGCCTGTCGTCAAGACAAAGTCCACTGTCTTCTCTAGGTCAGAGCGGCTGCCCCATAGCTTTTGCCTCGTCTGTATCCTCTGGCCAAATCTGCTGCCTCTGCTCTTTGTATGTTGGGCAGTCCTGAAGTATGTGTTCCGGGGTCTGGGTTCCAGATCCACAT
The DNA here is from genome assembly GCA_034231615.1 of Meghimatium bilineatum. Taxonomy (NCBI): domain Eukaryota; kingdom Metazoa; phylum Mollusca; class Gastropoda; order Stylommatophora; family Philomycidae; genus Meghimatium; species Meghimatium bilineatum. The sequence continues at coordinate 58,780,113 of CM067321.1, read as the reverse complement.
GGACATTCATCATTGGAAATAGTGTTTCATATTGAAGTAACATGGAATTTAACACTTCAAGATAAGTAAAATACATTAAAATCCACGTAAATTCAAGTAGGAATCAATCAATCAAGTGCCATGCCGACTGGCGTAGGCGATCATGTTTCTCCACGACTCTCTGTCTCTTGTGTTGTCAATAAGCTCGGTTGGTGAGCTTCTACCGTGCCACGATACAAGCCCATCGTAAGAAGTAGGAAGCCAGAGGATAAATTAAAAATTCTTGAGACTATGAGAATTTAACCAGTCCATTCAATAGCACCAAATCGGCTAGCAACTATTGTACACAGGTTTTTCCATACTTGACTAACCACATCTCCTAGAAAAGATGTGATTTTGTCAAGACATTCAAACTGTTCACTCAAGTCACTTAGAACGGAACAATCAAGACAAGGACTATTACAACAACAAACATCCTGTACAGGTTTTGAAGTATCCTCAGTAACAACAAACATATAACATCCATATTAGACATATAAAACCCATGTACTATAGTTGCTAGGTGATTTGGTGTCATTGAACGGACTGGTTCAATTCCCACTAGTCTCAAGAATTTTGTATTTATCTTCTGGCGTCCTACTTGAATTTACTTGTATAAGCAATCATTTGAAGCAAAATTGTACTTTCTATATATGTTATTCATGTTTACAAGAAGACCTATTGGCCCTTGTAGAACTAATACAGATGTTATATGGTCCATAGGTGCTCAGATCTCTCCTTGAGTGTATCTGCCATTACATGTTGACTGACAGTCCCAGTACGCCATTGATTGACCATCATTCTTTCTTGCCCACAAAACCGCTCCTTTCTAGTGACACCACATTTCAAACCAAGCTTTCTTATTTTAGTCATGGAACAAGAGTCATCATCACTTATACTGTCATTTGTCCGTGCATTTTCACGTAGGGCTTTCAAAATGTCTGCCAGATCCATCGCTCTGTCAACAGCTGTAGTAGCCACATGTGTTGCCAACCTATCTGCTCTCTCATTACCCTGGACTCCCACATGTCCCTGCACAAAAATAAAAGTCACTGTACACACAAAGGAATTCTTCACTGCATCCAGTCACTGTTCCCGAATGTACCCCGCCTGCACTTTTACGATAATGTTCATCAAGTCACTGAGTGTACAGGCATGTGTCACAGTCTGCAAGCACACCCATTTAAAGCTTTGATTACTGCCAAAATCTCCATTGTCATGCTGCTTGTTGTCTGAGAAAATGCATTACATTCCTCTCTGATGGTCTTCCCCCACCTTTGAGCCGTGAAGCCCCAGGCACTCCTGATGTGTCTCTCAACTGACCCATCTGTATATATAATCATATCACATTCCTTGGAATTCTCACCGATCAGAGCGAGCACCTCCGACTCCACCACTATCGGACACCATTCCCTGCATTCTCTATTGAGTGTTCTTATTACTTTTAAATACATGCCTTTGTGAGAAGTTGGATAAAAAATGTAACAAATAATGAAGATTAATTAAGAAATAGGTTTTTGAAGTAGACTTCAGACTATTTTAATGTTATTCCATTTTTGGTAGTGTATCATATTCAGGATCATCAACCCAGCATTTTTTGGCTGTAGTGATTTTCTAGGCAGTATAAATATGTTAAGTAGTTTGCCGTTGCTTTCTGAACGGTTCGGATACTCATATGCCTGAGGCGTGGATCGAACTCGCCACAGAGCCGGATGAATTTTTATTCCTTACTTTTCTTAAGTACTCAAAGTGGTTCTCTATTTATTCGGTCGAAAGCTTTCTTTTGATCTATAAAAGCAACATTCATTTGGTTTTTGTATTCTGCTCCTTCTTTTTCTTCTTCTTCTGCTCTTGCTGGTTTTGTATGATCTTGCCGCTGACCAATAAGTAATAAGAGTTCATTCTCATTAAGTTGTTGAACCATTTTGGTTTCTGTTGTTTTATATATATTTTACCAGAGATGTTGTTACAACAGTTCTTGTGATCTGTTCATTCCTCACATGATCTATTCTTGTTCTGTTTGCTGCTTTTCTTAGACATCTCATTTCACACGTAGTAAGTTGTGTCGATGTCTGACATTGATAACAAAATATTGATATGAAGATTGAATTTATTATTTGTCCTTTGGTTTTCATCTGGATAGATTTATGTTTGAAAATTGGTGTAAGTTCATAATTTACATAGTTGGCATTTTGAATTCTTGTCTCTGACTCTCTGTTCATTCCTCTATCGTCTGTAAAATGCTCCCAAAATCATTAAATTCCTACACTTGTTTCAGTAATTGTTCACTTATCTTTATGTTGATTGTATTGGGTATTGGATTGTATAAATAGTTGTTTTTCTGTATTGATCTTCATGTTGTGATTGAAACAGCTTTTGTTGAGTAGGTTTATGTGATCTTGCAGCACTTCACTTGAACTGTGGAGTAACGATTGATCATCATTAGGGAGCAGTTTAGTCAGGCCATTTAGATTGTGTTTTGTGGTGTTTTTACTGCTTTGGTAATAAAAATCCATATATATATATAATAAACAATAATGGTGATAAGACACATTACTGTCTAACTCCTGATATTACTGAAAAATCACTGGGTAAGTTCTGCACTTGTTCAACAGCACTTTCACCGTCTTTAGCTCTTACACAGTCTAATAATTATCCTTTTATTGCATAATTTTCAATAATACTCCAAAGTAGTTCTCTATTCTGTCAAATACTTTCTTTTGATCTATAAAAGCAATATTCATTTGGTTTTTGGGATTCTATTGTCTTTTCACTAATTTGTCATACAGAAAATATTGTATCTGTACATCCTCTTTGCTAAATCCGAACTGTTTCATACTGAGCACTAGGTCCACAATAGGTCTTAACTTTTTTTTCAATAATCTTAGCAAACATTTTACAGACATGATTAAGCAGCAAAATACCTCTGTATCTGCCACAATCTTGCTTGCTTCCATTTTCCTTCCATATTGGTGCTACAATGGCTCTTTGCCAATCTATTGGTACAGCTTTTTCTTTCCAAGCCTTTCTGAAGATATGAAATAACCAAGTTACTCTAAGCTCTCCACAGGCTTGTATTGCTTTGGTTGTGATTTTATCAATTCCCACCAATTGATTCTTTGAGTTGTTCTTGATAACTTCTCTGACTTCTTGTTCCAAGATTTCAGGTTATCTTAATTTGTGTATTTTGGTTTGGTTGGTTTGGCTATATCTCTTTTCTGGTATGTTCAAGAGGTCTTTAAAATATTTATCCCATCTTTCTCTGATCTTATCTTCCTCGTATATGGGAATGCCCTGCCTGTCATTTATATATTCTGTGGATTGAAAAGGTTCATCTCATGTTCTCTTTTTTTTGCCATGGCTTTATAGAACTGTCTACTGGACTCTACACAGAGTCTGATAAAGTTTTCTCCCTACATGATCCAAGATTTTGCCTTTTCTTGTTTGATTACTCTTACAGCATCTTTATTATTCCACCAAGCTGTTCTTTTCTTAAGCACTCCTATAGGCTATCTATGCCACAGTGTTTAGTTAATCATTCTAGAATGGCATTATTCAATGTATTTACATTATAATTTGTCTATGCTAATTAGCCGCCACTTTGAATATCAATTATCCGCCGAAGACGGATGTGTCGGGCCATTGGCGCAAATTAAACGGCGACAACGCATTTCCATTCTCCGGACTACATCCTACTGGAAATTTAGAGGACATGTCCTGCTAAAGAGAATTCAGCAGGAGTTTGAGAATGAACGCTGAAGAAGAAGAAGAATATCAATTAGTACTGTGTCCATCCAAAAATTCTAGCAATGTGATCAACATATGCGTCTTATCTTCACAAACACAAAAATGCCTAGTTTGTGTGTTGTTTTATTGAAAATAAGTCAGATAATTTATCAATTCAGCTCTACTAAAGTCCATTTTCGTTGTCACAAGTTCAGTGCATATTTTTCTATCATCATATCAAGTGCAGTCTCTGCAATGTAGGTTGCCTGCAACAGACCTCCGTCTCTTGTTTTGGTGGTGCACTCTGCTAGCCTGCAACCTGTCCATCTCATCATGCTACTCTCCCAGTTGTATCTCTGCCTACCTCTTGCTTACCTTCCTTCGACTTTACCCTGAATTAAGGTCTTCAATATGGTGCCATGTCTTTTAATGTGCCTAAAATATTTTATATGCTTCATCTTATTTCCTTTAATAATTCTTTCTTCATATTAGCCTAAGTGTTGTTAGAATTTCTTTATTTGTTTTCTTATCTTTCCATGATGTTCTCCCTATTCTTCTATAGATTCTATAGGCCTATATCCACATCTCAAAGGCATTAATTCTGTCTTTTAATTGTTTGTTTATTGCCCATGTTTCTGAGAAAACATCAATATTATTCTTCTTCTTCAGCATTCATTCTGAAACTCCCGCTGCATCTCACTTTTAGCAGGATCATTGTCCTACTAGTTTTCCAGCAGGATGTAATCCAGAGTATGGAAATGCATTGTGTCACCATTTTATTTGCGCCAATGGCCCGACGCATCCATCTTCTGCGGAATACATTAATAAAGAGTCTATCCATTCGTTACAGAATAGATGTAGCATTTTATAATTTTCATTTTTAGCTTGTTGGTAATTTGTTTAGATGTTTCTAATCAAAAATTATATGTTGATATTTTCAAAACTGTCATTGAAAGTACTTTAACTATTCTCCTTTCAACATCTGTTTCACATCTGACATCATTTGTGATCATGTGTCCGAGATATTGATAATGTTCTATGTGTAGTTTCTCTCCATGTATTTTTATGTTTAGCACCTGTTCTTCACAAACAGAAAACAAAAAGTTACAACTACTAAGAAGCTATATCTTTCTTTCCAGTGGCAACATATGGTTGTGAAACGTGGGCAATGACATCGACAATGGCAAAGAAATTATCTGCATTCAAAATGAAATGCTAAGAATGAAAGGTCCTAAGAATATCATGGATAGAAAAAAGAACTAATGCAGATGTCCACAAAGATCTGAACATTGAAGAAGACTGGCTCCTCAATACTATCAAAAATGCAAACTTCCAGATAAGTGAACAAGAGGCAGACCAAAACTATGATGGAGATATGACATTGAAGACCTTCTGAACATGACTCTGAAGAAGCTGGGCAGCTCACACAGAACTGTGAGGTTAACAGAATTGCAGTGAGGAAAACGCTCTGCAAAAGACATGTCACATAGAGAGAGAGAGAGACTTGTTCTTCTGTGATTTTTCTGATTATCATGGTGTTTGTTATTTTGGATGTTTATATCCAGTCCATACTCTTTACTTGATTTATGAACTTTGTAGTTCATGTTCACTTTCTGCTAGAAGGCAAATTATTTTGATGTCAATTTAATTGGAACAAAAATCATAACTTTCTTCAGGATTGCAGTACAGACTTGACTGTGGTATCGTTGAATTGTAATTTTCAATTTCAAGGCCAATTTTCAATTGTATAGTATATAGCAATAGCCTAACTATCACCACAACCAAAATAATTAGCCTATGTCTTGATGACTACATCCTGAATATTAGTATATAGTATATCCTATAGTATATAGGTCTAGGCCCAATGCTATCATCTGTACTCAGTTTCCCATATGTACTCCATTATTTGCAACGAAGTGGCACGTCACCTGCTGAAAGTACCACTCATAGCACGTAACTACATAGCTTCAAGTGGTAATCCACAGGGATCGCCAAAAAAATCCACCTTGTAAACAGGACAACACGAGCCAGATTCGAACTCATGACCACAAGGTGAACAGCTTAACCACTACGCTAGGAAGATTCCTGTTTAAAAAACAAATATATAGGAACTATAGTCCGGCTCTGTAGCGGCGTGATACATTGCACGTCTGCCATGGCACCGGGTTCGAAGCCCGCCACTGGCAATTGTGCACCCAATCCGGACCGTTCAGAAAGCAATGGAAAACTACTGGACGTACTTAGGCCTATATTGCCTAGAAAATCACTACAGCCAAAAAATACTGGGTTGATGGCCACGCTATCAATAATATTTTTAAT